>OX104063.1:163628967-163745738 GCA_944474145.2 Dicrocoelium dendriticum | reverse complement strand
CCAACTCAGTCAGGATGAAGCATCCATACTACACCTACATTTTTGTAGCTTAGTAAAGCTGGTATAAGCTATGAAGATAGGTAGATGTCGGCAAATGGTGGTTGTTTTCGCCCAGCGAGGTCCTGAGGGAACCGCTGCTAGAATCCTTATGAGCTTGTGCAGTAACTACCGTAGCAATTGAGGAGCTCACGTGTTTCACTGCTGCATGAATCAAAGGAGCCGGTAGTTTCATAAGAGGTTAGTGGATCCGGTAAAGCGTACACAACAAGCGCATGTGTCCTGAGTTGATCTCAGTTGGTTCCCTGTCGCTTGGCATCTGCCCTAGTGATGGCTCGCTAGCCTTCTGGAGCGGTTTGATGTGCCGCATGGTGCTTAGAAACCTGGGGTGAGCCAGGCAAAATCCGCCAAAGTATGGCAAAGCTACGTCAGCTCCACAACAAGTGCGTCCACACCGAATCCCTTACCAGACTTACACACAACTTGTACAATAATTTTGTCAAATTGTCTAGTCGATATTGCGCTGGCGGCTTACTGCAAATGCTCTTAACCATGGTAAAGATAATAGATTCGCAATATGCCGAAAGAAATACGCAACCGTCAGGCGATGCTGAAACCAAGCACATAAGAGCACTAATCCGTTTTACGGCAAATGTATGTAGCCATTTCGGATGAATTGAAGCAGGGCTGGAAGACCTACAGGGTTTGGTACCTTGCAAAAAGATGCAGTTTTGTGTCTAAGGTATGTTAAACTCCCCTAAGCAAGGATCAACTAGGATTTCTAAAACCACCCAAACCCTTGAAAAGGAGGTCGGGCGAGCAGACCCTAGTACATTTCTCGCGGTGTCCTATGTTCAAGGTTTTTGTCTGCTTACATTAACAACGATATGGATGGCTTTGTTCCATTGCGTCGCATTACATGCTCAAAGAACACGTTAGGATTAGCGGTGGTAGCGTCAACTCAACCATTATTGTGTTGGAACCAATGAGTGCTGAGATGCCGCCTATATTTATTTCTAACATCTTGATAAAGGTTGTAGGTACGGGCCGATTGAGCTGCTTGATAGATTCAACAACTTCTAGATCGTTTTTTAGCAAGCTTTGCCTGTGAAAGATAGCCATCTTTGCTGTGTTTGTAGCACCTTGTTCTTAAAGGGTAGCATGTAGTTTGCTGAAACTACAGAGTCTCATCGGATACCCCTTCAGAAGCATGACAATACAGGAATCTAGAACTGCGCTCTACAAAACCCTTGCCCGGCCTCTGCTAGATTACTGCTCTATAGTATTCACCAACCGAAGAAAATGCGATAGAATCGCCCTTGAAAAAGTTCAGCGTGGGACCATAAAACGCGTTATAGAGTATCCAGGTCTCAGCTACCGTGATCGATGCAACACGCTTAAGCTCGACTCTTTATGGCTGCAATGGCTGAAAAAAATCCCGCTTTTCTATATTGCTTATTAACAATCCCATTGGGAGCCTACTGACCCCTGTATCAAACTCATATAACAATTCGTATCCCATACGTGATAGACCCCACTCCATTAACATACCAAGAACGCGGGGTAATATTCGCTCCAGCGTCTACCTCTACAGATACGCACATGTATGGAATAGGTTAATTCTCACCATAAGGGTGTCTATGAACACACACCAGTTCCGCTTCACTGTAAGCAAATACCTTTCTGTCACGCAAGTTTCAATGCTACTGAATAATATCTGTCCAGAGGATGAGTGCTTGAAAACAAACAAGACCACCTGTAATCGCCTTTTCCTACCTTCTCACAACTCCTTTCGGACTTTGAAGATTTCTATCTGCCTGCTTCCTCCAACGACCACTTTTGTCTTCCATCACATAGGTATCAGCCACTGGATACCGAATGCTGCGGTATTCCCTCAAATCTACCACATGGCCAGCTCGAGACATACGCCTCTGGCTACTCGCACCAACATAACAGGCTACCATCTAGGTCGTGAAGCCGGGGAGCTCCCAACCTTCCGAATTCCCATTGTCCTACTGGCCTCTGGACCACCTCTGTCTCATATTAAATGGCGTCCACTTGGCTTGTGATGCAGCGTCGCGCACAATCATCCCACTTGCCATCATTTTAATTCCTTCGTCTTGTGCTTAAAGACACTGTCACAATCTCATTAGTATCTACGTACAAATTCCTTAAGTCACTGTGTGCTGCTTCTAAACTCCTTGTCTCACCTTGGTGCGGCGCAAGGCTTCGAAGCGCCACCTAGCCGGAGACCCATTCCCTTTACTGCTCTAGTAGCCCCCATTTGCAGTGTGATACGCCTCGTTAACAACCATTCTAATTAGCCAGTTTCTCATTTCCTCATCTTATGCTTGCTGTCCCTGTGGACTTACATTCTTTTTAGTAGCTACATTTAGAAGCCGAAAGTCCATACCCGTCACCTCCCAGCTCCATTCATCCAACGTAATTATGACAAAGAGGTCCCAAAGTGACACTTAGACTGTGGCTCATTCCCACTTCCCCTTTACAGCCTTCCATTTAGCTTGTGATATCACAGCGCTCACAACCATCCGACTTGAAAACAAATCTATTTCTGTATCTTAAGCTCGAGGTTACTTTTGCCTTAGGTTCTTACTTTCTCTTATTCCCACCTCCCAATGAGGATATCTGTCGCTCGCTGGTTACACCTGTCCTTTGCTAGTAGGATTTCTAGGACTTGTGACAGCCTTAGCCAGCATCAGCCTTAACACTGCAGCCTCTGCTTTACACAGGCAGGTGACGTAAATGTATACACTGCGAGTTCATAGCACCTGCCACCTATGACCTCGATAGGTGGAACGAGTTTCCCAGCTCCTTATAGTACTTGGCTATTGTACGTGAAGTTCCGAATTCTTGCTGATTGCCATTATTTATGTCTGTTTGAAGACCTCGCTGCCCTTCTCAGCGCCACCCACCGCTAGCGTCTTCCCTGTGCAAGCATCATGTAAACACCAGACGGCTTTCAGCAGTTGGAGCAATGGGACATAGGTGCAGTGGATGGGTCGGTAATCGTCCACCGATTATAGTACTGGGCAGAGCACTTGCTTACTGAGTAAAGCTGCTGTGGTAAAATTTCAGGGGAATTTCGGACAACATAAGGGTTGCAAGCCCACTTTCCCCTTCACTAACCACCAGTTTAGTTATCACGGCGTCATCCATTGGGCAGTTTAACACCCACCTTTGCACCGGAAAAGCTGAACAAGAGAACCAATACATTAACCGGTAAGTTACATTTACCTAATCCTGTATAGCAGGGGTTCCGGTGTGGCATAAATGGCCACCACACCATGTCCGCAAGCTACTTCCAAACAAGGTAATTGACAATGCCACAGCGAAATGTTGACCACTGTTGTATTTGTACCTTCCATCGTGCCATATTCCGTATGCCCACTCATCTCCGGAGGATAGGTGTCACCAAAACGAATGGTGATCCTAGTTTTATCACCGACTCACCGGTTCTTTATTTCCTGGTAATTTCCTCTACGACATTGTTGACATGAAGGATACACACCCATACGGGAGGCGCACTACATCGCTACCTTGTGTTTAAGTAAGTTAAAGCTGCGTTACTTACATGCACATTCCTTTCACGTATATCTACGAAACACATATCCATAAACCATTCTTCAGTGTTTGCGCGTTTTGGGTTAAGAGCTCCTCACACGCTCCCCAGGATGACGTTGATATTCGGTTTCGGTACAGACGTCAGCGCTCCGTTCGTGTCTCCTTTTTTGTTAGCATTTCCTTATTTTTACCAATACTTAGCATAAGGCATGCAACGCAGTTGCAGTCCATGATGGCATTAAATTGAAAGCCACGTGATCCCGTACAACTTGTATCAGTACTGTTAACAAAGCCCAGTCAATGCGTTCGTTTTGGTGCACCGCCTAAGGCTACCTCTGTGGCTTCCCTGTTACGGATAATAATGCATGCTACGCGACCAATACGCACTTCATAAGTATTGCTTATGGAGGTCCAGTTGGCCTATAGTACAGTCCTCCCCCGCGCCGATTTTGATACCACCGCCGTGAGACATACATACACTCATTTAATATCAGTTGCAAAGCTGTAGGACGCAAAACATTGCCAACTCCCAAGTGGCAAACAGATTGGCCCTGTCCTTGGCAAAGGTAAAATCATTCATGGGGCGTGCTGATTCATCTTATTTCATCCATCAGCAATGAAACTCGCCCCACCTATGACGGGCCATTATGAGCTAAGTAAACTCCCGTGTTTATGGACCACAGCTTCAACGTTTGCGCATATGCCAGTGCTCATAAGGACACTAATGATCTGTGACCAATATAATACTACTGAAAAAGCCTTCAGAGCGTGCGCAGCCGGTAGGTGTGGCTTTCCAAGCGAATATATTGTTGGAAATGCCATGAGAAAAATATAGGATAAGCGACTGCCCTCCATGTTGCCTCCTGGAGCCGAGTACAGTAGTGCAGCTGTAGGCTATATGCCGGTTACCCTGGGTAACATACGTAGGCGTACTAAGTGCCATTCATTTACCGCAGTGAAGCCAAAAATGGATACTTCTTTTACGACCAATACGACACCGCTGCAACAGAACCTAGAATACCACTCCATGCAGCCCACAGCGCCTAACAATAGAGTCACGCTGAGGGCACAAACACGTGCCACCTGTGTGGCATTCAGGTGGCCTTACTACGCACCCGTCACCATAGCAGGAACCTAAGGCAACCTACGGTCCCTTGTATATATGTGGGATACTTGGATGAAATCATGTCAACCGTATTCATTAAATACCTTCCTTTTTCCTTTGCCATCCTGTTATTGGATACGCTCCATATAATTGTCGCATATACTGCAACCGATTAATTTTCCTCCAAGTTATTCATAATAACGGTGTTATAAGATTCATGAAATGCGTACCCTACTACTCCGGGTACCTTGAGATTGTTGGGCGGCTAATTAGATACAAGTCTGCAAGCAACGACGAGTAAGAGACTGTCAAATACGACAGTATAGAAGTCGGAGGCGACTGAACCTAACCCATGTTGTGCAGGCCACAAAAATAGGAAGCGAATCAGCCAAGGCAGGAAACTGCAGCAAGGTACTCACCAAAACGGTTTGTGTCCACGGATGTGGTCCGCAAAACAAATGGACGTTTTGAGGGTTAAAACCACCGTAAAATATTACGTTGCAAAATACTGAAAGAGCAGATATTCCGGAACACTAAAAGGGCCTCCCCCTAGAAGCTTGAATGACGGAAGCCTTCGATGGAGCTGCTAGTGGGGGAACGAATGGTTAGAATGGGTGTGAATAGATGCGTGGGCTTGATTAAGGGCTTCTGAAGTGGGGTGCATAGCAGATTTCGCTAGGTCCAAGCTATGGTTAGTCATTATTTATGATGATCGTGGGGACCAGAGTGACGCATCGGTGGACCGTCAGGGCAATCTGGTAGGACTGTAAAAAGCTGGCTAGTCCAGAAAAGTGGCCGACAGGACCTTCCCTTTGTAGCAGGCCTTACGGTGCGCTTGGGATGTGTCCCCCCCCCACCGCACTTTAGTTCACGGTCCTTGTCCCACGAAGCAATCCAGGCGCCCTCGTCCCGCGAAGAAATCCGGCTTCCTCGTAGGCAACGCCTAGGCGGATTTGGGGACCAATCCGTTCGTGGCTGTCTGTCGCCCATGGCGACTGTCTGTTTCTTGGGCGAGGAAGGGTTTGAGTCGGCTGGCGAGTCACTCGGCAGTGGCCTTGGCAGTTCCGGCGGTTGAGTTTCTGGAAGGTAGAAATCACAAGGGTGGGCAATAATCGGGGAAGGGGCTTGACGCCGCAGAGGGAACATGGCATGCATGCTAAAAGCAAATACGCTTTTTAGCTTTTCAACGTGTTTTGGGTATTTTGTTGATTTTGCAAAACGTCTGTGAACAAGACGCACAGTAACCACTAAAGACGAAGATGGCGTGTTAAAAGCAATAGCAAACGTTTACGAAATACGCAAAACGGACCGCATGTTTGACCTGCCTACCGCGTCTGTCGGTTGTACTGGAGTACAGGCGGGGAGGGCTGGTGGTCGAGGAGTGCGGAGGGTTTCAAGACATCCAGTGCTCGGGAAGCGACCGCAGGCGCCAGTGCTCGTACAAAAGCATAAGGATGGGTTACAAGTGGCCTGTCAAAGAAAGCCACTTTCAGGCGGTCGATGGACACCGAGGTTCCGCGACCATTCAGGTCCAAAGTAAAGTGTTTCAGAAAACGTTGCAGAACTCTGAAAGGGCCTGTGTAGGAGGCTGGAAGGGATACCGCACCGCGTCGGTGCGGAGGAAGACGTGGGTGCAAGTAGAGAGTCCGCTGTGCATTTGCACATCTCTAGTCTGTTCACGGGGCAGAGTCGGCGTAGTGAACGCATGTGTTGAGCTAGGGAAGACGCAAAGTTAGGCGTAGGTGTACCGGACGATGCGGGAGGTGAAATGAATTCTCCTGGTAACTTGAGCGTTGTGCCGTAAACCAGCTCTGCTGGTGCGCATTGCAAGTCAGCTTTGATGCTGCTGTGACTGCCTAAGAGTACGATCGCAATGTTTTCGCTCCAGCTGGAGTCGGAGGAGGCGCAGAGCGAGGCTGTCTATGGAAGCGTTCAACTGACCCTTGGGCTGCTGGTGGATACGCTGTGGCATGAATTCGACGACAGCCTAAAAGTTTACTGAACGTACCAAATTGTGCAGATTTGAAAGGCGTTCCTCGGTCAGTTGTAATGGTGGGTGGGCATCCTTAGTGCGGGACCCATAGGTCCAAGCAGGCCCGTATAACATTCACAGCTGTGCAGTCTGTTACGGGAATGGTCTCTGGCCATCTGGTGAAGCGGTCGACACATGTAAGAATGTATGCGAATCCGAGTGACGGAGGCGATGGACCTACTAGCTCTACGCGTACATGCGAGAACCGAGTGTCCGAGGCGGGGAATGAACCAAGAGGACTGCAGGTGTGACGACGTACTTTGGAGCGCTGGCATTGAAGGCAGGCGCGAGCTCAGGTACGAACATCTTCGTTTACGCGTGGTCAAACGAAACGTTCGGTGACCGGTTTCCAAGATGCTCGGATACCGGGATGTGATAGTGAGTGCAGTGCTTCAAAGACTGTGGGGCTGCAGGAGACGAGCACGAGGGGTCTAAGACAACCTGTGGAAGTGTCACAGAGAATGGTTCCTTCCGTGGTTTGGATAGGAACAGGTTGCAAATGCAGCGAAGTAGACTGCAGGGTGCGCTGTGTATCTTCGTCTTGAGCCTGAGGCGATGCCATGGCAGCAAGGTCGACGGTAGGCAACGACTGGAGAGCAAGGTAGACGCGTGACGTGTCGACAATTGAGACATGGCGTATGTCAGCAGTAAACTGCGTGTCTTGTTTCCCGTGGTGCGTATCTGTCGCAAGCAGAGTTGAAGGCGAAGCTGAGGGGCTGGTGGTCAGTGTAGACCGTGAAAGCGCGGCCTTCGAGTATGTGCCGGAAGTGACGTGTCGCTATATAAATGGCGAGCAGTTCTCTGCCAAACGTGCTGTAGCAGGCTTCCGTTGGCTGCAGGCGCTTGGAGCGGAACTTAGGGGGTTACCATTGCTCACCAACATAGGGTCGGAGAACCGCTCCTACCGCGACGTCTGAGGCATCAGTCGGAATGGAAAGCGGTGCAGTCGATTCGCAATGAGACAGGTGGGCTATGTTGGAGTTAGCATCCTCGAGGTCAGCGAAGACTGCATGTGTTGCGTCAGGGAAAGCGAACTTACATTCATTTCCTCCGGGTAAGTCAGTCAGTGGCTTCATGAGCAGCGCGCAGCGCGGAATGAAGCGTCGATAGTAGATGGCGAACCCACAAAATCGACGGAGGTGCTTGAACGAAGTAGCAGCTGGGAAGTCCTTGATTGCCTGGGTCCTATAAGGAAGGACTTGGTTACCAGACGGTGAAACGAGGTGGCCTAAGAATTCTACCGTTGATTTGCCAGTTCGCACTTTGTCAGGTTGACTGTGACACCGTGTTGGGTCAAGCGATGGAAGAGAGTTTGAAGGTGATTGAGCAGCTCTTGTTCCGATGAACTGGCGACTAAAATATTATGGATGTAGGAATACGTGAAGTCTAGACCACGAGTGACATCGTGGATGAAGCGTTGGAAGGTTTGTGCAGCGTTGCACAGTCTAAATGGAATACTTAAAATTTCAAACAAACCGAAAGGAGTGATGACGGCTGTTTTAGGAATGGCAGTATCTTCCACAGGCACCTGGTGATAGGCGCGAACCAATTCGATCTTGCTGGAGATCGTCTTACCTCTGAGGCATGCGGTGAGCTCCTGCATGTGTGGGATGGGATACCTATCTGGGACGCTTAGGCAATTGAGGGCGCGGTAATCACCGCAAGAGCGCCAGTCACCAGGTTCCTTGGGGACCACCTGCAGAGACGAAGACCAAGGGTTGTCGGAAGGGCGGACAATTCCAAGTTCAAGCATGTGCTCAACCTCCGCCCTAGCTACTTTTAGTTTCTCGGGCGAAAGTCCGCGTGAACGGCATGATACAAGTGGGCCGTTCGTGCGTATGTGGTGCGTAACGTGAGCTGCCACAGGCAAAGCTGTCATTATTGGCTGCACCAGCTTAGGATACTGATACATGAGCTTAGCGTAGTCTGGCGAGGTCTAGGGAAATGCATAGCTCGGGGATATAGATGTGACATCGGCAATGATGCAAAGTACCCTGGGTTGTGCTGCAGTGTCGACTATCGCCTGGCGCCTCGCATCGACCAAGAGGTCGAAATGCCTGAGAAAGTCAATGCCAATGATGGCAAAGGGGACTGCAGCGAAGGTGCATACCCAGCGGAACGTGGGCCGAAGACCTAGGTCCAGGGTAAGCGCCCGATGACCGTAGTTGGCTATTGGCGTGCCATTGACGGCACTGAGGCTTGTCGACAGAGAAGCGGTAGGCTCACCTGGCATAGGGGGAATGATGTTGACTTCCGCCCTGGTAGCAAATAAGAACAGGGTCGCGGAGTCTTAATCCCTAAAGTAGATGAGACTACTTTGGGCTTTGCCGACGTCCGTGACCATTACAGGCCGGCGTGGCGGAACGTGTGTAGCGGAGTAGCTACACGGCTGTACGCACTTACGGGCTTTAGTGCCGGAACCCGAGTGGTAAACGTAGTAACCTGGGGCATCAGGTATTGTGCGAAGGCGCTATGATCAAGAGCGGTTGCGCTGCTTACGGTTTAAAGTGCGTTTCACGATCTGGCGCTGAAGCGACGCTATCTACGGTGATAATGCGCTCATTGCCGATGGCTGGCTAGCCGCGCTTGTCTTTGGGATTGCGCCAACACGAAGCTGCTTAGATGCTTTGGTTTCAGTCTCTGGCTGGTGCCGTTCGACTACGCGGCCTGCCAGAGCTGATTACTGTGCTCTGTACATAACTTGCTACCGCAAGGATAGCCTAGGTGCTTGCAGGAAGGCGCTGAACCCAGAGATCGCGGAGAATCCTTGCATCCATGTTGGACGTGCAGATGCGCTGTTGCTTTCCGCGTAACAAGGCTGAGGGCATCCTATCTCCTAGTCGCAGATCACTAAATAGTTGCTGTAGACAGAAGTTGTCAGAAGGCGTGATTCTCTGAATAATACCCTGTTTAAGAGTTTGTGTTTCATTACTAGAGGAAGCAAAATATGATGTTTCTCAATTGCGAGGATATATCCTGAGGAAGGCAAGATATTAGCTGATTGGACATGGTGAAATCAGCGGAAACATTTCGAAGATAAAAACTAATGCTAGGTGCAAATGTCATAACAAAAGCTCATTCTCCCAAAATTGGGAGGGGCTAACGCAACAGAATTGACCATGCAAGGCTGAACGGCGTTAACCACACACGGAGACGGCTTATGCTTCCTATACTCCACTGCAAAATGCAGAAGAAAAATGTGGTAGGTGGGAAAACAATATGATCACAAGTAATGAATCACAAAATCACTGGAATTAGCTCACCAGAAGGAAATTGCAAAACGGCGGGCGGCGTGTTCCTGACAAGGGGTCACCAATTGTTAGGCGGAGCCTGGGATACTAGTCGGTAATCAATGAAAGGTAAGAGACATGTCAACTACGGGACAGTATAGATGTCGGAGGCGACTGAACCCAAACGATATTGTGCAGGCTACAAGAATAGGAAGCGAATCAGACAGAGCGAGAAAGGTGCAGCGAGGTACGCACCAACACGGTTTGTATCCACGGCGGTGCAGTCAGTAAAAGAAGTCGACGTTTTGAAGGTTAAAACAACCGTCAAATCCCATGTTACAAAATACTGAAAGAGCGTGTTTTTCGGTATAATACAAGGTGTACAATTACAGATTATGGCTTGCCTCCATGAAACCTGGCGGGCACATAGTTATGTTTTATTCAAACACATATGGAAAAGGACAAATAGACCCCTGAATTGAAAAGAAAGTACACTTGGTTACAGTGACTTCCAGTTACGGGGATTTGCAGTAGGCATTTTCAGCGCTGAATCAACCGTACCGCCCTGTTTCGCCGCATAAAGCTTCGTATTCATGCTACCATATTAAGTGTACAAATGTATTCCTACATAAGCATATAACCATTGATAGACTAAAGCAGCAGCAGTACCATTTCTTATCGTGTTAAAATTCAAAACATAGAAATGCTTACATTCATAAATAAATGTATGCTTTTAGTTTCATACACCATTATGTATATATAAATGAACGCATTAATAATCTCATTCCCATAAAAATAAGAATATATATATGCATATATATAGTTATTAAAGAGTACGTTTATGTAACATAATGTTGTATGAAAGTAACTGCATATATTTGTTTATAAATGTGTGCGTTTTCAGTTTTGCGAATTTAACATGAAAATAAATGGTATTGCTACGTAACCACCTATATATCTACACATAAATATATATTCATATATACACATAAACATATACAGCAAGTTTTATCAACAATTTATGTATGCTATGGATTCTCATTCCACGGTAGCGAGCATTAAGGCACCACACGTATACCAGAGACGGGCATGCTTTTCGACATCACATTCATCTTAGAGCAGTTAACTTACTGTTCCCAAGGCATTTTGACCTGCAAATGACGCTACCACATCTTCTTTCCGTTACGCATACGCATTCTGTAACAAGCAACTTATAAATGTACATATGCATATCACTTTGAGACTGCATATATGTACCAGCTCCGTTTACCCTGTTAGTTACATGGCATTCTCACTGTCGTTTCTGTACTTGCCTACCTATTTCCCGGAACACGCTAACATTGCTGCCTAGTATTTACGCAAAAAACAAAATCACGAAGGAGCATGCGAGGTAAGCAAAATATGCATTGTCCATTCACTTTGTGTGTATCAATCTTCATATACTCCTTTAAAAAGATTTATCTTAATTTTCTGATTAACGGAAGGCACTAGTTACTTATCCAATAACATAGGTCCACTTTAGACCCATATATGCAGTTGGAAAATCGGGGCACGTGCTACCAAGGTTACAGTAACTATATCACTATAAAAGCTACAGAACACAGCTTTTATACATATGCTAGCCGTTTATTTGCGCCATCCACAAATTAATTTGCTGCATATTAATATCCTACGCTACCATTATACGCCCGGCTGGGCCGTTTGATCCCGGTCGGCAACCTCGTACACGCCAGCTGTGAGCGTTCAGGCACCACAAGCTTGCGATGACGTAGCCAAATCTTCGCATAATTCAAAATAAGGCCTACGGCCGCATTAAACCGATACACTGCAAAGATATGCAAAGAAGTACAGAAATATATAATTAATTATAACTATGGTTAACTGACTACTTAACCAATAGTCATAATTTTAGCATAACCTGGAAACCTAAATGTAACCCAGGGTGGTGAGGAGCTTACGCTTCGCAAAGGATTTACCACGATTTTTTCTTATTTGCTAGGTGGGAAGAAGGAATAAAGTAACTGTGGTTTGCAAGCTCCGATTGCCCTTGCCGATAAGGCCTCTCATGTCTCTGGATTCGCACCCGAACGAATTAGCCACCAAGGAGGATGCTGCGTTCGAACATTTATCGCAACAAAAGACAAATAGCCCCAGTGACGTATTCTCACTGACGCAAGCGGAGTTTCATAATTGCTCCAAGTCGGCAATTCGAGCTGACCATAAAGACGGGGAAATTGCGCTACTTCACAGCAAGATAGCATGTAGAGGACCGTTAACTAATGAGTTAGAGTGAAGAAAAAAGTGCAATCTTAGGCAAAATCACAAAATAGCAGAACAATCAATTCACACGCGTTACTGTTCCCTCTTCAATCGACGTTAGTCCGATACCGACTAAATATTAGAAGACATACACCCGAGTCGTGGATAGACGTGGCAGCAGCACAAGCAGAGGCAGCGGCAAAACAGAATGCAGCACGATGCGAGCGCGTAGAAATCGTTGTAATCAAAATTTGTGAATTTAAACAAATGGTACAAAATGATCGGTAACGGGAATGATAAAACAAAAAAGTACAGTGCAATCACGACCACTACGGAACTCCCTTTAGAGCTTACGCTGGTCAGCAACGCTGGATATAGCGTTCATGGAACGTATTGTGCTAGTTTAGGGTGGGTGAAACGACACGACCTAAACGTGTGTGGATAGAATCGCTTTTTGAGGGGCACAGAACTTCCGAGTTTTGGGAATCGGTTATGCGGTTGTCATTGGGCAACAACCCACGCACGGAAGGGTTGTGAGCGGTATTGGTTGATGCTGTACCATTCAACGTTGAGTCGACGTATGCAGGTTTAAGACAAGCAATGCTCACAGGTTCCTTGGGTCCATTCTTATCCAGGACGAAGTATTTCGCTTTCCGCGATAAGACCTAGAGTGGGCCTTGATAAGGCTGTGTCAAAGGTCTTCTAACCGCGTCGATTCGGATAAAGACGAACGGACAAGTGTGTACGTCAGGAGATATACGCTGCTCGCGAGCGCTTAGTCGAGGTGGAGTCGGTTTGATGGATCAAAAGTGGCGTTCCAGGTGTTCAGCATAGGATGTAGGATTCAATTCGTCGGTGATTCGTGAGTGAAGTATCATCTCGCCTGGGAGTCTGAGGGTTGTGTTAAAGACAAATTCGGCCGGGTAGCATCCGATATCTTCTCTGACGGTATTGCCAATACCAAGAAGAATAGCTGGAAAGTGCTCAGACCAAAGGGGTCAGGCGAACTAGCTGTAATGGAAGCTTTAAGTTGTCGATGAAGTCGTTCGACAAAGCCAGTTGCATCAGGACGACCAGCCGTCCTCGGAAACTGGGTACAACTGCGCAGTCGATTCGAGTCGCGGAAAAGCGTGGAACAGAATTGAAAGCTTCTGTCAGTAGTGACAGTGGCTTGCACACAAAATAATGAAATCCACGATTCAAGGAAAGCATTGCAACAGTTTCAGAGGATATAGCACGTAAGAGAATTACGTGGAGAAACCAAGTAAATATAGCAACACAAGTTATCAGACAAGCGAAACCGTTAGAAGCTGGTAACGGTCCTACTGCAGCAAGGTGATTGTGTTGGAAACGGGCTTCTGGGAGTGAAAATATACCAGTGTGGCTGTGAACCATGCTGGTTTGACAACTAAAATAGGTTTTGGCCCATTATCGGATGTCTGTACGCATATTGGGCTACATGTAACGGTCGGTAATTAGCTTCACAGCAGCTCGAATATTGGGGTGCGCTAATCCATGAAAATAGTCAATGAACAGTTGCCGATAGGACTGTGGAACCACCGGTCTAGGTATCCCGGTAGAGATATCGCAGTAGATTCTTGCATCAGAATTGAGCACGGGAAGTTGCAAGAGTTTTAAAGAAGTGTTTGATCGCAGCTGTGTGAAATCGGGGTCACTGGCTTGGGCAAAAGACAGTTGTACTGGATCAGTGGGCGAGCGTGAAAACTGCTGAATGTGAGCACGAGATAATCCGTCGGCAACACGGTTGTTAGGACCGTCAGTGTAGCGAATATCAAAAATTTTGGGAAAGATAAGCAAGCTGTCCAATCTGTTTAGGGGAGTAACGGTCGGAAGTTGCACGAAAAGCACACACAGTAGGCTTATGATTTGGCAAGGTAACAAAACGCCGACCCTCATGGGTGTGATGAAAATGCTTTATAGCCAGGTACATGGCAAGGAGCCCTAGACCGAAAGAACTGTACCAGGTATGGGCGAGTTGAAGCTTCCGTGAGAAGAAAGACGAGGGTTGAAGTTGGTTATCCACGAGCTGCTGCAATATGGCACCAACGGCGGATTATTAAGCGTCTGTCTTGAGAATGACCGTGACGCTGTCTTCCAGTCTCAAGTAAGCGAGTGAAGTAACTTGGCTCAGCTTGTGCTTGACGGTGTTAAACGCTGCTTCCGCATCTGGAGCAAATCTGTTAGAGATTGAAGAATTGCAGCCCAGCCATATATAAACCGTCCGTAGTAGTTAACCATGCCGAGAAAACGGTGTAGGATTTTAACGGATTGTGACAATGGATAATCCAGTATGGCTTGCGTGTTATCAGTTAAGGGGCCAATCCGTTGGCGTCAATAACGTGACTAAGGAAGTCGATGGATGTTTGGCCATATACGCTTTTGTCAGAGTTAATGGTGACACCATGGGTTTTCAAAATTTCGAAAACACTTCGTAGATGTGTTAAGTGTTCGTCGGCAGAACCATTTGCAACTAAAACATCATCAGTATAAACAAAGATAAAGGCAAGTTCACGGAGAACTTGGTCCATGAATTGTCGGAAAAACCGCGCGGGATTGCGGGGACAAAATGATATACGCTGAGACTCATAAAAGCCACTGCCGATTTTGCAATATCTTCCGGGACCATGTGAATTTGGTGACGCCCTGACAAGGTCATTTTTAGCAATGGATTTCTCCATCAATCCCAAAGAAAAAGAATGAATATGAGGTATAGGGTATCTGTCGGGGAGGGCAACGACGTTAAGGGCACGGTAATCACCTCATAGACGACAAGCACCAGGCTTTTGGATATCAGATGAAGCGAGGAAGCCCAACAACTGTTGGATAGACGAATGATTCCGAGGTTGATCAGGTGCCCGAAATCACGTTTAGCCGCTTCTAGCTTGTAAGGTGGAAGACGTTTCGGTTTGGATGACACGGGGGAACTTGTGGTGACGATATGATGATGAACCTCATGTTTAGGCTCGGTAGGGTCGGTAGTAGAATGGACCAAAGCCGGGAATTTTTGAAGCAATGCTGAATACAGCGTAGTGTTTGGCATGAATACGCGTAGTCCGACGGAAGTGACTGGGGCGCAAAGGCAAGGGACAGTGAACGAAGTGCTGTCGTCCCGTAACTTCCTGCAACGTAGGTCGATACCGAGACCGAGTTTGTAAGGAGGTCGATGCCAATGATGGTTTTCTGGACATCTGCGATTTTAAAGCTAAAAAATTCACGTCGTAAACCGAGGCTTAGGTGCAACAGCTTCTAGCCTTATGTCGCGATCTTAGTTTGCTTAGCCGCCTGTAACGTAAGTGCGGCTTGTTCTAGAGGGCCTTTTTCCAAAGATCGTGGTATAACCCTAATTTCTGCGCCCGTATCGACCAAAATATGAAGTTTAGCCGTGGAATCAAATACGTACAGGAGGCGATTGATAACTTCGCCAGCGGCAGCCGCAGCCATTACTGGCTGGCTTCGACGTTTCCCGATTTGGAAGTAGCGAAAGCCTTTGGGTGAGTGCACCCTGGGCGGCATTTTCGTGCAGCATTACCAAACCGGTTATGGATGTAGCAGTAGGAGCGCGATGCTCGTCTGCGAGAGTTGCCGCGAGGTCTGCTTGTGGAAGCTGATCTTTCATAAGGTATTTGACCGGGGCTAAGGTGAGAAATGCTCAATTACAACTTTGAGCGCCAATCGCTAATGGAGTTTAGTGTGGCAGCCCCTAAAGTGCTTGTCGTGGGCGCCTCAACCACATGATTCACAGCGTTATTAAAGGAATTTTCGTGTGCTTAGTCAACCGCTTCCGCCACTTTATTTAGTGCAATGTCCTTAGCCAATACAGCTAGTATTGCCGTCGTGTTTGCGAGAAGACACTTAAGCCACAGTTGGCGAAGCATAGAATCAAGCAAGGTTGCTGAACTGACAGGTGATCACATATGTCGCAGGAATTAAGACGTTGTACGTTCACCAAGCTCGACGCCAGAGATTAACGTTTGGAGACGTGACTCGTCGGATGAGATAGTGCGTTTTAAGCTGGCTGTCTTAAGCCTATCGTAAGGTGCGTCAGTCGGCATAGGGTCGAGGATATCAATGACTTCTGAAGCCGCGTGAGTAGGTAAATGGGCAGTAACATGAAAACATTGTAGACGGTGAGGTAACCTTACGGAAACGAAAGATAGATTCAACTTGAAAAAACCAAACGCGTTGGTCTGACACCTCGAAGGATAGAAAAGAAAACGTAACAGAATTTTCAGATAACTGTTCACAAGAAGCTTGATACTGCGTAATAAAGAACTAAAGCAAGGTTTTCAAAACTAATACGAAGTCACCAATGTTGTAGAGGACCGTTAACAAATGCGTTAGAGTGCGGGGGTAAACTGCTATCTTCAGTCGACGTAAGTTCGATACCGACTAAATATTCGAAGACATACACCCGACTCGTGGTTAGACCTAGCAGCAGCACAAGCAGTGGCAGCGGCCAAACAGAAAACAGCACGACGCGTGCGCGTAAAAATTATTGTATTCAAAATTTGTGAAATTGAAAAAATGGTACAAAATTATTGGTAAGGGAAAGGATGAAAACAAAATAAAATACAGTGCAATCACAATCACTACAAGCAGCAATAGGTGCTTCGCAGCAGCGGCGGACAAAGTTTGACCATGTGTTGGCTCGCCTGTGCCTGCACTGAGTAGGTCTTGTGCGATACGAAATCCAATATTTTACCTGCATCTATTCAGTCAGATAATACGAAAGCCGTAGAAGAAGTATTTTGGTATCACCGCCAATATCGTAAAGGAGCTAGACCTCGAAGGGCTTCTATGGCGCGAAGGGCTGCGCTATGTATCCGGTACGCGACTAGACGGCCAACCAAAAGCAATGGGTAGAAGACACAAGAGTAAACTATGGGAGAAGTTTATTGGACGGAAGAAGCGTTAGCTAATGCTAAAAATAGGGCACTCGGAGAGAGCTAGCTAAGGAGAATGTCGTTGGTGTGGAGTGCTCTGACAGCGTCGTTCGCAGTCGAGTCACGCGCCAAAGGCGGAGATGGTTTTTGTGTTTCCAACAAACGAGAACAACGTTCCAAAAGGCAAGCCGAACAGTTCCGTAATACATAAGAAAGCTAGAGTTTGAATAGAATAGAATGTTATAATAGAATGTTAGAATAGTTTACACAGTCATATGGGGAATCTCCAGGTCGCTACACAGCCCCCTGCTAGAAGGGAAACCGTGTGAGGACTGTCCGTCGCGGGCCAGCATTCTGCAAGACCGGGTAGTGACACCTGGTGCAGCTGCTGGGGGAGTACCAGGCGCTCGGACCCTAGCGGGCTCCCACCCGTGTCCTCCCTAACGGTGCCAGAAACACAAAATGGGGGAAGTTCGTAAGCGTTAAATGTTGGCGCGTTCATGAAGGTCAAATGTTTACTTCAGGCTCGTCATCTCCTCCGGTTCATACATAGAAGATAAACGGAAACAAGAGCAGTGACCGTGGAGGCGAGGGAAAAGCAAGAGTGACACTTAACGGATGAGGCAGGCTTCATGCAAAACGCAGCTCTTTTTGTGTTTTCAGAACACTTTTTGGGTTTTCAAAACAACTTTTGCTGGTTTTTGGCGTTTTCAAAGGCTTTGGGAGGTTTCGTACGTAGTTGGCCAAAAGGGAAAAGAAAAGCAATAAGAAAAGTGAAAGCAACGCTAATCCCTTAATCGAGCTGGCCAATGAACGCGTCTACCCGACCTAGTCGACTTGTTCAAATCAGAGGAAGGCGTCGTCTTAGATGTCTTATCGGATCGCAAAATTGGAGGAACTGCTGAAGACGTGGCATTTGATTCGATTGGAAGCGGCGGAGCTGAAGTGGAAGGCTTGGATGGAGCGTGCTACTTGGGGTCAGGGAGGCTGGAAGCAGTCGAGTCTTCCATCAAAAGCTGCGTTGATTCTGCAGAAGACGAGTTAGGGTCTTCGTCGAGCTCAGGTTCCACGTGGGCAACCTTGAGACAGTCAATCGGAACGGCTTCACGTTTACCGTGACGGTCGATTATAAAGACGCGGTCCTTACTCTACAGTACCTTAAAGGACCTTCGTCAGGTCGCTCCAGTGGTCTGTGTAGACCACCACAAGGCGAAGAAAAATGAACGGACAACGCTGTAAGTCTTGCGGAACAAAAGATTTACGTCGTTGTTCTCTAACGTCGGGAAGCTTGTGGTGACGCATGCGCGTGGCTAGCTGACGTGCATAATTCGCGTCGTAACGGGGAATTCTGGGACTATGGGAAAAGAAATCGCCAAGTAAACGCCGTGGTTGTCCATATACTAGCTCGGCGCTAGACATACGTTGATCGGCTTTTAGGGCTGATCGGATCCCAAGGGGGATCATATGCAGCACCTCAGTCCAACTCAGCGCATTGGTGGCGCTAAGTGAGGCTTTCAACTGTCGGCGGAGACGTCCCACCATGCCTTTCGCTTGCAGACGATAGGCGATCGTGCGAATGCGATGGCATCCAATGACTTTGAGAAGATCGTTAAAGGTCATAGATTCGAATTGCGGTCCGCGGTTCGTAGTCACTGTGGCTGGACAGCCGTGTGTAGCGACCCAGGGCTCGACCAAAGCGCGTGTTACGGTTTCCGCAGCTACGCCAGGGATGGGAACGGCTTCGGGCCAACGGGTGCAACGATCGATCATGGTCAAAATAGAGACCATTCCTTTGGACGGAGCCAGAGGTCCCACTATGTCGAGCTGGACGTAGACAAGTCGCGCTGAAACGGACACGAAGCGACCAAGCGGAGCGGACACGTGCCGCTGCATCGACTTGCTGGCAGGTGAGACAGCTGCGTGCCCAACGCGTAAGATCGCGTTGCATCCCCGGCCAAACTTATCACTCGGAGACATGCTTAACAGTAGCTTTAATGCCTGGGTGGGCGATATTGCGGAGATCAACAAAACGATACGGCGAAAAGTTGATGTAACCATAGGTCGGGGTCGTCCGGTAAATGTGTCACATAAAATTGTACCATCAGGTGACGGCAAAGGGTGCGGGGATATCTTCAAAGAAGTATCACGGAGTTCCAAAAAGGTTTGTTCGCTTGATGGCGCGGCAGCCATAGCAGACAAATCGATTGCCTGCCCGGCAGGGCCAATCGCAGATACTCTTGTAAGAGCATCGGCAACGACGTTTTGTTGACCAGAAATGTGTCGGATACCAGTCGAGAGTTGGGCAATGGAATCCAGCTGACGAATCTCACGTGGTGAGTGTCGAGCTGATGGATTTCGGAATGAGTAGATAAATGGCTTTTGATCGGTGAAGATAATAAAGCTGTTACCTTCAAGGACGTGTCGGAAATGTCGAACGGTAGAGTAAACGGCTAGCAGTTCGCAAGTGAACCTGCTGTACTTAACTTCGGCAGGTTGTAGGCGTCTAGAATAGGAAGCAAGAGGTATCCAGCCTTCATTTGTATGTTGCTGTAGGACGGCGCCAATGGCGGTGTCCGATGCGTCGACAGCAACACTGAGCGGAGCGTTCGGATCAAAGTGATGAAGCTTAACGGCTTTAGCTAAGGTTTCTTTGCTGGCGTTGAACGCTTCAGCAGCAGCAGCAGTCAATTCCACCTGGCTGCTTTACGCCCAGGAGGTAGGTCGGTTAGTGGACTTAGCTAATTGGCACAGTGTGGAAGAAACCAACGATAATAGTTGAGCATGCCGTTAAAACGGCGAATAGCTGCTAACGTAGTCGGAACCGGCAAGTCTCTGATGGCGCAGACACTATCGTCTAGGGGCCGTTTACCCTACTGATCCATATGGTGGCCAAGGAATTCGAAGGAAGGCTGCTGAAATATGCATTTGTCATGGTTGACAGTGATGCTATTAGCGGCCAGCCTATCGATAAGTATTTTGAGATGTTCTGCTTGCTGTTCTTTAGACGTGCTGGCAACTAGGGTATCGTCGATGTATGCATAGGCGAAATTTAGACCTCTAGTGACTGAATCGCTGAGTCGTTGGAAAGTCTGGGCTGCGTTGCGAAGACCGAACGGCATACGCAAAAGTTCGAACAGCCCAAGCGGCGTGATTACGGCAGTCTTCGGGAAGTCTTCCTCAGCGACTGGAATCTGGTGATACGCGCAAACCAGATCGATTTTCGAGAACACACGGGTGCCACGCAGGCTTGCCATGAAGTCCCGAATGTAAGGACTCAGATATTGATCGGGGACAGTAACGCTATTGAGCGCGCGGTGATCACCACATGGACGCCAGTCTCCTGACTTTTTGGGCACCATGTGGAGCGGCGACGCCCAAGGACTTTTAGACGGCGAACGATGCCTAGTTCAAGGATGTGCGCGAATGCTGCGCGAGCAATTTTCAACTTGTCATGGGTCATTCGCCTGGCTTTGGCAAAAGCAGGCGGACCTTTGGTAACGATGTGATGTTTCGCAGCATCAGTGGCGGATGTAAACGGTGCCATTGCACGAAAGATTTGAGGGTACTTACTATTAAGCATCTGCCCGATAGGTGAGCTTGACAGGTTGGCGTATACAGGACTGATTAACTCTATGTCGGTCAAAGTACCTATAACGGCCAGATTTGTTTGACGCTCGATCAGACTGCGTTGCTTCGCGTCAACAAGCAAATCGAAGTGCTGCAGAAAGTCAAAACCAAGAATTGGCGTCTGGACATCTGCGACGAGGAAGATCCATTTAAATGAACGTCGTAGGTTTAAATTAAGCTTGCGCGAGCGTTGACTATACACGCGAGTAGTGGTGCCGTTTGCTGCGGGCAATGAACCGGTCGCCTCTTCGATATCATTCGAATTACGTGGGATGACGCTGACTTCTGCGCCGGTGTCAGCGAGATAGCGTACTCCCATACTGCGATCAGTAACGAAGAAAAGGTGACTGGGGCAGCCAGCAACGTCCGTCGCCCCTACGTGCTGGCTGGCCCGTTTCCCTGCGTGTTGCGCTTGAAGGAATGAGGCGGGCGACACGATCTGGCCCGATGACCAAACCGTTCGTGATACCAGCAATAGCTTGACCTAGAGGTGATTTCGAACGTGATCTGGGAGGACTGCGACTACTGGAACGATTTCGGCGGTTGGATCCGGACTGTGTTAGCTTCGCTAGTCGGTTGGCAAGTGCGGCTACTTGCGTTCTTAATTCTGTTACCTCTGTATTGGAGTTAGAGTGAACCTGATATTTGGGCGTTGGATTCCCAAATACGGTCGGCCATGTCAGCGAGCTGAGAAAGGGGCGCATCGTTTGCATACAAGGGGTTGCGCATGTCACGTGGCAGGCGACGAAGCCACATCTCTTTAAGGAATGTTTCACCAACAGAGAGAGGCTTAGCTAGAGCCTGCATATTGTGCAGCAACCGCGAAGGCTTTCGATCATTTAGCGCGGTTTCGTTAAGAAGCTGCGTAACGCTGGCCTGGTCTGAAATGCGAAATCGCTTTAGGACTACGGCCTTAAGCTCATCGTAACTTTTCTGATATTCGGGAAGTTCTAAGAGGTCGTCTAGGTCATCGAGGACTTGCGGGAAAAGCGCTGCGACAAAGCGGGGAAATTTGACGCTGTCAGAGTTAAGGCCATGTAACGAAAAAATGGACTCTAGCTGGTTAAACCTGGCCTTAGGGTTAGTCTCACGGAAAGGCGGGATAGGAAAACAAAACGCACTAACCTGATCGTCAGAAGTTGCGTGAATAACCTTCATGGTGAAAAATTACGGAGCGTGTGAAAGTGAACGCAAGTAGTAAAAAGTAAAAGTAGAAGGGTAGACAGAATAAGTTACCGGATCTGAAAAGAAATATTAGTACCGAACTCACCAACATAGTTTTATTTTCGGCATCACCAATTATAGCGCGAAGGTCTGCGCTATATATCCAGTACGCGACTAGACGGCCAACCAAAAGCAATGGGTAGAAGACACAAGAGTAAGCTATGGGAGAAGTTTATTGGACGGAAGGAGCGTTAGCTAATACCACAATTAGGGCACTCGGAGAGAGCTAGCTAAGGAGAATGTCGTTGGCGTGGAGTGCTTTGACAGCGTCGTTTGCAGTCGAGTCACGCGCCAAAGGCGACCGTTTTTGTGTTTCCAACAAACGGGAACAACGTTACAAAAGGCAAACCGAACAGTTCCGTAATACATAAGAAAGCTATAGTTGAATATGTTAGAATAGTTTACACAGTCATACGGGGGAATCTCCAGGTCGCTACACTCCCTGCGTTAAGCACTACGCAGCCGCTTCAGGAAAAGCGAGTAGCCTGCATAATAGCGCGACCAACGTATGTTTTAATAACAAAACAACTCGCTTGTTTTACCTTAAGGAACGACACAGTTCAATCACGTTCCTCATCGGCAAGGGAGCGGAAGTCAGCTTCATCCCTGAAAACCCGAACGACAAGCACCCAAATGCCAAGTAAAACCTGCTTGCAGGCAACGGTTCTCAGATAGCTTCATTCGGTCGGCGTATGTTTAACATGGACCACAATCATCGCCGAGCTTTACAGTATGTCTTTATGATAGCATTTTGCCCATTGAAATTATGGGTATCGACTTCCCCGACTTTTTGGGTTGCTTATTGATGCTGATGGCCACAGACTTTTAGACAACCATACTAAACTGGGTGTTGATGGCGTCCTTTCAGATGCCCCGATAATCAGCCCCGTTTTTCGGATTGCAGACGCACCGTCCGACTACGTGTGCGTCAACTCAAAATACTCGCGATTGGTTCGACCGGCTGCAGAGTTTCTGCCAGTCTCGACAGAGGTCGCACACTACATTGTCACGCGCGGTCAACCAGTTAACACACTACAAAGACGGCTTGCTCCGGACAAATTATGTGTTGCATGAGTTGCGTTCGACCACCTGCTTCAGCTCGGTAGCCTCTGCTCATCAGGCAGCCCACAGGCCTCGCCACTCCCCATGGTCCCAAACAGGGTCATGGGGCAGGCATCCTTGCGGCGACTACCGAACCTTGAATACGGTTACTACGCCTTACTGCTATTCGATCCCACACAGCGAGGATCTCACCGCCAGCCTGGCGGGTAGAAATAGCAGCGGCGAAATCGAGTTGGTACACGCAAACAACCAACTTCCGGTAACCGAAGCGGACATAGCTAAAAATGCAGTGCCAACTCAATATGGTTGGTTTGAATTCCCGCGCATGCCCATCGGCCTAAAGAATGACGCGCAAACCTCAGCGCTTCATCGACGAAGGTTGTCGCGGCTTACACTTCGCTTACACAGCTTGACATGTTACTCGCGAGCTATACACGGAAAGAGCATATACGCTACGTACGAACAACATTTGAACGTTTATCGCAACACCGGATGACGATCAACGCAGGAAAGTGTTTGTTTGCTGTCGACTCAGTCAACTTCCTCGGCCACCTTAACTATTCTGCAGGCGTCGTGCCAATGTAGGATACAATTGAAGCCATCATCGACTATCCCAAGCAACATTCTTCCAGGAAGCTTAGGCGTTTTAATAGGCTTGTCGATATTTATCGACCGTTCATACCTACCTGCGCGTTACTGACGCAGCCCCTCACGGACCTTCTCCTAGGGAAGCTCAAGAAATTCGAATTTTCTGCTGCAGCACGCACAGCTTTTAAATCGTTGAAAAAGGCTATCGCCAACATCGTTTAAATAGCACATCAAGATCCGGCATCCCCACTGTCCCTCAATACTGACGCCTTGGAAGTGGCAGCCTTCGCTCTTCTGCAGCAAATAGTAACCGACACGTGGCACCATCAGCGTTCTTCTCTAAACCCCTGCAACCTAGCGAATCTCACTACAGCACGTTCGGTAGCGAACTACTAGCCATATATCTAGCGGTACGTCACATTCGACACGTCTTAGGAGGCCGCTCCTTTGCCGTCTTCACCGAAAACAAGCCCCTGCCTTACGTGCTCGGCTCGACTATCGACCGATGCTTTCCTAGAGTGTCGCGCCAGCTTGAGTATGCCGTTCCATTTCCGACCGATTTGCGGCATGTCTTAGGTGTGTACAACACCGTCGCTGAGGCACTTTCCCGAATCCAAGTGATCTCCACTGATGCTGGCGCTGCTATCGACTTGGTAACCATGACCGCAGCGCAACCCAATGATCCGGAGGTGGATATAATACGCAAATCTCCCTCACTGGTCATACGATCCGTTCCACTGACAGCATCAGACGAAACCATACTTGGCGATGTATACCTAAGCACGCCACGCCCACACACGCGAGCTTCGGCAAACCGTGTTTGACACCTTGAACGGCTTGTCTCAGCCAGGCGTGCGTGCATCAGTTAAACTCGTAGTCACACGGTTCGTCTGATGCAATGTCACTCGTAACGTTTGTAATTGGGCGGCTGCTTGCCTTCCGTGTCGACGTGCCTAAGTGCATAAGTACACGAAAACCCAGTAGGAACATTTCCCACACAAGATACACGTTTTCACCACGTACATGTCGACCTCGTAGGTTCTCTGCCGCCTTCGAAAGGCTCTGCGTATCTATTGACCTGTCAATCGATTCACTGGATGGTCGGCAGTTCTTCCCATACTTAACTGCCCTATGGAAACGGTAGGGAAAGCTTTTCTGGAGCGCTGGGTAGCTCAATACGGCTAGCACGCCATCGTGACCACCCATCAACGGTCACATTTCTCGTTGACTTTTGCCACGTAGCGTAAGGCTTTAGGCTGTCGCCAAGTGCAGACGATGGCATATCCTCGGGCCGCTAACGGCATGGTGGAGCGTTTTTACCGCCAACTGAAGTCCGCGCTACGTGTGCGCGCAGATCCTTCATGTTCTGAAACGCTTCCTCTCGTCCTCCTAAACTTAAGAAGCACCATTAAAACAGCTTTAGACGGAACAATAGAGCAACTGGTCTATGGCTGCACGCTGCGGTTGCTCCGACAGTTGGTAACACCAGCTCCGTCTACTTCCTTTTTGGACTACGGAAGTTACACTGAGCGTTTGGCTTACCAGATGCGTGAGCTACGTCAGCCCGCTCCTTGATCGCAGAGGAAACCAGTGTATGTGCCCGAAAAGCTGGTTACATATTCACAGTCCTTCTTCGCGCAGACGGTGTTCGACAGCCTTTTCAGTCGCCACACATAGAAACTTTCAAAGGGTTACACCGCGCGAATAAAACCTACACTATCGACCGTGGGGGCCTGTGCGAAGTCGTCACCATCTTCCGTTTAAAGCCCGCTTTAATGTAAAAATCAACCTCGCCTACTTTGTCTGGCAGTGGTCCGTGTGACGTCGCAACTCACCGCACCAACTTTCAGCATCCTAGTGCACTTCAACCGGACCACGATCTCTGTCTACAAGTACCAACCGTCCCGATCTCTCCCGAATCTAGCCCGCCACCTCCCACAACCAACCACCGTGATCGGGAGGTGCGTAGGCCCGTTCGCTATTCCGAATATGTACAGTGTAAATACGTTTAGGTTGGTAGATATTGTATATATTTGCCCCGTATTCGGTCGAACACCATTTTGAAAACAAAACCTTAAAACTGGTGAAAAACCTGTTCTAAAGTACATAGAAAAACCAGAAAACCTAAACACGCAGATCATTCGTTCCTTCTTTCTGCCGTTTTCAGCGTGTTTTTCTATTTCCCCGTCTCTACACGCCCCAACCCTCCACTGCGATCGACTGGCTTACAGTTGCAATGGTTTCGAGGATCGGCGAAGTCAACGAGAATTCTGACGCGAACGCTGATCCTTTGTCCGCGGGACGAGGGTCTTTTAGGCGCGGGGTGGGGTGCGGCGGGAGGAGAGACCGCTCTCAAGCGCACGGTTTGACAGTAGCGGAGGTTGAGGTCCTGCCGGCAATTTTCTAGACAAGCCAGCTGTTTTGTAGTCCGACCAGAACGCCCCAACGGCTCGCCGAAATGCAGCTCGCCCTGCAATCAATAAACAAAAATCATAAATGGCACAGCGGATTTCGACTTCCGGCGAAAACCATTGGACACGAAGGCTTACTCATGCATACTCGGCACGATATTGCCGTACGAACTTCGATTCACCAGTCGTTCTCGATGTCGAAGTCATTCTATGTTCGAACTTCTAGGGGAGATCTGCAGCGCCCAAAAAGCTAACTGGTAGCATTTACTTACTATTTAATTAATGGCCCATTGTATATTATTCTTGCTTGTTTTAACCGTCCTTACAACCAGCTCGACACACGACCGCCTTGTAAGTGCACGCGTTAAAGTATGCGCCTGTCTTGCTTCAGCCGTCAGTTTGTTCTTGTAGCCTGGAGTGCACCGAAAACAGGCTCTTTCAGTATTTTGTAACATGGGATTTGACAGATGTTTTAACCTTCAAAACGTCCACTTGTTTTACTGACTGCACAGCCGTGGACACAAACCATTTTGGTGAGTACCTCGCCGCACTTTTCTAGCTCTGTCTGATTCGCTTCCCATTCTTGTAGCCGGCACAATATCGTTTGGGTTCAGTCGCCTCCGACATCTATACTGTCCCGTAGTTGACACGTCTCTTACATTTCATTGAGTACCGACTAGTATCCCAGGCTCCGCCCAACAATTTGTGACCCCCTGTCAGGAACACCATTTTGCATTTTCCTTCTGGTGAGCTAATTCCAGTGATTTTGTGATTCATTACTTGTGATCATATTGTTTTCTCACCTACCACGTTTTTCATCTGCATTTTGCAATGGAGTATAGGGAGCATAAGCCGTCTCCGTGTGTGGTTAACGCCGTTCAGCCTTGCATGGTCAATTCTGTTGCGTTAGCCCCTCCCGCTCCTTGGGAGAATGATCCTTTGTTATGACTTTTGCACCTAGCATCCGTTTTTATCTTCGTAAGGTTTCTTCTGATTTCGCCATGTCTAATCAGCTAATACCTTGCCTTCCTCAGAATATATTCTGGCAGGTGAGAAACATCATATTTTCCCCCTCTAGCAATGAAACCCAAAACTCTTAAACAGGATATCATTCAGCAACTATTTAGCGATCTGCAGCTAAGGGACAATATGCCCTCCGCCTTGTTGCGGGAAATGCAACAGCGCATCTGCACGTCCAACATGGATGCAGGGACTCTCCGCGAGCTGTGGATGCAACGTCTTCCTGGAAGCACTCAGAGTATCGTTGCGGTAGCAAATGATTTGTCACACACAGCAATTGCAGATCTAGCAGACCGCGTCATCGAACGGCACCAACCAGAGGCTAAAACCAAAGCACCTCAGCAGCATTGTGCTGGCGCAGCCACCCCGACAAACGCGACTAGCCAGTCGTCGGCAATAGACGCCATACCGTAGTAGATAGCGTCGCTTCAGCGCCAGATCGTGAAACGCACTTTAAACCGTAAGCAGCGCAACCGCTTTGGATCATAGCGCCTTCGCACAAAACCTGATGCCCCAGGTTACTACGTTTACCACTCGGGTTCCGGCACTAAAGCCCGTAAGTGCGTACAGCCGTGTAGCTACTCCGCTACACACATTTCGCCACGCCGGCCTGTAATGGTCACGGACGTCGGCAAAGCCCAAAGTAGTCTCATCTACTTTAGGGATTATGACTCTGCGACCCTGTTCTTATTTGCCACCAGAGCGGAAGTCAACGTCATTCCCAGTATGCCAGGTGAGCCTGCCGCTTCTCTGTCGACAAGCCTCAGTGCCGTCAATGGCACGCCAATAGCCAACTACAGTCATCGGGTGCTTACCCTGGACCTAGGTCTTCGGCGCACGTTCCGCTGGGTATGCACCTTCGCTGCAGTCCCTTTTGCCATCATTGGCATTGACTTTCTCAGGCAGCTCGACTCCACGGTCGATGCAAAACGCCGGCTGATAGTCGACACTGCAGCAAAACCCAGGGTACTTTGCATCACCGCCGATGTCACATCTATATCCCCAAGCTATGCATTTCCGTAGACCTCGCCAGACTACGCTAAGCTCATGTATCAGTATCCTAAGCTAGTGCAGACAACAATGACGGCTTTGCCTGTGGCAGCTCACGTCAAGCGCCACATACGCACGAACGGCCCACTTGTATCATGCCGTTCACGCGGACTATCACCCGAGAAACTAAAAATATCTAGGGCGGAGTTTGAGCACATGGTTGAACTTGGAATTGTCCGCCCTTCCGACAACCTTTGGTCTTCGTCTCTGCAGGTGGTCCCCAAGAAATCTGGTGCCTGGCGCCCTTGCGGTGATTACCGCGCCCACAATTGCCTAAGCGTCTCAGATAGGTATCCCATCCAACACATGCGGGACCACACCGCATGCCTCACAGGTAAGACGACCTCCAGCAAGCTCGAACTGGTCCGCGCCTATCACCAGGTACCTGTGGAAGATACTGACATTCCTAAAACAGCTGTCATCACTCCTTTCGGTTTGTTTGAAATTTTAGGAATGCCATGTAGACTGTGCAACGCCGCACAAACCTTCCAACACTTCATCCACGATGTCACTCGTGGTCTAGACTTCACGTATTCCTACCTCCACGATATTTTAGTCGCCAGTTCATTGGAACAAGAGCTGAGCAAGCACCTTCAAACTCTCTTCCATCGTTTGACCCAACACGGTGTCACCGTCAACCTGAAAAAGTGCGAACTCGGCAAATCAACGTTAGTATCCTCAGGCCACCTCGTTTCACCATCTGGTAAAGAAGTCCTTCCTTAAAGGACCCAGGCAAGCAAGGACCTCCCAGCTGCAACTTCGTTCAAGCACCTTTGTCGATTTTGTGGGTTCACCATCTACTAACGACACTTCATTCCGCGCTGCGCGCTGCTCATGAAGCCACTGACTGACTTACCCAGAGGAAATGAACGTAAGTTCACTTTCCCTGACGCAACACATGCAGTCTTCGCTGAGCTCGAGGATGCTAACTCCAACATAGCCCACCTGTCTCATTGCGAATCGACCGCGCCGCTTACCATTCCGACTGATGCCTCAGACGTCGCGGTAGGAACGGTTCTCCGACCCCATGTTGGTGAGCAATGGTAACCCCTTAAGTTCCTCTCCAAGCGCCTGCAGCCAACGGAAGCCCGCTACAGCACGTTTGGCAGAGAACTGCTCGCCATTTATATAGCGACACGTCACTTCCGGCACATACTCGAAGGCCGCGCTTTCACGGTCTACATTGACCACTAGCCCCTCATCTTCGCCTTCAACTCTGCTTGCGACAGATACGCACCACGGGAAACAAGACACGCAGTTCACTGCTGACATACGCCATGTCTCAATTGTCGACACGTCACGCGTCTACCTCGCTCTCCAGTCGTTGCCTACCGTCGACCTTGCTGCCCTGGCATCGGCTCAGGCTCAAGACGAAGATACACAGCGCACTCTGCAGTCTACTTCGCTGCATTTGCAACCTGTTCCTATCTAAGCCACGGAAGGAACCATTCTCTGTGACACTTCCACAGGTTGTCCTAGACCCCTCGTGCTCGTCTCCTACAGCCCCACAGTCTTTGACGCACTGCACTCACCATCAGATCCCGGTATCCGTGCATCTTTGAAACCGGTCACCGAACGTTTCGTTTGGCCACGCGTAAACGAAGATGTTCGTACCTGAGCTCGCGCCTGCCATCAATGCCAGCGCTCCAAAGTACGTCGTCACACCTGCAGTCCTCTTGGTACATTCCCTGCCTCGGACACTCGGTTCTCGCATGTACGCGTAGAGCTGGTAGGTCCAACAGCTCCGTCACGCGGATTCGCATACATTCTTACATGTGTCGAACGCTTCACCAGATGGCCAGAGACCATTCCCGTAACAGACTGCACAGCTGTGACTGTTATACGGGCCTTCTTGGACCGATGGGTCTCGCACTAAGGATGCCCACCCACCATTACAACTGACCGAGGAACGCCTTTCAAATCTGCACAAGTTGGTACGTTCTGCAAACTTTTAGGCTGTCGTCGCATTCATACCACAGCGTATCCACCAGCATCCCACGGGTCAGTTGAACGCTTCCATAGACAGCTTAAAGCCTCGCTCTGCGCCTCCTCCGGCCCCAGCTGGAGCGAAAACATTGCGCTCGTACTCTTAGGCATTCACAGCAGCATCAAAGATGACTTGCAATGCGCACCAGCAGAGCTGGTTTACGGCGCAACGCTCAAGTTACCAGGAGAGTTCGTTTCACCTCCCGCATCATCGGGTACGCCTCCGCCTAACGTTACGTCCACCTTAGCGCAACACATTCTTTCACTACGTCGACTCCGCCCCCTGAACGGACTAGAGATGTGCAAAGGCACAGCGGAATCTCTACCTGCACCTACGTCTTCCTCCGCACCGACGCGGTGCGGTGTCTTTTCCAGCCTCCTACACAGGCCTTTTAAGGGTGCTACAAAGTTTTTCGAAATAGTTTACTTTAGACCTCGTTGTCCATCGACCGCCTGAAAGTGGCTTTCTTTGACAGGCCACTTGTAACCCATCCTCATGCTTTTGCGCGAGCGCCCGCGCCTGCGGTCACTGCCCGAACATTGGATGTCTCGAAACCCTCCGTACTCCTTGACCACCAGCCCTCCCCGCCTGTACTGCAGTACAACCGACCGACGTTGTAGACAGGTCAAACGTCCGGTCCGTTTGGCATATTTCGTAAACGTTCGCTATTGCATTTAACACGCTATCTTCGTCTTTAGTGGTTACTGTGCGTCTTGTTCACAGACGTTTTGCAAAATCAACAAAATACGCAAAACACGGTGCGTGTCCTTTCCATCCCCTGCACTAGCCCTTTCAGAGTTTTGCAACGGACTCCGAAACATTTTACTTTGGACCAGAATGTTCACCGAACATCGGTGTCCATCGACCGCCTGAAAGTGGCTTTCTTTGACGGGCCACTTGCAACCCATCCTGATGCTCTTGTACAAGCACGCGCACCTGTGGCGACTTCCCGAGAACTGGATAGCCTGGAACCCTCCGTACACTTTGACACGCAACCCATCCCGCCTGAAACCCGGACAACCGACAGACGCTGTAGGCAGGTCAAACATGCGGTCCGTTTTCCGGTTTTTTTTGTAATTGTTCGCTATTGCTTTTAACACGCCATCTTCGTCTTTAGTGGTTACTGTGCGTCTTGTTCACAGACGTTTTGCAAAAGCAACAAAATACCCAGGGGAAGCGTTTAATTTCCAGGCATCGGTGGTTGCAATCATTTTTGTATAAACACTGAGCACCACACCAATTGTAGCAGTTTCGGAATGAAAGTGGATCCAGTCTCTAAGGAAGCTAGTCTCAACTCTTATTAAGAAAATTCGGCATGCATTTCGAAGTTCGTTATTGGGTGGGTTGGTAAAATTGAATAACACTATTTGTTTAATGAGTAGTGTAGATGCAGTCAGCACAAGTAACATTCGGTTGCGTGAACATCTCAATGTAAAAATCCAAGAATGAGAATAGTAAGTCAAGTCAAAAAAGTGCGTTGTCCATCAGGAGCGGGTGAATGTTCAGCCGTAACATACACGCTTCTTGCGGTAAAGCATGAAGTGAATGTAATTCATAAATAGGCATGGTTAATTAGAAAAGACAGTAGGTTATTAGCATGATCCGGTTTGTTAATTGTTTTACAACTTTGATGTGGTATAACAAAGACCGCGTTAGGTAAGGAAAAACCGACGAACGGTGTTCTCGTGTGCGAGCATACATGGATTTCATCGGCGTAGCAACTACTTAGGAAGCAGGTGAAAGTGACAAAGTTTCTGCCCTAAGTGAAGACAGCATAGGCACGTGGAGGCTACGCAAATGACTTAGCGTAAAGTGCACATAAGTTTTGATGGCAGATGATCGTTTGGGACACTGATGTAAATGTGGTGAAAGCGACCACAACGGAACAAGTTGGGGTTCGATGCGAGTAACTTTTGCACAGGTGTGACACATGGTGCAAAATTGTTGTTGGTCATATAGAGTGACACTAAAATAGTCAACCCTAAGTTTATTCCTAAATCGACGGTAGAAAAAATGCCATTCTCTTGCACGTGCCGCAAGGAGCGGACTGCACTCCACCCACCATGTCACGCCACTGATGGCATTGTATTTCTCTCGGGTTGAAGAGGTCGATACGCATTCTTGCGTCACCCGAATCGCCTAACATCAGGATAGAGAATGGCATCAATGTTCGCACACATATGTTGACGCTTTAGCGGATATCAACGGTTAACAGTGTTTGGATGAGGTGAGGAAGCGACGCGACGGCCGGAAACGATGTCAAACGCGGCTGGTCCAGCTGCGCTTCTCATTGGCCACATAGTTGATGGTAAGTTGGTCATAGTGCTCCAGATGAATGGTCATACTGTAGCGAGAACGACAAGACAGGGGGGTAGACGTTTATTGCACACCGAAAATGGGCACATGAGGGTCTCGCGCGCGCCATCGAATATCGACTAGGTTTCCGTCCCACAACGCAAGACAGGTACGGATGTTAGAGACGAGCCAGTCCTTTCGCCTCGGGAGCTCTGACTTGGAGGATCCGCTTTCCTGTTTTCGCCTCGATCTCCGCTTCTCTGCACCCGATTTGGATCGGCCAGGAGTCGTTCGAGAGCTCTCGACTTGCTTGTTCCGGGCTGTGTCAATCGGCTCGGCTTCGGTCCTGTGGGCTGCGCTAGCGGCGTATATGTCTGATTTATTGCGCTGTCCCCATATTCCCGCTCCGTAGTTCCGGGCGCAGGCTCGTCGCTAGCTGTCTTTCGCGATCCGCCCTCAGTTAGCTCCGAGGAGCTTCCTAGAGCCATTCTTGGAAGCGGCCCCTCTACACCCGCCCCTCCTCCAAGACCTTTCTTCCTCTCGTACCATGGTCGCAGGAGAGCAGCATTCACCCAACGTTTCATTCCTCCGCAGTCGATTAAGAAGTTGCCCGCTTTCTGGTCGAAAATGGTGTAAGGGCCTTTCCAGCGTTATCTGAACTTGCTTGCGCCCGGCCCGTCATGATCCGACCGATCGTTGTTCCGTAACTTGACCCGTTCTCCAATCCTGAATGGCCTCCATTTGTGAGCTTCATGCCTGGCGTCGTAATTTCGCTTATTCCGCGCTTTTCGAGCTTTGGTTTCGCTTCTAGCTTTCCATCGCAGTCGCTCTTGATGCTCAGCTGGATGTTTCCACTCACCCTGGTTCGGTAGGCAAGTATCGAGCGCAATCCGTGGTTCTCTGCCGAACAGTAATTCGAATGGCGAGACCTTGGTGGTTGATTGCATGCTGGTCCGATACGCGATCAGAACCTGAGGCAAAGCATCTTCCCATGCCAACTTCGTGCAGTTTATGCACATCTTCAATGTCCGGTTGAACCGCTCGGTCATCCCGTTGGTTTGTGGGTGGTACGGTGAAGTTCGCCGTCTCTGGATGCCCCACTTGTCCAACACTGACTTAAACGCTCTTGACTCGAAGCAGGGCCCTTGGTCCGTGATGATACACTGTGGGATCCCATACTTTGCAGGCACATTGAATTCGAATACTTGCGACACTGTCTCGCCTGTTTGGTCTTTGATTGGTATGGCTTCCACCCATCGAGTGAAGTGGTCAATCATCACTAGAATGTATCTGTTTCCTGTTCGACTCACTGGTAAAGGCCCAAAGACGTCCAGTCCCCAAAACTGAAGTGGCTCACCAACCTCCATCGATCGCATCGGCTGTCTCGGGGACTCCATCTCCCGACTTGTTTGGCAGTTTGGGCACTCCCGAAGGTATGCCGCGACGTCCTTCCTCATGGTTGGCCAAAACACTCGCCTCCGCAGCAATTCAAAGACCCGCTCAAATCCCATATGGGCGCCATCATGAGTTATGCGCATCACACGTTCTCGCTGATTTGGTGGAACAAAAGGCACTTTCCGTCCGTCTATCGCCACCACCACGTTATCGTTTTCAACCTTCAACCTGTCCCAGATCTTGAGGAGTTCCTCCACCTCCTCCGATGTAGCCTCCGGTTTGGTGCCAGCCCGTAACTGAGAGCACAACACATCCACGAATTCATCTGTCCTTTGATCTCCCAGCAGGTTCCTCTCCCCCATCGCGAACGCACGCACCGGTATGGCATTGTCGGGCATGATGTCGTCCAAACACGGGCGTGACAACATATCTGGCAATACATTCTGCGTCCCATCCACGTGCTCAATTATAAAGTTGAATTCCTGCAATCGGTAGGCCCATCGCGCAAGCCGTCCCCGCGGGTCTTTCGCCGTCATCAACCACGAGAGCGGTTTGTGGTCAGTGACGACCCGGAATTCATTCGCCAGTAAGTAATTTCTCCACTTCTCTAACGCCCACACGATGGCCAAGCATTCTTTCTCCGTTGTTGAATACTTCTGTTCCGCCCCCGTCAGCACTCTGCTCGCGTACTCCACCACCCCAGCCGGTTGAGACAAAACCGCACCGATGGCCACGTTGCTTGCGTCGGCAGCCACAGTGAACCTCTCACCAGGATTGGGTAGCCGTAGACATGTCGGGGCTTCTGCTATGCCTGCCTTCAGATGGTCAAAGGCCTGATCCGCTTCAGCTGTCCACACGAAGGGCACGTCCTTGCGAAGCAGCTTTAACAACGGGCTGACCTTCTCTGCGAACTGGGGCGCAAACTTTGAATCATATGCCACCACTCCCAAGAACGAACGGAGCTGACGCTTGGATTTTGGTCTTGCGAAGCACTTGCTCGTCTCGCGTTTCTCCGGAAGTGGATGGACTTGACCATTGCCCACGATGTGACCCAAGCATACAATTGACTTTTGGCCAATCTGCGACTTTGTACGACTGAGTTTCAGACCAGCTTCGTCTAGCCTCTGCAATACTGCTCCAAGTCTGGTCACATGTTCCTGTTCCGTCTCAGAGAAGACGATGATGTCATCACCATACACAACCACGTCTTGCAGGTTCGCGAGGACCATCAGCAACAAACGCCTGAATGTAGCTGGGGCGTTGCACAATCCAAACGGCATTCTCAAAAACTCATACTGCTGGCCATTGACACTGAAAGCCGTCTTGTGGCGATCTTCTTCTGCGATCGGCAGTTGCCAATATCCCGAGCGGAGATCAATCAGAGATATCTGCTTGGCACCGTGGAGGCTTGAGAAAATTTCTTCCATCTGAGGCATCGGGAATGCATCCTTCACAGTCACCCTGTTTAGTTCTCTGAAATCGATGCAAAATCGATAGGTTCCGTCGGCTTTCTTCGTCAATAACACGGGTGATGAATACGGGCTGTGCGTTCGCCTGATGATTGCTTTCGATTCCATCTCGGACACCTGCTTCTGTATCTCCACCAGGGTGTTTTGTGGAATTCGTCTGAAGATTGGCTTTCATTGTCCTCCTGGGATCAACGGTATTTGGTGTTCAGCCCAATTGCAAAATCCGTAATCATATTCCGCGTCTGTGAATAAGTGGGCATACCTGCTCAGTACGTTGCGTATTGCACGGTTCTGACAATCAGGCACGGCTTTGAGGGCACCAACCCGGTCGGTTCTCCCCTTGTTTATCTCGATCGTCTCGTTAGCCACGATCACCACATCGTTTTTCAGGTCAATTGTGACACCGAGCCGTTTCAGGATGTCGGTTCCGATGATGGTTTCGGTCGTCTCCTCCACGATGAACATGTCATGGCTGATGAGCGTTTCTCCTATCCTGATTCGTAACCGCTGCGTGCCCGTCACCTTCAAAGAATGCCCGCCGACCGTCTGCATCGTGATTGAAGATGGGTTTACTGGAACCCCATTGAACCTCTTCGTAATTGACACTGCCGCTCCTGTGTCTACTATGGCTCGGACCGACACACCTTCTATAGTTACCTGGAGGACTGGTACTCGCCACCGACTCGGCATGGATAGAGAGAAACAATGGGGCACATTGATGTTGGTGAAGAATCTCGCCACATGACCATTCTGGTTGCATCGGAAACAGCGGCGACCGTTCCGGATTACCCGTACATTGCGTTGTGAAGTGGTGCTTGAAGACTCTATCGACAACAGCTGCTCCACCATTTCGGATAGGCGATTTACTTTCTGTTCCAACTCAGCATGCTGGATGCTTCTCACTGTCAGTCGTTCCGACAAATTCTGGGCGACCGTCACCAGATCCAACGCTTTGCTGTCTCCCACCAGCGACGCCAATTTCACCTGATCATGGAGTGGACCGGGCAGACTTCGGATAAACTGCTGTTTCAGTAGGCGCTCTCCTGCTTTGCCCTCTAACTCGGGGAGCCCAATCGTTAGATGTCTGGCCAGCTGCTGGAAAAACACCATCAAATCCTCCTGTTCGTCCCATCTGGCTGCGTGAAATCGTTGCAGTGCTCGTTCTCTCTCCAGATCCTTCCCAAATTCTGCACACAAGGCAGCCCTCATCTCAGCGAACGAACAACCGGGTTTGGCCTTTCGAGTGAGCAAATACACCGCCTTGGCTCGTCCACTCAACTGTGTGCCCAAAGCAATTAGCAAATTGGCATCCCCCTCACACCCGTGCAAGCCGCAATTCCGTCGAACTCATCGAGCCACGCCTCCACGTCACCGGCCGCAAATTGCTTCAACCGGGTCAACTCCATGGCGATTGGGCACGGCACCAATGTAGCGAGAACGACAAGACAGGGGGTACACGTTTATTGCACACCGAAAATGGGCACATGAGGATATCGCGCGCGTCATCGAATATCGACTAGGTTTCCGTCCCACAACGCAAGACAGGTACGGATGTTAGAGACGAGCCAGTCCTTTCGCCTCGGGAGCTCTGACTTGGAGGATCCGCTTTCCTGTTTTCGCCTCGATCTCCGCTTCTCTGCACCCGATTTGGATCGGCCAGGAGTCGTTCGAGAGCTCTCGACTTGCTTGTTCCGGGCTGTGTCAATCGGCTCGGCTTCGGTCCTGTGGGCTGCGCTAGCGGCGTATATGTCTGATTTATTGCGCTGTCCCCATATTCCCGCTCCGTAGTTCCGGGCGCAGGCTCGTCGCTAGCTGTCTTTCGCGATCCGCCCTCAGTTAGCTCCGAGGAGCTTCCTAGAGCCATTCTTGGAAGCGGCCCCTCTACAATACCGCTCTTCGCTAATCGGTTACCTGGGACTCCCTGTACTGTCACAACCACATGTAACACTTTACAATTAATAAAGAGCAATCACAGTTTTGATTCGATTGCTTTGACTACCCAGCGATTCCTGGCTTGCAAGACTAGCAGTATGTTCTAATTGCGTTTGTCCGGAGATGATGCAGATGCAAATGAGGGTCAAGCCGGTTTGGGCATTGCTTTAGCTGTCCTGATCGATCAGATCCAAACGAACCGTCGGATTTGCGCTGTTAGATTGGCCGGCTCGGTCAAAACACCGAAGTTGTGTAGGAACCAATGGTGCTGTTTGTCATTGCGGTCTATGCACCCGCAAATGGTGGCGCAGAATTCGCAAAGGACGACATCTGCTACCAAATGAACGCGCTTCTACGTTACAGATAAAGGACGGGCCCTGGTGCTTGCTGGTGAGTTGAACGCCCAAGTTGGAAAATGGTCTATGGGGGAGCTGTATCTGGGCGGCCAACACGGTGCAGGCTTCAGTAATGATAACGGTGAGCGGTTGTTGCACCTTTGTGAAGATGATCGTCATTGTGTCGCCAGCACTAACTACGGACAAAGCGATCGCCGGCGAGTGCCACGGCGTTCACCGCCTCGAAAATGATATGGACACAAATAAACACATCGCGAGCAATTACAGCTGCCGAGGCTGTGACCGAAAATGTCGCTCGATTTGGAGCACAACTGCGGACTCCGATTACGCAATTGTTTGTGTCGACCTTTAGGTGCGTTTCGGCGGACGTCCAAGTTACTCGAAGCGAATAAACGCCGGCCAATTTGAGCAACTAAGTGTGCCGAATACGCATAAAAGTGCGCTGGCCACCGGTCGGAGTAAGAGCCTGCTGACAACCGTTGAAGATCACTGGTCACGCACCAGCCAGATGTTATTAGTAGCAGGCATATCTTCATGCGGCAAGTCAAATTTTCATCATGGGCATTTAGTCTCTACACAATTTCTGGAACCTGGATGCTCGCCGAAGTGTTCCGGCTGGAAGTGAATACAATGAGACCTGTAAAGACCTCAGAGCGCAACTATATGCTGGCCTGAAGAGAGACTGCAAAGTGTGTTGGTCTCATGTGACTTGGAGGTGGAGACAGCCGTTGCTCTCGGTAACCGTCGGATGTTATTTCGTATGATATGAGAAACTTGCGGCAGAAGACCTGTGGTTAGCGAGACCGTATGCGAGGAGACTGGACGGATAATCCACAGTTTGTCAAAGCACGGGAGCGCTGGGACGAAGACTTTGCGAAGCGGTTCAATCAGTCCATGTTGCCAGCTTCTGCATCAGCCACTAATTGCCTTTCTCCTTTGGCCGTCCTTTTGATCCGCCCTTACGTGCATAAGTTGAACGTGAGATCGGACTGCTGAAACTGAATAAGGCCGACGAAGCAGTTGAACTTCATCCAACCCTCTTCAACCTCGGGGGTTTGTTCATATGGATCGTAGGTGCAGGGGACTATCCCAATAGACTAAAGGCCGCCCTGGAATGGTCCAGTGCCAGGATTGACACCTGTTCAAAATGTGGCAATTATAGAGGACTGTTTTACTATAATTATTTCTAATTTACTAACCTTTGTCTGTTCCTTGGAATGACCGGTATTCATGAAAGAGAGATTCGCGAAGAGTAAGCCTGCTTTTGTTGAAATCGAGGTTATATCCACCACGCTTTCACATTATGTCAAGTTTGGAGTAAAGACATGTCTATAAGTGGCCCACCGTAACATTGTTCCTAGATACCAAAGATGCCTTCGATTTGGTTGACGGATGTGCCTTTTGGGTTGGTCAACTCAGAAATAGTGTACGGAGGAATACTTTCAACATAATCAGAGCGCTGTACGCGATAGCTCGGGCAGACTAAGGGTTTATGGCAAACTGGTGCCGCTTTTGAATCTCTCAAGCGGTGTATCCTTACTTTTCCCCTTCTTCTTTAACTTCAACAATGACGAAGTCATGGAAACAACGTTCGCTGGACACGACTTACATGGTGTAAAACTGAGTTTGGTGAGGGATTTCTTGAAGTACCAAAACCTGGCTAGCCGAACAAACTCCGTGTGGTACCGTTTCATCAACGGAGCCGGCCCACACTCCTTCACAGACAAACACAAGCACGCTGTATTTGGGGAATCAACCGCACACAAGGCGGTGGCTGGACCGTAGTCCGCTCCCCACTGAGTGCATGGAACCACTCTTCGAGCCTAACAAGGCAGTAGGAACTATGCACCCCTTCCCCTCCAGCAACGACCAACTGTCTCCTGGAGCCAGTATGGACGAGGTAGCGGGTAATAGACAGGTAGGCACATTGCCAACATGCACATCAAGCGCAGCCACACCTGGGATGTCAAACAACAGCCAATCATTCGAAATGCCGATATCGATTAAAGTAAACGCATTTGACGACATAAATACTCGCTAAACGAGCATATAGAAGAAATTGGTTTTAAGTGAATCCGTGCTAAGTACAAAATGTCCGAAAGTTATTTTAAAAATACCACGCGATAAAATTACGCACGTTTACCACAATTTGCGTGAGCGACGTGTGCAAGTAAGGAGAAGATTATCAAGTACGAAGAACAAACCAAATAACATGTAATGAACTTTATCCACATTAAAAAGACCTCGTTTAAGTGTTAGTTGGTTTAGACCAACTGCGGTGAAGAAGCATCATGAATGCAACATCAGCCTCATACATAACATAACTGACAAACTTATTGTTCCACCGCACATTAATTACGCACATTTTTGTACTCTTACCATGATCATGCCTGTGCAGGTGTGCTTCGCGTAGTCGAGAATAAACATTTTATATATTTAATTATCTGTTACAGCTCTTAAACGTACTAAAATGCACTGCGCAGATTAGTACAAGCTGTCAGTCGTTTTGGTTTATACTTTGCACCATAAAACTGCGACGTCCTTCCCCAAGATTGGCACGGACCAACCCCCGGACCGACCGTTCTTGGTACTCAGTTAGAAGTCGCGCAGATATTTATGTACCTAGACAATTATAGTATGTTATTGAAATAGAAGATGAGGTTATGAACCGCACAGAGAAAGTTCGAAAATCTTTTGCCGACGTCTGCAGCCTGTGGCGACGGCGTGGCATTAACCTTGCTCTGACGTGCACAGTTTACAATGTAGTCGTGAACTGGCCCTCCTGTACGGTTGCGAAATTTGGCCCACCAAGTAGACAGACGTAAAAAGGCACGTTACATTCAATCATTGCCTCCTACGCAATGTAGCTGTCTGCTGGAAACACACAGTGAGCAATGGGCGTGTTCGGTGTCACGTATGGTGTAGGAAGAGAGAGTGCACCGTTCGACACCACCATATCACGTACTAGGCTACGACGGCTAAACCATGTTTTGCGCACGCCAGCACACCGACTCCCGCGTTGTGCGTAGTTAAGGAGACCAGGAGTAGAATGGAAGAACGAGGGTCAAACAAAGACTTGACAAGAAAGAATAAAGTCCCTCACTTGGAACTTGTCGTCGATTGGTGTTCTGAACGCCGGACTAGGGTCTGAAGGACGATGGACACATTTAGTTAGGTACCATAGTAGATATGGCTAATAGGCGAGCGCAATGGTGTTAGTATGGTGAGTACCTTAGTCTCTCCCCTTCCGACCTAGTTGTACGCCAGGCGATCCAGTGCCTAAAAGTACAACGTTGCCCCACAGTTGAACTTCATTTGCATCCGCTGCTTTACTGTGGTTCAATTGCATGAGGCCGCCGACTACGCGAGACGGCCTATTCGCCAGATCTACGCCCCATTATTCGCGATGTTGATACTGGCGACGGAGTTGGCTGATCGATTACAGCTAAACCACAAACAGCAAGATTACGTCCAGCAACCTCAGCGAGCTATGGCACAACAAAACAAGCATTGTTATGCCAAGCATTCATACATAAACTCTCATGCACAAATCTAACATCTACCGAAATGAAAACCGAGCTCACTTTAGCTTGAGCGTTGGCGAACGAAATGCAAGGTTTCCAATGCGACGCAGAGAACGGCAATACATTTACAACCTGGTAGATGCAATATTATAGGGAGGCGGAAGGCAGCGCTTGCCCAAAGGACGGTTAGATCATTAAAACGGAGGTGGGCGAATAGGGAGACCGATGCAATGGGGGCGATTCGCTGGAGAAACCCAGGCCCGATAGAACGGGACGAAAACGGGACAGGAGCGGCATCCGTGGGTGAGACCGAGACAGGCAAAGCAAGTGGAGACTTTGTTGAAGACGCAATAAATCGGACAAAACCGCCGGTATCGCATCTTCAAGAAACAACCCCGGGGAGAGTGCTACACCCACGGTCAAGCAAAGCGCACCTTATTGTCAGAATCGGAGGCGTGGAAGCGAAGATACACGGGCGAAATGGACATAGAAGATGCGTTCACGTACCCCCAGAAGGAGCACAGAAGTGCCAGAAGAGGAGGCCAGGAGGGATGGTGCAACGTGGGAAAGTAACTTGACTCATTAATGTGCGCCTGTGTGAGTGGTAGGGTAGTGTGTGTGTGTTCGCGCCAATAAAGATCGTGCTTCATTGCCGCGTTGTTCCGTCGCTACAATATGAAGACATTTTTCTGGTTGACGCCATCAAGATTGATGATGCGGTCAAAGTATACTTGTTGCTACGTAAGCAAATGAAACACAACCAGTACTGTAATTTCATTCGACCGAGATACTCCCGAGACCAAATTTCGAGGAGAATGCCGATGTTCACACTTTTGTTTTTGACAACTGTTCATCAATCTTCAACACCCGTTATCAGTGTTTGGAGCTGTTTAAATGTCAATCCGAGGATTATGTTACATACGCAAGAAGAACGAACCATTCAAGAAACTTTTTCAAGCTCAAACAACTTACGGATGATCGGTACAAGCCACCCATTTCTGTACCTGACTTGACCACTGCAACTTAAGCAGAAATCGGAACAAGTCTGTTATCCAAACTGGACTCATCTCCAGAGTTCACCATACAGAACGTTACTGCAGCGCGTCAACATATGGTAGAATTAAAAGTGGATCACAAATGTTACAGTCAATGTAAGTGAAACCAGAGATCGCGAAGATTGACACAATTTCTAACGGAACACCGATAGAACTCTACAACCCAGACGTAGAAAAGACCTCACGTGTTTGTTGGAATGGTGCTGAGTGGCACTTTGGCAGAAATTATCCGTTCAACAATAACCAGTGCACCGTCTGCTACAAAAAATTTCAAAAGTAAACATCGCAGATCAGCTTCACAATTTCGTTATGGTGGGATCAGTAGGAACCGTGTCTAAGACGCAGTATCAAATGCGAGTCTAGCGCGGTTTATGGAACTGCACTGGAAGGATTTCTTTCACTTCCTAAATTTGTCACTGTCATTAGTAATGGTGAACAAGTAAGCCTACAGGTGGATACCGCATCTGCCATTACCGTCCTCACTAGTCCGACGTGGTCGTTTACCGGTAGAGTGACACTACACAATGCGGAAAACACCGCAAGGGGTGAATCAAATTGTATCCTAGGGCAATGTGGAAAATTTTCCTGTATATATGTTTACAGAAACGATAAGCGAACTAGCGTCCGTCACGTCACTGACAGCCCGGGATTAGACATACTTGGTATTAAGTGGTTGCTGGCCAGTAGCCTAATAGTAACGATCTTACCTTGAAATTTGACTGCGCGAATTCAATTCTGCGTAGGGACAGGGTGACCGGCGCAGTATCCTTAGCCCAAGTGCAAGTGGTAATGATTGCGCGGCAGCGAAAGAGCGACGGTGTACTGCTTCTGTCTTTCGTCTATTTATTATTGATCGGATCACTGCGTTGAACCTATGGAGCGTTCCTCTTGACACTGCATGCCATCAGATCGAGAATTCTATCAGATCTGGATACGTCATCACAGTGCTACGCAGCGCATAAGTCTGCAATCGTTGAGGAAATAGGGAAGTAATTCACAGAGGGATTCAACCACACATTTGGAGGCTGCACCATGTTCACGGCATCTGGTTAGTTCAAGGATAACGCAAAGCCTACTTTTCGACCCAAAGGGCCGGTACCGCATTCTTCTCTTAAGTTGGTTAAAGATGAACTGTATCGTTTGGAGCAAACAGGAGCGATGTTCAAATTGGAATACTCGAATTGGTCTTCGGCAACAGTGATAATGAAAAAGGCAAACGGAACCATTTGTTCATGTGGAGATTATCCAAGCGGCCTGAACGCAACACTGGAACTCAATCAATACCCGATGGCACCATCGCAGGACCTTTTCGCTGGACTTAACGGCAGTCGAATATTTTCAACGACTGATCGCTTGGATGCCCATCACAAAGTGTTAGTATATAATGACGCACAGCGTCATCTTACAAGTAACGCTCATTGTGTCCAGTATCAGTACACTCGGCTAAGGTTCGAAGTAAATGCTGCTCGGTGTCTTTTTCAACAGTCAATGGATACGATTCTGGCGAACATACCATCGGCTTGTACATACATGGATGATACCACCGAATCATCGGACAGAACCCGGCACAACTGTCATCTCTTCCAAGTGATCGGACGCCTAGTAAAATACGTTTCGAATCTGAGAGATGATTAAGGTCATTTTTCAGGCCACAAGCAGATACTCCGTGGAACACCAGTATGAGATAAGCAGTTTTTCAAGAATTCATCTACGGGCCGGTACAGAGGCTAAAATACAAAGGGATCGATATTGATTAGTTCGGAGCGTTGTTCCAATATAAGCAGCCAATTGGTTAGACGTCAAATAGTTCGCTGCTATCTCATTCAGAATGTCTGAGCTGATTTCCGACAAATCACCGTAGACCCTGACGCGGCCCGTGGGGTTCGAGTGTCGAGGAGATAAGCAGTTCACATGATTCATTGGAACGCTTTTCGCACAAGTGTTTCGAACAGAGTGGATCAATCAACTGAGTCGAACGCACCATTGAAGTCAAGTAACACAGCTGTTGTCGACCCTCATTGCTTGTAGCGCTGCTCTAGCATCTCTTTCAGAGTAAATATGTGGTATATATAGCGCCGTCCTGGGCGAAAACCTGCTTGCTCTTCCCTAGTCTGAGATTCCTGTTCCGCAGTGAGGAGAAAAACGAGAATTAGGGCCAGTAGTTTTGTCACCCCTGGGTTTGGTAAATACCCCTGCAGTTAGCACAGTCGGTGAGACTGTCCTTCTTGCAGTTTGCCACCATAATCGATTCGCTACAGTTATCTGGGATAGTCTTTGTCTTCCAGACCTGTTCGTACAGGGAAGTCAGTGCTTTGCAATCTGGCTAGCCGAACAACCTCTATGTGGTGCCCGCTGGGTGGTTCGGATTAATCCCGGTCCAGCTAATAGTTCGGCGGCAGTGTATCAGGACTGGGTGGGTTTTCGCCTAGCAAGTATTCTCCCAATGAAAAGCCACAAATGTCTGTTTAACAACACTGTGACGTGGCCGATATGACTTGCCACTAAATAAAGCCACCGCCTGTTGCCATACCGGAGGATGGTGCCCATACCGCGAACGTCAAGCACTTCAAAAATTCCATCTGAGCTCTTCCTATATTGGCGAATCCACCGCACAAACTCACAAATTCACAGTAATAGCAACAAACTCACTCGACACAATGAGTTACACATGCACTCGTATACATACTACACAGCCTAAAGCCTACAAATTTCGACACTACGCTACATCCACATGGACGTAAACAATTGGCACTTCACCTTTGATGTTTTCCTCACATGCACTTTCCCCATTTATGCATGCAACACAACGTGCCTTCTGCGGAACATTGTCCGCAAAACTGATCATACCTGATAAGGCGTGCCTCGATGCTAAGGAGAATAAACTATTTATTTATTTACGTACTCACATATGTTCAGTATGTACTGGTTAACTTGTAACATTTCTGTACCATTACTGATGTTACGAGTTTGTATTACCATGATCATGCCTTTGAAGGCGTGTCTCGCACCGTCAAGCATAAATAATTAAATTGTGCGGCTGCTGGAGAATGCGAAAAATATTAAGAGCTGCGATCGTGTTTCAGACCTAAACCTCCGACGGAGCCTCTAAACTAACCAGCCACGGTTCAACCCGCACCACCTGAGTAGGCGGAGGTCTTAGAGCAGATGGCCAACAAAACCGCTCTCGAAAGCTCTCCGTCGAACGAGAGGCTGTCGACTATGCGAGGGAGCCTTATGGCACTCTCTCACTTTACAACATTTCAGTGGTCCTTAACCTGAGGATGATTACCCCAAAGGGGTAAAAGGGGATTTTACCTGGGGTAAAGTACAAGCTCAAGCACAAAGCAAAATCATTGACAGAATCATATGTAACAAATAAGCTAACTAACTACCGAAGCACAGATGATTAGTCAAAAGTGGTAAAATATCAGTGACCTCCCAGTGAATTAGAACAGTTAAGGTAATAAATTTTGTTAACTAAATTTCGTATACAGGCTGCACCGCATGGCCGCTAGGTGGCCCGTCCATCGGCTCGCTATTCCTTTGAGCCAATTAGTCGTTCGCTGTCCGTTACCTATTCTCGCATGAGGTTGGTGTTGCCGATTTCGTAAATCCCTGAACATATCATGGTTTAGTGGATGCGCAGCAATAAGGTGAGTTGATTAACTGTGTATAAATATTTCCTCAATTTAGAAAATCAGTAGCAGTCTGGAGATTCCCCGGTTTGCTTGTGTAAAATTCTAACCAAAATTCTATAATTGTACACTTAGGCAACCGGTGTGGTTTGTTGAACTGCTTGCTGAGTTCGAATGCTTTACTTGCTCATCGCCATTTTTGCTTGGCGCTCGCTTCGGTTGCAACGCGCAACTGCTCTGTGTGCTGAGCTTGATCCGTTCCCCTAGCTAGAGCGTCCACGGTGTGGTTCATTTATAGCTAGCTAACAGGGAATCTTTTACTGTACAAATAAAAGTTTCCCTGCAACTCGATCTGTCTTCTGGAATCGCTCTCTGGGCTCCCGGAATAGGCAACCCTCTAAATTGGTGACCCCGAATACGGATCAACCTCCGCGCCGGATATTTGGAACTTTTCTCTGGTGAGCTCGTTCCATTTATTTTTCATATTTTCCGGTTTTATTTTTGCATACGTAGCCTATTTTTCGCGTCATTTTTTCAAATAATGGAATCTGTAGACCATAACGTAGAGTCTCTGCTTAGCGTTGTATCTCTCTCAGTTCCACCTTTTTGGGACATGGATCCTGTTTTGTGGTTCGCTCATCTTGAGGCCGAGTTTTATAACTACAGAATCACTTCCGACTACGCGAAGTATTGCAAACTCCTGTCCTATCTCCCCAAGGAGATATCAATGCAGGTTCGTGACGTCATCATTTCTCAGACCAAAAACCGCTATGAGGCTCTTAAAGAGGCCGCGATTAAGCGTGTTATGCCCTCTGAGAAAGTTCGCCTGTAGCAGCTTCTCAGGGATCTGCAGCTGGGCGACAAACTGCCCTCAACCCTGCTACGGGAGATGCAGCAACTCCTTGGTTCCTCAACCATAGATGAGGCGTTAGTTCGCGAACTATGGCTACAACGGCTACCGGAAAACACGCAAGCGATTCTCGCTACAGTGAGCTCCGTTTCGCTCACTCAACTAGCCGATTTAGCGGATCGAGTTATCGAACGTTCACAGCCACAAGTCGACGCCAGTAAGATGAATGCCGTCGCGTCCCAGGGCACTTCTATCACTGGATTACAGTCAACCATAGAAGCCCTGCAAGCACAAGTTGCGACACTTAGTCGCCAGGTGCAACAGCTTACTATAACCCGTCGTCGTCCTAGCCGATCCAAATCGCCCAGCACTTGCTAACTCTAACAACAGGCAAGCTAGCTGTTGGTACCACCAGCGTTTTGGTACTGCAGCTCGTAAATGTATCAGACCTTGCAGCTTCGCCAAGAAGCAGGGAAACCTCGGCCGGTCCGTAACGGCGACGGACGCGACCGGCCAACACCAAAGTCGCCTCATCCGCGTTAGGGATTTAACTTCCGGCACCGAGTTTCTAATCGACACTGGAGCCGAAGTTAGCGTTATACCCCGTGGCCCCCATGAGGTCGTCTCACCATCGCCGACCAAGCTGCGTGCCGCCAATGGCACACCAGTCGCAACTTTCGGCGAAAAGCTGCTAACGCTCAACTTAGGCCTCCGGCGAACCTTTCGCTGGCCTTTCATAATCGCTGCTGCGCCCTTCGCCATTATAGTCATAGACTTTCTTCAACTCTTCGATCTCATCGTCGACGTTAAACGGAAGAAGCTTATCGACTCCAGGACACAGCTCAGTGTTATCGGGACTAGCGCCAACGTGGCTGCTATCACTCCCATTCGTGTCCTACCTCAAGCTTCACAACCTTTTCTAGAACTTTTCACCAAGCATCCTAAACTCGTTCGCGTCCTGAACGAGTTGCCTCCTGTGACGTCAAGCGTCACGCATCACATCTGCACTAAGGGCCCACCTGTTTCGGCCCGCCCTCGCCGATTAGCCCCGGACAAGCTCAAAGCTGTTAAGGCGGAATTCGAGCAAATGCTCGAACTGGGAACCATCCGCCCGTCCAAAAGTCCATGGGCATCACCATTACACATGGTGCCGAAGAAATCCGGTGACTGGCGCCCTTGTGGTGACCACAGGGCACTTAACAAAGTTACCGTCCCGGATAAATACCCTATCCCGCACATGCACGACTTGACCTCAGCTCTAGCTGGCAAGTCTATCTTCAGCAAAGTCGACTTAGTTCGTGCCTACCACCAGATACCTGTCGCGCCAGATGACATTGCTAAAACAGCAGTCATCACGCCATTCGGCCTTTTCGAGTACCTCAGAATGCCTTTCGGCCTCAGCAACGCTGCCGAAAATTTTCAGCGTTTCATTCATGAGGTAACGCGAGGACTCGAAGGGGTTTACCCTTATTTAGACGACATACTCATCGCCAGCTCTTCTGACGAGGAACATCTTCGTCAACTCGACGCTCTCTTCCAACGCTTGACGCAGCATGGGGTTACCGTCAACCCCGATAAATGCGAGCTTGGCCAAAGCTCCATCGATTTTCTTGGCCACCGCATATCTGCCTCTGGTATCGAAGCCCTGCCAGACAAAATCCAGGCACTGAAGGACTATCCTGCTCCCAGTTCCTTCAAGCAGTTACGCCGATTTCTCGGCCTGGTTAACTATTATAGATGTTTTATTCCTAACTGCGCGAGCATTGTTCAACCAATGAATGACTTGCTCCACGATAAACAACGGTCTTTTCACTTTGCAGACGACTCTAGACTGTCTTCTGAGAAGCTCAAAGACGCTATCTCCAACATAGCGCTTATTGCCCATCCAGACACGTCTGCACCACTCTCCCTGACGACTGACGCATCTGACACTGCCGTCGGTGCAGTTCTTCAACAACTCATCGACCATCGATGGATACCTCTAGGTTTCTTCTCGAAACGTTTACAACCTGCCGAATCGCGTTACAGCATCTTCGGTAGGGAACTGTTAGCTATCTACCTAGGTATCCGACATTTCCGTCACTACCTCGAAGGTCGACATTTTACAGTCTTCACCGACCACAAGCCATTGATCTACACAATCAATGGCGCAACGGACAAGTATTCTCTGCGGGAAACTAGACACCTAGACTACTTTTCTCAATTTACGACAGACGTACGTCATGTCTCAGGTGCTCTCAATCCCGTCGCTGATGCGCTTTCACGCATTCAGCAGATCAGCTTATCGCCTGGCCCCAACATTGATCTAGCCGCTATGGCTGCTGCCCAACAAGCTGATCCTGGCATAAGCAAGCCACGACGCAACACCACTGAGACGATCAACATCGATGGACTCAAGCCAGCATTCTTCGACAAGTCTGACTCGCCGGTGCAACAAGCACCTTCACAGCCTGTGCCATCACAGCTGGCACCGCAACCTCAGACGAGTCAGTCCGCTCCAGCAGAACCGACAACCACAACCGACAGCACTCCTACCCGCCCTACTCTCAATCAACGCGGTAGGAAGCTCAAACCTAAGGTTCTTTTTTCGGACTCCGTTCGCGCTTACATTTTTACGTAGAACGTGCCTTCGAAATTTTCTGCTCTTACTAAACGTTTTTGCAAATCCACAAAAAAATACCAAAACGTTTTGAAACTACCAAAAAAGAGCAAAACTTTTTGAAAACCCAAAAGAAGCATTGCACGTTTTTTGCTTTACACTCTTTTGTGTATGGCTATGCATTTATGCTGCTTTTTCGTTTGCTTGCCATATACACCGTCGGTTGGTTGCACCTCGGTTTCACTTTCGCTGGATCTCCGCACGTCAACTGGAAGTTCAACAATCTTCCTGCTCAACGGCCTACGTGAACTTTACTAACTGTCCCCCCCACAAACAGTTTTTTTACCGTTTCGACACCGTAGGGAGGACACGGGTGGGAGCCCGCTAGGGTCCGATTGCATGGTTCTCCCCCAGCAGCTGCATCGGGTTTCACAACCTGGTCTCGCAGAAGGCTGGCCCGCGACGGACAGTCCTCACGTAGATCGAAGGACTGCTTACACAGTCCCTTCTGGGAGAGGGCTATGTAGCAGTCTGGAGATTCCCCGGTTTGCTTGTGTAAAATTCTAACCAAAATTCTATAATGGTACACATAGGCAACCGGTGTGATTTGTTGAACTGCTTGCTGAGTTCGAATGCTTTACTTGCTCATCGCCATTTTTTGCTTGGCGCTCGCTTCGGTTGCAATGCGCAACTGCTCTGTGTGCTGTGCTTGATCCGTTCCCCTAGCTAGAGCGTCCACGGTGTGGTTCATTTATAGCTAGCTAACAGGGAATCTTTTACTGTACAAATAAAAGTTTCCCTGCAACTCGATCTGTCTTCTGGAATCGCTCTCTGAGCTCCCGGAATAGACAACCCTCTAAAAATCTCCAAGTAAACGCATTTGTGCGAAGACTCTTTACAGTGGATAAAGGAATAATTTCCGGTAATGTAATTGAGGCTAAAGCACAATTTCTTGGACTCGGTGAAGATAACCCACTGAAAATAACTTCGAAAACCTTGGGCAAATATTAGTGCCGAATATCCATTAGCACTGCAAAAATCCACTGAAAATACTGGTTCCATTCTCCACAACTTAAAGATGTGGAGGTGGATTTGCAACAGTGTTAACAATAAAGAAGAAACATATTGAACTTGGAGCACGACTTAAGATGTGCATTAAGCGAAGCTGCAGGAAAAGTTAAATCAGTACGCAGACCAAACTGCTTATAATGCCATATGTTAATTAATGGCTTAAGTTTGGTAAGCTCGTCGCTTAGTGAGGGGGCTACCCTGTCCTCTGCACGGCAGTAAAGTGTAAGTCAGTGGATAATGAGCGGCGCTATATCACATTTACTAATCAATTCACGATGGTCGATACCGTCCCTCGAAGCTCTTTGGAGCCCTCGATCCTCCTTCAGATTGGCATGCCTCAACGTTCGCACCTTGCTTCAGATCGGTCAACAGGCAGCACTTGCCCGAACATTAGAGACCCTCTCGATCGACATCTGCTGCTTATCGGAGACCCGCTTGCATGACTCGAGCTCTGTGCTCACTCCGCGATCCACTTCAGGTGACACCTGCAGCACTTTCTCATTGCGCCTATCCGGTGACGATGCAGCTTCGAGCACCGGCCAAGCCGGTGTTGGCATTGCCCTGAGTCCCCGGGCTGAAACTGCTCTGGTTGATTGGATTCCAATCAGTAGCCGGATATGTGCGGTCCGATTAACTGGCTCGTTCAAAACTTCGAAGTCGCGTGGGACTAACAGGTGTCTATTCGTTATCGCTGCCCATGCACCGACAGACTGTAGCGATGACTCGGTAAAAGACGACTTCTATCATCAACTGAACGAGCTCCTTAGCCACAGAAGAAGCTCGGACACTGTAGTGCTGGCCGGGAATCTGAACGCTCAAGTTGGAAAATTATCCACTGATGAGCTGCATCTGGGCGGCCAACATGGTGCAGGCTCCCGTAATGATAACGGTGAGCGGTTACTTCATTTGTGTGAGGATGCTCGCTTATTTCTTGCGAGCACTAATTTCCGACACAGCAACTGCCGGACGGTGACTTGGCGCCCACCAGCCTCGAACCAGCCCTGGACGCAAATCGATCACATTGCAATCAGTTACCGCTGGAGAGGTTGCATCCTGAACTGTCGCTCGATTTGGAGCACAGGTGTGGACACCGATCATGCACTTGTATGTGCTAACCTGGGGATGCGCTTTGGCGGACGCCCAAGATGACTTTGTGAGCGCACTGACACCAGCCAACTGGCGAAGACAGCTGTTCTGCATGCCTATCAAAGTACGCTGTCATGCGAGTTGGATAAACGCTCACTGGTCTCATATTCACCAGACGTTATTAGCAGCAGGAAAATCTTCATGTGGTATATCTAATCGCCAACATGGGCATTGGGTCTCTTCACAGTCTCTGGAACTTATAGATGCTCGCCGGCATATTCCGGCTGGAAGCGAACACAATGAAGCTCGCAAAGAGCTCCGGGCAAAACTCCGTGCTAGCCTGAACAGAGACCGCGAATCTTGGTGGTCTCGTCGTGCATCAGAGATGGAAATGGCCGCTGCCCTCGCAACCATCGTAAGTTATTCCGTCTGAAACGGGAAACGGGCAGCAGGAAACCTAGTGTTAGTGAAACAATTTGTGACGAGAGTGGACAGTCCATCCACAACTTGTCAAAACGCTTGGAGCGTTGGGCTGAGCACTTTGAAAGGCAATTTAATCGGCCGAAATTGTGAGATTTCTCGCCGGCCACTGCTCGCCCCGCTCCATGGGCTGTCCCTTTGGATCCACCCTCTCGCTAAGAAGTCGAACGTGAGATCGGACTGTTGAAGTTAAATAAAACCGCGGGACCTGATGACCTTCCTCCAGCCCTCTTCAAATTCGGGGGACCTGCTCTTGTGGATAATTTACAGGAATTGCTAGTTAAACTATGGGAACAGGAAACTGTTCCAACCGACTGGAGCCGCTCCGTCATAGTCCCAATTTTCAAGGGAGGCTTACCATCGGAATGCGGCAGCCATAGAGGAATCAGTCTGATCTCCATCGCCTCAAAATTGCTTGCCTCCGTCAACCTTCACAGACTGACTGGCACGCGTGAAAGCCAGATTCGTGAAGAGCAAGCTGGATTTCGTCGAGGTCGTGGCTGCATTAACCACATCTTCACCTTGTGTCAGTCGTTGGGGCACCGTCACACATATTGGCGGCCCACCGTTGTCGTGTTCCTCGATATCAAAGGCGCATACGATTCTGTGGATAGACTTGCACTTTGGGACTGTCTACTCAGGAAAGGTGTACCTGAGAAATATGTAAATATTATCCGAGCATTATATGCGCGTAGCTTGGGCAGAGTGAGGGCTTACGGGAAATTGTCTTTACCCTTTTAATATCTCCAGCGGCGTGAGACAAGGACGCCCGCTGTCACCTTTCCTCTTCAACTTCGCTGTTGACGAAGTCATGGAAATCGCGTTTCCAGGACACGACTTAGAAGGTGTGGATCTGCTCCCAGGAGAACGACTGCTTGACTTAGAGTATGCTGATGATATTGCCCTCATCTGTGACAGCTCCAAGACGTGCCAAACGGCACTGGACAGATCAGCACTAGCTGTCCGTCACTTCGGGCTTTGCTTAGCACCATCGAAGTGCAAAGCGTTCCTCCAAGATTGGTCTGGACCGCCTCCTACCCTGAGCGTTGGTGGGATCAGCTGGAGGCCGTTCAAAAATTCAACTACCTGGGAAGTTGTATCAGCGCCCGTGGGATTGAAGATGAGATCACGAACCGTATAGCAAAAGCTCGGGGCGCTTTTGCTAACCTTCGTCACTTGCGGCGCCGGCGCGACATCACTCTTGCCCTGGAGGGTAGAGTGTACAATGCAGCGGTACGTTCAACCCTACTGTACGATCGTGAAACCTGGCCCCTTAAAGCAACGGACCTGAAGAGGCTAGTTACGTTCGGCCACCGGTGGCTTCGTAATTTAGCTCACATGTGGTGGGAACACCGCGTGAGCAACGAGCGTGTTCGGCGCCTTGTTTACGGCACAGGAAAAGAAAATGAACCGCTCAGCACCGTTATTTCACGCACCAGGCTCCGATGGCTCGGCCACGTGTTACGCATGCCAGCCAACCGACTCCTGCGACGTGCGTTGTTTGCGCGCCAGGGATGTGGATGGAAGAAGAGGAGGGGTGGCCAAGCGATGACTTAGTCGAGAGGAATGAAGGCTCTCACTTCTGAGATGGCCTTGGTTGGAGCGTCTCGGCTCCCTGGTTGGAGTTCGAAGGACGATGAACACGTTTGGTTGGACACACTTGCTGACATGGCAAGGAGCCGACCTCAGTGGCGTTCGTGCTGTGAGTTTCTTTGTCCCACCCCATCCCTTTTAGCCTCCCCCTCCAACCACGATCTCATCATTTAGCCTTATATAATTTTGCATAGCCATTTTTTGATGCACAGTAGCCGGCTGGTAGCTTACCAGAACGATACCCATACGTTACCGGTAGCTCAGCCGGCTTGCACCAATTGCTTTTTTTCTCTCCTTTTTTCTATGTATTGCGGCACAGTGGCTGAGGTGTTCCTTACCTCTAGCTAACGTGTATGACGATGAATTTGATGTCATCCGTAGCTCAGTGCTCTCCACCACAGAGTCGCAACAGTCGAGTTACGGGTTCAAGCCATACCAGGGTCCGATGGAATGCGAACTGCTGACGATTCCCGAAAGGATGAAACGTGCGTACAGTGCTTTTACGGACATGTGACGGTTGTCTGAGTGAGTCTAAATGCGACAAATTTCTATCTATACCATTCCACTCTCCCTACTACTCCTCTAAACATTATCAACCGTTCCAATAGCTTACATTACCACCTGATTTAATAAAAAATTGTTAGAACGATGGACATTCTCTGAAAAAGGATTTTATCTTCCAGAATTTCAAGCAGAATGTGTGATAGATAAGTTACATTGTTCAGGCAAAACACTTTCGGGAGTAAGTGGCTAGATTAAATACATACATAAAAATACATTGGGCAATCTTTAGGGTATGGGAATAACTGCTATAAATGGTTGGCTGTCTTACTAGCGAACTGGATTAAATTCCGTTGCAGATTGCCAACGGAAATTCGGCTGAAAGCAGCAAGAACACCAACACCTTTTAATGACAATTCAGTAGAGGCACAACTCTTAGTGAAAACGCCAGCTGCAGGACCCGACTCGGGAACGGTTTCAAAAGTAGCCATACTATCCGGAGGGGCACAGCAGAGCACGAGAAAATACCAGAATTCGGAGCATCTGATGCCTGCTTATACATCAAATACTTCCGAGAGTATGCAACCCATCCAAAAAATGATTAGCCGCCGACCCTTTAATGGTCGGCGTAAACTCATTTGCTTCATCCACCCATCCAGTCGCCGGCCACTCACTGGTCAGCGAAACTTCACGTATGAGTTGTACAACTTCTGAAACATTGATTAAATCTGAGAAACTTTCATGTATGTACACCAACGCCCAAGGGCTCCTCAGTAAAATTAACGAACTTCGACTACCTCAGGTTGCGAATGCTTGGGACCTAATTTCTATTACCGAAACTTGGTTGCATCAAGAGGTGACTGATGCTGAGGTTGAGATAGCCGGAATGTCACTTATCCGGAACGACCGCCCCAGCAGAGGAGGTAGGGTCCTACTCTACTACCGCAGCGATCTACAATGTACAATAGTTGAGGACCTGGAAACACACGTTACCGACTCACTCTGGTGCCGTCTCCGACTGAGACACAACGATACATGTCTCATCGCTATCGTTTACTGCCCCCCAACGTCCACTCTGGAAATGTATTCCTGCTTGATCCGTGGCCTAAACAGAGTAACACGCACTAGGTTCAGCCACACTCTCCTCTCCGGGGACTTCAATCTACACAAGCTGGAGGTTTCGGCATCGCCCAATGAGCAGTTCAAAGCAGACTTGCAAGAACTGATCACTAATATTCCTTTGTACAATCACGTCACCACGCCCACTAGATTCAGGACAGCAAACAAACCGTCCATATTGGACCTTGTGCTCACAAATGAAGAGCTCATGATTGACAAGTTATTGATGAATAGTCCATTAGGTCTCAGTGACCACGTGGTAATAACTTTTGACTATGTGTGTTATGCAGAGTATCCATCTGAACACTCTGAACTAACTCATACAATCACACGCTACCACGTATTGAAAGAACTCGACGACGCAGCTGCTTGGGAATTCTCAAACAAAAGTCCCCTTGACAACGTTTGGGCAGAGTTCGTTAATAAGCTCAACGACATCGTCAACGAAGCATCAGAGACCAAACCCCTTCATACCGCGAAAATGCCTTCAATTATAAGGAGTAGGACTCGCAAATGCCTGGCGATAAGGGATGCAGCATGGCGTGCCTACAAGATTAATCCCGACTCAGTGACTTGGGGAAATTTCCTGGCCCATCGCAACCATTGCACCGCACTTGTCCGTGAGGACAAAATAACTTATCAACAGTGCCTAGCCAAAAAGTTCATGGCAAACAACAAACTGCTGTATAAGCATGTCAATAAACTTCGTAAAGTGAAGCATGGAATACCCCACTATTCACGACAAGCGGTAGAGTACAAAGCGCCGAAGAAGCAGCTAATGCCCTGCGGCTACAATGCGCCCCAATTTTTGAACTCGCAACATCTACATGTCCCATAATATCAAGCTCATTACCGACACCCTTTTTACAAATGTTATTTTCAACCCAACATTTGTGCTAAGGAAGTTACTCTCACTGAGTGAACATAGTTCTCCGGGAGCAGACAACATCCGCCCGAAGGCACTGAAGGCTATGGCCACCACGCTAGCTGAACCACTGTCACAGTTCTTTCAAAGGTGCTTTGATGAACAACAAGTCCCCACTATGTGGATGTGTGGCATTATAACCCCTATTTTTAAAGGCGGTAGCCGTTCCGATCCTGCTAACTATCGTCCAGTGACTCTCCTCCCTGTGCTCGCGAAGGTGATGGAAGCAGTCGTCGCTAAGGGTTTAATGGACTACCTGGAAAAATGCAACATCTTGGTACCGGAACAGCATGGCTTCCGTCAACACCGGTCATGCACCACCAACCTACTTATTGCAAGAGGTAGTTGGACGGAAGTGGCCGATGATGGGATCGGAGTCGACGTCATCTATCTGGACTTCTCCAAAGCTTTCGACCGTCTTGATCACCGCATCCTACTTCAAAGACTACAAAGTTACGGAATCGGAGATCCTGTACTTGGTTGGATTGGCAACTTCCTTTACCAACGTAAGCTCCAAGTACGTGTTAGGGGATCACTTTCTAACCCAATTGAGGTGGAATGTGGTGTCCCACAAGGCTCAGTGCTGGGACCGTGTTTATTCCTGGTGTTTATCAACGACCTGGCAAGAGTCATTTCCTCAAACTTCCTGCTTTTCGCCGATGACGTCAAGATATGGCGGGCGATTAGTAACAAGGCAGCTCAGGATCTGCTGCAACATGACCTAGATGGCATTTACGAATGGTCAAAGAGGAACAAGCTTCAATTGAACTTGGCTAAATGCAAAGTGATGCATCTGCGTCACCAGCCGGTGAGCGCTTACAAGATTGGAGACCACACCTTGGCGAAGGTTTCTCAAGAGCGTGACCTGGGTGTATTGATACAGGAAGATCTCGGGTGTTCAAAACAAACAGAGAAGGAGAGGAGAACCGGAAATCAACACTTCGGCCTTCTTCGCAGAGCCTTCGGTCGGTTTGAACCCTCAATATTTCCCCAAATGCTTAACGCCTACGTGCGACCTCACGTGGAATATGCTATACAGGCGTGGCAGCCGTGGCAGAAACAGGATCTCGTTGCTCTCGAGACTCCTCAACGACGAGCAACCAAGAACGTCAGGGGCCTCTTTCATCTTCCCTATCAGCTTAGAATGAAATCGCTAAGAATGTACAGTAGTCGATATCGGCTTTTGCGGGGGGATCTCATAATGGTTTACCAGATACTGAAGAACCCAAACCATATTTGTCGTGTGCGAAAGTAGCACTAAGATAGCTACTTGGGTGTCGCATAATCTTGTTCGCAGCTCCCACCCCCCAACTTGTGCAGTTCGCAAGGCATGCTTTACGTACATGATAGTCCATTTATTCCCAATCACTCCACGTGTTTGGACAAACTTGTGTCCCTAAGCTGCGTGGAACTGGCTACAGATTAGGCGTTGTTGCTGAATGCAGGCCAGATTGCCCACACGTCAACACCATACACCAACAACTCATGCATTCTTGCAAAGGGTTATGAGGTTTACCGCCATTGGCTGCTTTGGACTAGCTCAAATCTAAGGTCATTGCTCGGCTTGGTGCGTATAGATTATGTCGAATGCAATTCAATTGCACTAGTGAGCTTGTTGAATCGGCTTAAAGATGCGAATCAAAGTGTTAGGGAGCAATGCAACTGCACTATGGATTCAATTAATAGAGAAAAGATGTAGTGGTTTAACCTTGTTCTACCAACATAAACACTTTTTATCTTTCTTCTGCATTTCTCGCCAACGACTCTGGTTTTGACGACTTACCGTAACAAATCGATGTTACAGCTCGACGGTGCTCCTTACCGGAATTTCCAAAATCATTTACGCGAGCGCTCATCCTCCCGCTCATTCTCGTCTCAGCAGGATTCAAAATACTGTTTATACCTTGGGACGTTTGTTCGTCTAGCTAGCAAATGCACACCACCCTCCTTCTTCCGATCGACTGCCCGTTCATCGACGTCACAGACGGAAAACGAATAGGCCGGACAGTAGACGCGAATAATATCCAAAGCCCCCACCACCATATCACTTACGGTTTTATCATTCTGGATACAAATGTGGGTCTAAGATTCCTCCTTGACACTGGGACAGACATTGTGGTCATTCCACTCACAACCGCGTATTTCAAAGCTTCAACCACATCGCTTAGCCTGGCAACAGACAATGGAACCGTGATTCAAACTTACAGGCAGCGATCATTTAACCCTAACCTCGGCTTACACCGAGAATTTCAGTGAATATTCATGGTTGCTGATGTTCATCGACCGATTTTGGTGCGGATTTCTCACGCACTTTAATCTGTGGGTAGACCTTAATCACCAGTGTCTACTTGATGTTAAGACACATCTATACGCTAAATGACAGTCCACGACAGCCCCATCTATAGGTCCATTGACATTTTCCACACTCGACTCCTCACCATATTTTGTGCTGTTTCGCGAGTTTCTGGTACTGCAAAGTCCCAATTTCCACTAGCGTAACCCAAAGCACACTGTGTTTCATCACATCAATAACAGTGGCTCACCGTTTTTTTTTTCACGTCCACGTCGCTTACATTCAGAGAGACTAACTATTGCTAAACAGGTATTGTAACATATGTTTCAACTGGGAATCATCAGACCTTCTCAGATTGCATAGGCTTCACCACTCCATATGGTTCTTAAAAAACCGCAACTAATTGAAGGTTATGCGGTGACTATCGTGTAATAACTAACGTAACGATTCCAGATCGCTACTCCATACCACATACCCACAACTTCTCTGCAAACTTATCAGGTTGCACAATATTCTCGCACATCGATATTCTTCGAGTTATTCCCCTTATTTCCATTCATTCAGATGACATCCAAAAACTGCGGTCTCTACCCCAATCGGTGTGTTTGCATTTTTACGAATGCGTTTTAGCTTACGAAATGCTGCTCAGAGTTTTCAACGTTTTATAGACCAAGTCTGCTCTGGTTTACTATTCGTGTTTGCTTATCTGGACAATATCTTGGTCGCTAGTGCTAGTGTTGAGCAACATCGTGAACATTTACGTCTATTTGATGTACTCATGAACAGGGGATTTTGATGTAATTATGTGAGGTCCGTCGCAGCCAGTTTCCAAATCAGATAGTCGTCCACATGCCCGGAAAAGCACTAGACTGCAGTTTCAGCCTGTTGAGCATCGTCAGTAGTGCGCATCCATCGGATCCGTCAGGATTCGAACCCAGTGGAGGATAAGACGCGCTATATCGCAGTTAGCTTGTAAATCATGACGGTCCGGAGCTGTCCCCCGTGGCCCAGTGGCATAAGTTGCTGACTGGCGGTTCAAGCCGCTGGTGGTCATGGGTTCGAATCCGGACGGATCCGACGGATGCGCACTACGGACGATGTCCAACAGGCTGAAACAGCAGTCTAGTGCTTTTCCGGGCATGTGGATGACTATCTGATTTGGAAACTGGCTGCGATGGACCTCACATATTTACGTCTATTATTTACTAGCTTAAGTGGACATGGTGTTGTTATTACTTCTCATGAGTGCGTCTTTGGATCCACTTCGTTAAACTTTATTGGCCAAACGATTAATGAAGATGTTAAATCTCCTGCTTCAGATAAGCTGGATGTTATTCGCAATTACCCGCTTCCTACTTCGTGTAAAAAGATTAAAAGGTTCTTAGGAATGATCAACTTCTACCAGCGATTTATTCCCAAAGTTGCATCCTTGTTAGAACCACCTACTAGTCTTTTATCTGGAAACCCTAAAACATTTCAATTCTGCTGTATCTGCCTTTGAGCAAGTCAAGATTTCCCTGGTTGATTCCCTCAAATTATTTCACTTGTAAACCAATACTTTCTTCTCACTTAATTTTGACATCACTATTGGCACAGTAGGTGGTGTTTTACAACAGACAACTGACAACGTACATCAACCATTTCCATTCTTTTCCCATAAGCTTACACTGAATTGCTTTACAGGATTTTTGGTAGAGAATTAGTAGACAGCTGGTTGTCAATGCGCCATTTCCGTCGTCTTTTAGAAGGTTTTGAATTTTGCATCTCTGCTGATCACAGCTCTACTAGCTAAACTCGATAGGTGATCTCCACGTGGAATTCGCCAACTTCATTTCATTGCTCAATTCACCAAGATTATTCGGCATGTATCCGGAAGTTCGAAGGTTGTCGCGGACGCATTACCTCGTCCATCACTCGATTCTACGCCAACGATTGACTGACATTATATTGCTAATTTTCAGAAAAGCATCCGGCCCTTCTCAATGCATATCATACTAATGCCACTGCAAAATGCAGCACGTACCATCGACTGTGATGTCTCTACGGCAGTTCCAATAGCTGTTGTCCCATATGCAATGCCACGCCAATTTCTTAACGCTCTACATAACGTCTCATACCTCCGTATACGTTCAACCGTAAAACTCATTTATAACCTTTTGTGTGGGTGAATATGAACAAAGACATACGTTCAGGGGCAAAAACCTACCTCGCATATCAATGTTCAAAAACGATTCGACGTACCCGCTCACTTATTGGCACATTTACCAACCCAGACTGTCGATTCGATCATGTCCATCTCGATATAGTCGGCTATCTCCCAATATTTAATGGTTTCTCCTACAGCCTCACATGTGCCGATCGATACACCCGCTGACCGCAAGCGATTTCCATCACTGACACCTCTGCCGAGACAATACCCCGGGCATACATCAACAGCTGGATCGCTAATTTCGGGGTCTTTTCCTTCCGAACCACTGACCGTGGATCTCAATTGGAGTCTCAATTATTCCAACATCTCACCGAACTACTGGAATGCAAACGCATTTGAACCACTGCGTATCATCCGCAATCAAACGATTTCATCGACACTTGAAGGCCGCTTTGCGAGCACAGAACACCCCTCTTAAATGGTTTGATCAACTACCCCTGATTCATCTGCGATTGCGAACAATGTTGCGCCCCTCCCTACACTTCACCAACGGAGTTAGTTTTCGCACAACTCTCGGCATCTCAGATCCGTTGTTTGGTACAGACTCCCACATCCCTACTAATCCTCCCACTTATGTAACTCACTGAAAAGCCCACGTGTCTTAACTACGCTATCATCCAACACCGAGTATGCACAAGCCTAGTTTTATTGCACCCGACCTTGCAACTTGTTCACATGTTTTATACGTTCCGATCGTGGTACGTCCCATTTGCAACCATCATAAGATGGCTCTTTTCGTATGCTTCACCGTTCCGAGAAACATTTCACCGTCCAAGTACTCGATAAACCTGCCACGATAGGCATTGATAGTCTTAAACCAGCTTACACAGACCTCACGGAATCCAGCATCCCCACACAGCCTTTAAACACCTCGTCCACGAATACATCACAACGCAAAAAGCAAACAACAATGATCACTCCTTCCGGTCGTAAAGCACATTGGCCAGACCGCCAAAGACCAGAGGTAACTTCACCTTTTGGAGGAAGAGGGTATTTGTAGAGGTCTTGAGATATTGTCGACCTCGATCGTTGAAAATGCTAAGCAATCTGTAACGCGCTTATCTACACATGAAATTCTTCTACTCTTCGCTTTGTGGTCTAGTCTACAGACCTTGGCCGATCGTTGATGGATATCGACCAGCGTTCACGTGCGCCTCCTTACATTCCCATTGTCAGCGTTGTAGGTGTGTCTGTGTGTGCATGCTAATCCACGGCACTGGTTCCGTGCGTGTGCGGCTACCGAAGACCTTGGATCTCCAACCCTACTCTTCGCCGAACATGACACGTTCAGCCCGGAGCATGTGTCGCACCCCCTCCCTCGTTCACTGGTCGCTCGTCCAAACACCATGTTTATGCGTGCCAATAAACTCTCACCCTGTGATTGGACCATCCATTGATTGCTCAACGCCATTAGTCTTAATACTCGTAGCACTCAGGCGTGGTGACTTGTTCCTTTGATTGTCCGGCGTAGACAACCCGTTCCCTCCTATTGTTTACTGACACCTTGTTGTCAACTTGCATGCACCGGGATACTGAACAATTGAAGTATGTCCCAATTATCAACTGTATATATTTTAATAGTACCGTAGTATTTGTGATCCGACTGGTTTTGATTTCGGGATCTTTGGCTACGCGTTATGCAACGTTCACGGTGGACGTTACACAATCGGTGGACTTGCGGTTTTGGCCACACAAGCTGATGTCCATTCAAACGTCCACGACGAACGCTGAAAGTCCAGTGAACAGACAGTAAAATAAAAGTGTCGCACACATTTTACGTGCGCGCTCGTTCGTACACACATGTGCACATGCGGAGTTAGCCCACACCACTATCAAAGCCCTCTGTGTAGTAAGTCAGTCAGTTGGCCAAGAATTCGCTGTTATGCGCCAATGAAGGGTGAAACACAGGCTTTTCCTAACCAACGGATTACGTTGCCAACCACAAATAAATCAGACATTATTCTGTTCTTGTTGTATTCATTTACCAACTTTATTGTATACTAACTATACACATTGTTTATACACATCTTATTGTTATTGGCATGTACCGTATGCTCAAATCACATGCATAGTAATCGCGCTAATAGACACAGCAAAAATATATTCTGGTGGCATCTCATTGATTAGGAACTATCCCGCTTCAACAAGTAGTTTGACGACAATGGTTTAGGATGTGGAGGGTTTTTGCGTGGCAACCGTTCGCCGCATAAAATGCCAAGCTGTCTGTTTGACGGCACCGGCAGGTACGATTCACCACGCGCTTTTATAGTCATTGTCCCTTGATCTGGTAGGCATTGAGTGTTTTCGCTCCGGTATAGTTAGCGGACAAATAAGCTTAGACCATGGGGATGTTAGCATGTTTAGTCAAGTAAGCTCGGAACGCCTTGTAGAGTGCAGTGTTATAGGGTGGGCGACATCCAATATGTACATGCTCCATCGGTTAGGATCCCAGTGACCGATCTGATATAAGCTCACTTCGATGGGAATCGCTGTCCACACTGAGATTGCACGTCGCAAGCCGTTCACACAACGACTATTCAACATTGTGAATTATTTTTGGAGCTGATCGAGAATGCATAACTACAAAGGGCTTTGGAAACACTGGCTGGTGTACATGGTTGGAGACATCCGGTTACGAAGTTGCCTGTCACTGCGGCCTCTATAGGTTAGTCAAAGGATACCTGCACCTATAGAAGGACTATGGATGGATTGCGCTGCACCACACACAGCTCCATCCACACACCTCATATCCAGTATAAAGCCGAAGAAATAAGACTGGAAGGTATGTGGACGAGACATGTTTCATCAACGGAGCCGGCCCACACTCCTTCATAATGCACAGTAGCAGCATTCTTGTCTATTTCTGTGGGGAATCATGCATATCGGACGTACACAAGGCAGTGGCTGGGCCGTAATCTGCTCCACACTGGATGGAACCACTCTTTTAGCCTAGCACGGTCACGAGAGCCTTGCAACCATACCCCGAGGAACGATACAGTCTCATGGAGACAGTAACGGAGACTGAGGATTTTGAATATTTGGGCTTCTTGTCAACATTCACATCGAGCGCAGTAACACTGGGGAAATCAGACAACCAACCTACAATTTGAACGAAGAGAAACAAGTAAAGTTGACCTGGAATATACAGCAGAACAAAAAGCTCAGCAAAGCAAATAAAGTGGAATATTTTCTATCCGGATCCGGAAGATCTAGTGTAAATGTAAGTCGGTGTAGCTCAACTGCGGTGAAGAAGCATAATGTACGCAACATCAATCTCAGTATAAGGCAACATATGGGTCGGAAAGAAAGGGCAAATGCGCAGCTTAGGCAACATGAAACGGGCAACACCAAGAGTCTCGTGAATATGCGCACGTACCACAAATTCGACACACGATTCATTGTCGAATAATCGATAAGGTAAGTAGAGGGTCAGCCTCGAAGCTGGTGTCACTGCCTCGACAGATGGCAGGGTAGTGCCGAGACGTGGTTTGGAAGTGGGAACAGCCGAATCTGCATCCACTTAGCGGTAGGTAAATAAACTTGCCATCATAGTAACAGAAAGCAAGTGCAGTCTCAGTCACGACAATAACCCTTAGCGTTTTGGTGAAAAATAGAGATTAGCGTTTACAGCACGAGTAACCGGGAGCTCGACAAAAGAATTGCGTGGTTGTAGCAATAAGTAGTGGTTGCCTGTCGTTAATTGATCAATCGGTGTGTCACTTTAACGGCAACTGTATGGAGAAACACGATGAGACCTCCATAGAGTAGCCACAGGACACAAAGTACCTGTTCACCAAACAGCTCTCATGTGTAGATTTATGGTTAAAGAACGTAGAAACGGAGGTTGCACCGTTGTGCTTAATTTTATTGCACCTTTGCCATGAAGGATTTGAAAGTATAGTACAAAACAAGTGGCCGGCGCGATTTAAACGCATCATAAGTCTGGTGAGGACGAGCGCCGAACAAATTCTGTGATGAAGTGCTCAACGGCAGCCAATGCGCTTAGTATCCTGTCTGCCCCGACTAATTATTGGCACAATTCACCACTGGACCAATTTAGTCGTTAACTCATTGGTACTAGAAGATAAGTATACGAGGGGTGTTTAAAAGAAACCGAACTTTTGCCATAACACCTCTATTGTTCATTGCAGGAAATTTGAGGCACTTACTCCCTCAAAGTAGCTCTCTCTGCTGGCAACAAACTGTTTCAAAAGGTGCGCCCATTTTTGGAAAGCCTCCTGGAGCGCCCTTTCTGGGATGCCGCGCCGGTCTCTCATTGCCATGTCCTGAGTCTCTATTATGGTTTGGAATCTATGTCCATTCAACGTTGTTTTAAGGTTGGGAAACACGAGAAAGTCTGCAGTGGATATGTCCGTAGAATACGGTGGATGGGACACAACGGGAGAGTGATGATTTTGCTAACTAGCTGCGGACAAGGAGCGATGCGTAAGCCGGCGCATTGTCACTATGTAGCATCCAAGTTTGGTTGGCCCACAGTTCAGGTCCCTTCTTGGGCACAGCATCCCGCAAACACGATAGAATTCGACGGCATGATCCAACGCTGATACCTATTTTGTCAGCAATTTCTTAAACAGTTAAACGATGAGTTCCACGAATCACAACAAGGACACTCTCGGCATGGTACTGTCGGTTGATATGGAAGGTCGTCCATACTTGGTCTCTTTACCGACAGACATTCTACCCTGTTCAAAACACTTAAATCACTCACAGCAATGCGCGTGACTCATACAGTCCTCCCCGTACGCTTGGCTAAGCAATTGAAAGGTCTCTGTAAAACTTTTGCCAAGTATGTAGCAAAATTTCATACACACGTGTTGTTCTTCAAGCTCTTTCATTGTCACTTTGCAACTAATCAGACGAACAGCTTGTGAACGTGTTCACTGTGGCGGCTGCAGCTCCCCAACAATCACTCAGAGGGAAATGAGTCAAATGGTTTGTTGTTTAAGCAAGCCACTATATACGCCCAGTGTGCCCCATGCTGAGGCTGATGTTGCATTCTTGATGCTTCTTCACCGCAGTTGGGCTAAACCAACATACACTTAAACTAGGTCTTTTTAAGCTGGCTAAATTTCATTCCACTTTAGTTGGTTTGTTCCGCCTACCTGAATAATGTTCTATTAACTGCCCACGCTGCTTACATTATTTGGGCTTATGTTCGGTAACTTTGTTGCGTTTGTAGCATTTTTAACTAACTTGCGGACATTTTTTCCTTATCGCGTATTCGTTGCTAACCAACTTACTTCATATGCTAATTTAGCAAAGTGTTATGCCACCGTATCTGTATGCATTATTGGATTTGTTTTATTTCATCTTGTCGTTCCAGGTGATTGGCTGTTGCTTGATATCCCCGGTGTGGCTGCGCTTGATGTGCATGTTGACAAGGTGCCTACCTGTCTATTACCCACTACCTCGTCCATACTGGCTCCAGGAGACAGTTGGTCGTTGCTGGAGGGGACGGGGTGCACGGTCCTTGTGGCCGTGCTAGGCTCGAAGAGTGGTTCCATGCACTCAGTGTGGAGCGGACTACGGTCCAGCCACCGCCTTGTGTGCGTTTGATTTCCCAATACAGCGTGCTTGTGTTTGCCTGTGAAGGAGTGTGGGCCGGCTCCGTTGATGAAACGGGGCTCCCATCCACATGCCTCCCGGTCTTATTCCTTTGGGTTTACACTGGATATGGGGTGTGTGGATGGAGCTGTGGGTGGTGCAGCGCAAGCCACCCATGGTCCCTCTGTAGGCGCAGGCGTCCTGTGGCTGGCCACAGTGACAGGCAAATCCGAAACCGGATGCCGCCAACCATATACGCCCAGTGGCCGCAGCGTGCTCATTCTGCCGGTCACCGTGTTACTTTAAAAGTTCGGTTTCTTTGTGAATACCCCTCGTACTTACAGCAACGGAGTTAAACGAGGATCTATGGTGCAATGGAGTCATGGTTTAGGACGGATATAAAAGCGAATGCTTGGCATGTCCCGTAGGATGGTTACGGTGATGATTACAAAATAAGAAGCAGTGTCAGTAAGAGAACGTGTGAAATACATGACTCACCAAGGGGTTTGAAGTAACTCAGGTGCGAGTATTTCCGCCTGGAGTGTAGGAAGGTTATAACACCGTCCACTGTTTGTTGTGCACTAGTGTCATCCTCTGACAGCCATGGGCTATATCGCACAGTCTAAATGTGTCAGTTTCGTCAAGGCCTTTTTGAAAAGTGATAATGTGTGGGCCTTAATTACACGTGCCGGGAGGGCGTTCCATGGCCGTGACACTCGGAGGGAGAAAAAGTTCATCGACATTCTAGTCTGCTGTACTTCCTGACCAGCTTAAACTGTTGACCTCTTGGAGATGTATTTTGACTGAGTTTCGAAAGAGAATAGAATGTGGGGTTGGTGTTTCTCAGGATCTGATATACCATTATGAGATCGCCTCTTAGACGCCGATGACATTCGCTGCAGCGAATGAGGGTTTTCAGTCTGTGTGGGTAGGGAAGGCGGGACAAACTTCTGACGTTCTTTGTCGCCCTGTGTTGTACAGTGTTGAGCGCCATGAGATATTGGACAGTATATTCCACATGCGGCCTCACGTACGTGTCAAACACTTCGGAAAGCAGGTGTCAAACCCCGAACGCTCTACGAAGAAGTGCCGAAGTGCTTTTTTTGATGTTTTATCAGTCTGCCTCAAATAACCAAGATCATCTTGAGCAAGCACGCCGAGATCACACTCATGAGAAGCCCGTTGTAGAATTTGTGGTTCTACATGGTAGTTGTGAGTACTCTGATACCGTATGCTAAGAACTTCGCACTTAGTGGCGTTAAAATGCACTATGTTCTCGACGCACCATGTGTATACTTTGTCCAGGTCATCCTGTAACGATCTGTGGTCCTCCACTATAGCGATAGCACGCCATGTCTTTAGATCATCGGCAAATAGCAGACAGACGTTCGCGGGATCCTTTATGAAGACCGGGAACTGACGGGACTCGAGTGCTGAGCGTTGAGGTCCACCGCACTGAACTTCGATTGGTTCCGACAGAGTGCTACAAACCCTCATATTCAGGGGACCTTGAACGAGAAAGTCGCCTATGCAGCCCAAAACGGGATCTTCGACTGCATTTTACTGGAGTTTGTACAGTAGAATGCCTTGGAGAAATCCAGGCAGGCCGCATCGGTTCCTACATCATCATCCACAGATTCCGTCCAGCATGCACGAGCGATCAACAGGTTAGTTATACAGGATCACTTTTGGCGAAATCCGTGGTTTTCCGGAACCGGAATTTTGTTACTCTCTAGGTAGCCACTTAAAGCCTCAGCTGCAATGGACTCCATGATCTCGGAGATCACCGGAAGTAGAGTTATCGGGCGATAATTTGCTGGTTCAGCACCTTAACAATTTTTCTAGATTGCAGTGACGATCCCGTGCTTCCACATGGTGGGGAACATGCATCTTGTTAAGATATCACTGAGAATTGCTAGTGGTTCCTTTAGGCTCATGGCGGCAACTTTCAATATATTCGGGCGAATGGCATCCGCACCGGAGGATCTGTATTCGAGCAAGGATATCAGCCCCTTCAGTAAAGCTGTGGAGGTAAACGATGAATGATTAACTTTTGATGGCGGTATGATCTTCGTAAGCAGAATATAAGGTGATTCCACACTTTGGAAGGTACCGCCAAATTGTTGTCCAAGAGCGTTGGCCGCCCCTATTGTTATTTGTACTAACCCGCATGCTGTGTGCAGAGCAGGAATTCCGCACGTAACCCGGCGCAGTTTGTTTACGTGTCTGTATGGCAGCTTGGGATTAAAGCAACATTTTGTCACAAGATGTGTTGGGTTCTTAACTTTATCCTCCCGGACAAGGTTGACACAGCGGTTCTTTTGTGTTGTGTAGATATCCCAGGTGTCCCCGCTAGGGGAGGCTATGTAGGTGAGCTATGCCAGGTCCCTGAATGCCATATATTTCTGAGTCCTGCTAATTAGGAACGACTTCACCTTTTTATGTCGGTGGATCCTGGTTTCAGATGTGCTTGCCAAGAGTCTGTTGAATCTTGTGGCGAATCCACACAGGTCACCTTAGGCGACTGTTCGGATAGGAACCAACAGCTTGTTGCACCAATGATGTCGGACGGGTCATCTTAGTTGGTTTCGACATGAGATTCCTCGGCATGCTGTTTAAGATACTCCGCGTAGCAGATGTACTGGAACACTAGTGTCGCATAATCGCTGCGGCCCAAAGGTGTGTAGGTTGTTCTAACGTCGAGCATGAGTTCCTGCTTGTTGGAAACGAGGTCCAAGATGGCCGGTTTGTTTCTTGTCCTGAAACGCGTTGGAGAAGTAAGATGATTGTACAGCGGTGAACAAGCGATTAGGTCTTGCAGTTTCGCCTCTAATTGCACACCGAGCGTAGCCGGGGATTCTAGACAGTACAGATTGAATTCCTTTAGCACGAAAACATGCCTGTAAGATCGTGCAAGCAGATTTTCATAGCAGAGACTAAGGCCAGGTCCATATCTAAAGTGGACATTGGTGGGCGGTATACCATGGCCACTAAGCGGCTATTGCCTAGCCTCAGGTGTAGGCAGCACCATAAAACGTCCATGGTTTGAATCCCAGGGTCGTTTACGGTGTTGTTGAGAAGGTCGAAACGGTAGTAAAGAATTATACCGCATCCCTTTGTGGGTCAGTCCTTGCACAAGAGTGACACACCAGGTAGTGCGATCTTGGCATCGGTAATCACCTCGTTCAGCCGTGCCTCGGTTACCATGATAAGGTCCCAACCCACTGAGTTTTGACGAGATCGAAGCTCTGCCAATTTGCTGAGAAGGCCTTGTACGTTTGTGTACAAACAACTGAGAGCAACGGATGCCAGAAGCGTATCTGAACCCACAATCGTTTCCGTGAATTTACGCCGACTATTGTGGGGCCGGCAGACACTGGTTTTTTGGATGTTTTTCCTGTCTACGCTTAGGGCCGCTTCGATCTATTGCATAGAGAACCCACTACCTAATCTTTCGGGGGGCGAATTGCAACGGATTTTTGTTTTCTTCCTCTTCGGATGGTTGGGGAGTTGCATTACGCTCTGGATCAGAAATGCAGACAGCGAGACTAGCGAGAACTTCTCGCTGATTTTGTGTTTCCTCAGACAATGTCGGCCTGGATTCGACCGCCTTTGGACCTTTTTCTGATGACAATTTGGTGCATAAGTTGTGCTAACTCCGAGCACCTTACTATACCGTGATCACGCTGCATTCGTTCCCAATGTGCTTTTGACTCAGTCTTGGAAACATTATAGTGTTGCTCACCACAACACTGGCACCCCAAGACCGCGGTTTCGTCCTGGTTGGGACTCATCAGTTGGAGATAGCCTGAGTTGGGCTGGAACTCAGAGCCTAGTGGATCATGGTTGACGCCATAAGCACTATGCCACTGAGATCCGCGAGCAACGCTTGGTTCAGCGGAAACGAATGCAAAGTTGGACTTAGAGAATCCGTTGCTGGTTGGGTTGCTACAAGCAACCTCTATTGAGACCTCGGTGCACTTGAGATGGACCTCGGTCATCACGATCACAAAGACCGTAAGCAAAATGGAAACATTATAGTGTTGCTCACCCCAACACTGAGTTCCAGCCCAACTCAGGCTATCTTCAACTGATGAGTCCCAACCAGGACGAAACCGCGGTCTTGGGGTGCCAGTGTTGTGGTGAGCAACACTATAAGGTTTCCATTTTAGACTCAGTCTTCTTCCGAAAATTCATCACTTCAGTGGATACAAGGAAAAATAAGGCTTTAATACTTCGAAGCAACAACCTATGGGTCACATACCTGGAAAAGAAATATGATTTCACGACTTTCTGATTTGTTAATCCCACCCAAATGGTGAGTTTGGTGCTTGATTCGTCAATTTGACGAAATGAATGTCCACTTAGTCAGTGTTTCGCATATAGGGAACAGCGAAACAGTTTTCTCCGGCTACATGTAATGCACCACAATATACCACAACATGCATGCATCAGGCAGTTTCTACAATGCAAGCAGAACGCCGGTGGACATTTTGAACATCTCAAATATATATACATATATACATACATATATATACATATATACATATATACATATATATACATATATATATACATATATATAAAAATATATATATATATATATACATCTCAAATATATATATATATATACGCGGATACCGAAATAACTATTAGATAATCAGCTGAGTATTGGGAATAGGCATGTAGGGAAACCGAGGTTATGTTACCAAGATATGATCAAAGTGAACCTGTCACGTTCTAATCTTGATTGAAGGTCATGGGAATCGAAAATGGTTGATCGGCGTACATGGCGCGATCTGATCACGAAGGCCGTCGCCGAGGTGCAAGGGAAAGCCCTCGTGCTTGCTGAAAAGAAGCGGCAAGTGTGGAAGCGACAGACGCCGATGGCTTGTACTCCATCGTCAGCGAGCGCGTGGTGCTGTAGCACATGCGGTCGCGATTGCCTGAGTCAGGCAGGCCTAGTGAGCATGAGCAAGGCCACTCAGGGCCAGTGCAGTAACGACGACGGGTTCTGATGAGAACGTAGAGAACCGGCATAGAGTGTGTAGGTACGCTGCATTCGATTTACTAACCGCGCGGTTGCATGCTGAGTTTCTTTATTTCAGGTGGTGGGTTTGCTATACTGCTCAAATGCTTTTTTTAATCTCATTAATGTCTACCCGAGCTCTCTTCTATAAACTTCCACATGCCGCTAATCGTAGTTAACCTAGATACTTTTCACGGCTGTGCAATTTGCTTAAAGATATTTTCTGACGTAATGAACCCTTCGCGGGATTTTCTTCCGACCAATTAATTTCATACGCTAATTTAGTGCAGAGTTATGTCGCCGTATCTGTTTGCATTATTAGATCCATGTTATTTGATATCGTCGTTTCACTTGATTGGCTATTGCTTGATATCCCCGGTGTGGCTGCGCTTGATGTGCATGTTGACAAGGTGTCTACCTGTCTATTACCCACTTCCTCGTCCATACTGGCTCCAGTAGACAGCTGGTCGTTGCTGGAGGGGACGGGGTGCAAGGTCCTTGTGGCCGTGTTAGGCTCGAAGAGTGGTTCCATGCACTCAGTGTGGTACGGACCACGGTCCAGCCACCGCCTTGTGTGGGGTTGGTTCCCAAGTACAGCGTGTGTTTGTGTGCCTGTGAAGGAGTGTGGGCCGGCTACTTTGATAAAACGTGGCTACCATCCACATGCCCCCCAGTCTTATTTCTTCGGGTTTACACTGGATATGGGGTGTGTGGTTGGAGCTGTGGGTGCTGAAGCGCAAGCCACCCATGGTCCCTCTGTAGCCACATGCGTCCTGTGGCTAGCCACAGTGACAGGCAGATCCGAAAGCGGATGGCGCCGACAATATATATATATATATATATATATATATATATAACCTTTGGCTTCTTCGTTTTCTCCCTCTAGCCACGATCTCATTCTCGAAGCGTAAAATTATTTCTGCCCATGCAGATTGTTCAAGCAATTGAATTGAGGAGTCAGCTAGTCTACTGGTATCCAAAACACAGCTCTTTGGTTTCGAGGAACCCCCGAAGCGCAAAGAGATGTTCCCACAGACCAAAACATGATCTGAGTCAAGTTAGGTGAACCAAATCGGTTTTAAATACTGTATGTTTCCCCAGCACCTGAGGCTTATTACAATGACAGAGAGAGGTGGTTGTAATCACACAAAGTGTTTATTTCTGTTATCACAGTAACACTTGTCAGTGGTGTGACTGCCACCAAGGTGACTATCATGTGGCAGTAGGCGACGGATCCGCAAAGCTGATGATTCTGCCTCCGAAGCTGGTAGACTTCGTGATAAAGTCGGCCATAACGGATGCACTACTGCAGTCCGTTGGTCACAGAGTTGCATTTTTCTCCACCCTGCCTACTGATTGTGCGTGAACGCTGAAGCGGAACAGCACATACTCGATCGTCAATCGGAAAAGATTCTAGCGGCGCGGCTGCAGGTTTACGGATCGATGCGGAGCTAAAACCAGCTAACCCGGCTGCAGTTTCTTCTTTGTCACCGAAGAGCTACAGGGAACACATGGTTTCAGGATCAACATCGGATGACAACCATCGTGCTAGAGTCGTGTAACCGAGACCCAGAAAGGTAACAAATATCGATATCGTGGGACTCAATGGTGCACGTACGGATAACCTGTTGTCCAGACTACATGAAGGTTTGCACATTAAAAGCTACCAATCGTAAGCAAGAACGGGTCGAAGGGTGGGCACCGGCCGGCCTCTGTGCATCGACGAAACTGGCTTTGAAATAATATGTAAAGCAGGATAGTAGAACCAAAACTACTGTCAGTCAAGCTAAGAATTTTAGAGGAAAAGAGAAGCAAATGGAAAAGAAAGAAGAGAGGCAACAGGATAACATGTTTCGCCTATCCACTCTGCTATATGCAGCAGATAACGCGAGATTTGTAAAAATGCGCGATGACTGACGCAAGGTTTGAGTACCAGATGAGGACAAATTTATTGATGATAGTGGAATGTGAGTTGGGAAACTGTAGCGCAGTCAACGGTCGGAAGCTATATTCACACAACCAAACAACCACCTGGAGAAAACATAAAACAAAAAATACAGATGAGAGGTACGTCTATTGACGAAACGTATAACATCACTAGACTGACAGGGAACCAAGAAATTCTGACTACGGAGAGAGAAGAATGTTCCAGAAGCGTCGGAAGCAGTGTTCAGATCGCGTCCCAATAGGTGCGTATATACGCTGGAAACAACATACCACATTAGCCTGAGCAAAAAATGAAACTAGAATTGCGTAATAAATTAACACATCATACGGCAAACGCACGAGGAAATCTCCAAACCGATACAATATCTTGGACCTCCCAACTTGGACAGAACGATTGGGATTTTCAAGCAGGGTTCAAACACTTGTAGAGGCATAATGGTAGTTCTGTGGTTTCACAGAAATGAACGCCATCCCACTTAAAACTCATAAACTGGAGAGCCATGTGCTCTTCTGACATCAAAGCATTTGCACCCGACTACCCCACGCCAACATGTGTGTCACTGAATGGTCCAGGCCATGCATTTTACTTGCCCATTGACTCGGTTGTGAGCCACGTGGTTGAAGCCCCCTGTCTTATGAGGCGATATGTCTAACTCACCCTTACCCTATATTGTCCTCTGTCGTGTCGATATCATGTTGATTTAACGTTTGGTCAACACATTACTCGGTGCGGTGAATCCATTGTCCTGATAGTTCGAGGATCCATCAACCGCGAATGTAAGATAACTATTGACCAATCTGGTGGCGGGGCCTTTAAATGGGCTGTTGTATTTTTCGCTGAACATCATTTTACATTATCCGCTGTAGATATATCGGTTATACAAGAATAAGCTGACAAAGCTTTTGTCCAAATAATTTCAAAGCTCAATGAGACCAATCTGCTCTACCTACATTTTGAATGCGCATGCTGACATATCGCGCACGGTCCTCGATCATTTGAGTTCGGACACAGTTTCATGTCAACTAAAATAAATTATGAAAAAGCCTTTTGATAAAACTTTGCCTTTTTGATTGTATGCAAATCCCGAAGATCCTGTCCAGTATTATGCGATCGTTGCTCGATCGAGTGGTGACACTGCACCCTTCTCATTTTGTCTACCCCTTTGTAAAGGTTTGCATTTTTGATGGTGCCGATTTAAGTATTTCTTCAGTTCATAATGTTAAATGCCGGAAATGCACCCATTTGGACACATCATTAGGTTGACCAGACTTGAAAGACACCAGATGGCACCGCGCGGTAAAGGAGTTACGTAAACTGTACTACGCTAAGTTTTAATCGCATCGCACTGACCGGACAGAGAGAGAGAGAGGAATGAAGGGCATCAAAGTGTCAATATAAATCGGCCCCCATGTGCCTGTTGAGTAATATGCGCTATTACTGGTGCTAAAACTTACTTCGACATGACTATTGTTGATGATCAGTATGAGTCTTAGGTTAAGAGATCTGCATACTGGGATTCGTCTCCGAACCTCGTAATGGAACACTCGGGTAATCCAAAAGCATATCGTTTTGTCGGGCGGCCTGAAGGCAGTTGACGGAAACACGCGGCACTAGTTCCCCGCTTACCGGTTTGACTGGTGCCCATCCCAGTGGAATTCTGATGTCAAACGCTTAAATTTGTCCGCAAAAACGCTGTTTAAGCACCAATGGGTAATCGGAAGGTTGGTCCAAAGCAGGATAACCACACAGTTGTCCTGAAGTTCCTCAAATCGTACAGCTTAGGGAATATTCGGTGTGTTGCAAGTACAGATTTCGCAAGCAGGAAGTAGGGGAATACAAACCTATGCACCCCAACTCAATGTCTCAATTTCGGTGTGACCTACACTGACCAACGTTGTATCTAGCTGCGTCGTGACTTCCGGCATTGTGCGCGACGATTGTATGCCATTTTCGCGCAACTAGTGCTCTTGTACCAGCGTTATAGCCAATTAGCTGTCTAACAAGGCATGCGTCTCAGGTGGTCCAAAGTAGGCTAACTAGACGCACAGGCTCCAACGGCAACCGTGCTCCTCGTTACGAAACATGAGGAACAAAACGATTATCGTCTTTTGACAGTAGGTTCTCCCATCATTTTACACGCAGCAATGCACACTACTGGGCGCTGCAGCTCCGTTGGCTGCACTTTCCATTCGAAGCACAAGTGACAATGGGATGGATGACCTCGAATTAGGCACTTAAGTCATCTGACGTTACATAAGTCTCTCACGTTCAGGTAGTCCATAAGCCAAAAACCTGGCATATCGCGGTATAATGCAGTTTGCCATAAACTAAGCGTGCGGCTTCTGGTAGAACCGTCGATTCCGCAAAGTGGTTCACGCAGTTGAATGGCGCATTGGGTGAAGGGAGAGTTACGGCCTGTCAAAATCGGCTGCGCATTATACGAGCCGCGAAAGAAAAATATCCGATAAATGCTTGAATCTGATTACGCTTCCATATTGCACGACAGCATCCATCGTAGGTGGCCATGTTTTCTTCATACTTGCCGAAAAAACCCGAATAATTCCTTCCCTGTTCACTGTTGCTTCAATTTCAGGTAGAAGGTCACGCTGGGAGTCTGCGATGTGATAATTTTCAATTTCCAAATAGAGACGAAAATGGGGTCGGCGTTTTGAGTAACCCGTCAATTAATGACCAAGTGACCTAATGGTCTTGATCGAGTATGTTGTAGTTCTACTATAGTACTGAGAAGACCATATAGTAGCTTCTATCGCTGTCTCGATAATAATGAATTAAACACATAGGGCGCTGTTCGCTCTTCTGCACAAGTCTGTCAACTAATACCCAAACGGACTCGTAAATCTCTAGTACTAACAGAAGTTCAAGCTCCATCTTGGGTAGATGCGTTTAGCAAAGGTCAAAAATAAATCTCTCAGCCACTAAAAAAAGGAGGATTTCGTTCAAACCTAAGACCCGATGACATCCTTCTCCGGTACTATTCAACTGTTTACCCTGAGTATAAACATTATCACTCGTCACTGGCATGGTATTGGCAACCTTTTATTCTAAGTCCAGTTCTGTTGAATGAGTCGACAAACGGTATCAATTAGTTTCGGTGCCCTACGTTCTAAACATTGCACCCCATGACAGGTTTCCTCCTTTTTTACACCAATCAGTAAGAGATAATCGTAGCCGGAAATGGAATCCCGAAAGTGGGTTGGTGGCTGTTGCATGGGTCACAAGACCACTGAGTTTTGAGAGCAGTGCTCGACAGCATTGTCGCTTGGTGTTGCTAAGTTTTGAAGCAATTAACAATCTGATCAGTAGGCCAAATAAAAATCACTCGGATCAAATTTATCTCACTAGTCAGTGGGAAGTAAAGCCAGTTTGAAAACTTGACCACAGCTCCAATGGGATTAGTTTGAGGTCTGCCACAGTCAGCCTTTGAAGAACCATACAACATGGTTTTCGGTCATACACCTGGGATCACGACCAACGATAGGTGGGTTTGTATCTTGGTAAAGACGACTGAATGACTTAATATGCATCGCATAAAATCGGTGCACAAGCGCAGTGTCTTCGCGTCTTCAGAGACAGTAACTCACTTGCCGCAAGGCAGTCGAGCTGAGATTATACCCGTGCAACGGCGCCTCCAACTGCTAACTTTTTATGGAATCAGCAGCAACAACCCAGTAATTTGGACTGATGATCGCAACCATACAGCAAACGTCGCATGGTCACGAGGTGCCCGCAGGCAGCAAAGTAGTAACGCTCTGACTTATCGTGTGCCCTTCTCGCGCCACTTCGGTGTACACTACTGGGCCTGCACTTATCCGACTCGGTTTCACGAGCTCTATTCAACGGATTCAAGATCACAGCTTCATCCTACTTGCATCAATGTTTACCTCGATACTGCATTACTGCTAATAGCATTGCCGATCTCACACACAAAATTACCTCAGTTTTTTGTGCATTTTAACATTTCAACATGCTTCAAAAGCTTGTTACGCGAGTCTGCTAGCCAGCCAAGATTCTACAACAAACCGACGCTCAGTAATGTAGCTACAGCTCATTACCCCAGTCACCAGGTTCGCGTAAACTGCAACTGTGGATTTCGCCTTCGCTTACGCTCAGCGACAGTGTCCGTGTGCGCCGACAAACCGGATTGCGTTTATCGGATCGATAATTATTCGTTACCCACGCACAGCCCACGCCGGACCTGCAATTACAGGACAAACCTGGACGACCAATCACGAAGGTCCTGACAGTGCGAACTGGAAAACGGTAGATATATACTCTTGTGTTTTGTACTTTGTGCGGTTTAACTTAGGCACTGTGGAGTGGTTCTGTAACATGGTGTCGTCCTATAATGTCGGTTAGACGCACATGCCCTTATAAGTTCTCCCAAAAATCTCAGTAACCAATAAATCTCCAAAGTTGCCATAATCCACAAAGCCACCTAGACTGCGAAGACCCTCGGTTAAGCCGGTTGTTTCACTGAACGATGTACTCTCAAAGTTCAAATGTATGTAAGAGGAGCTGGACGGAGTCAAAATAAAACTGCCATCTTTTGGTCACTTGGTGAGAACGCACAAAATGCTCGAATCTCAGACTGTTCTATTGCAGACGAAGGCAAACCCAAACAGCGATCATTTAAAACCCACCGGTATCTTCATTGATACTGTTACAGCAGAAATGTTTAGTAGAATACGAGGTTCTAAAAACGCAGTGGTTCTCAATTTGCTCGATAAAATGCCGGTGAAAATATTGCAAAAGATCCTACTCAAAGCAGGTAATATGGTAGACACCTGTGCAGATGTAAAATGCTCCGTAAGAACGTCCAGCGGAAAAGCTGTCGTGTACTCCTTCAATTTAGCCACTCATTGACGGCAAAGGGGTTTCCCAAAAAAGGTGCGCAGATAGCAGAAAACACTACACCTAAAACACTAAGGGTATCGATTGATAACACATCCCTGCAAAGAGAAGTCTGGCGAAGTCAGCCACAGCAGCTACGGAAGGACTCTAAAACCGCTAGCTCCGACATAACTACTAGCACGAATGCCGACAATTTGATTGAGCTAATTAGCGGCAGTGGGAGTCCAGTCAGACATAAATTTCAAAAACACCGGTCAAAATGAAGCCAAAGGAAACGGAGTAGCTCCTCTCTACATCAGTTCGGCACTTAGTCCAACCAAACCACTGGCTGAAATAGTTATCCTCAGTGCAGCAATGTCTAGCTATGCGACTAAGACACCTTCTCATTTTTCGAAACGCAGGAAATTTATTAAGATTAGTCAAAATAGAGTTTGCAAGACTATTGTCAGCAGCTTTGCATCATGTGTGTCATATGAATGCGACATATTCCAGGTTGTAGGAACTGTCCGCTCAGGTTCCAGCACATTGTCTTAACTCATCAGTCTCGTTACCCCAACTACTGGATGTATATATGAATCATTCCAACAGTACATCAGGAAACCACATACATCGTAAACAAAATGGTAATGTGACATCAAATTATAGTAGCTATGCATTAGGAAGCCTTATGACAATTACCACTTGTAAAATTAGAAATAATGTGTATCCTCAAACTACTGAGTCGCGTACAATGATTGGCATAGTAGAGTGCCCTGATCCTCGGAACCCACTTGAACCAAAAGTAAGGCGTTTTTCTAAGGCCTCGTACTACATCCATATCTAAAATGAGTGTGCGCATAATATAGGCTACAGACGTAACGGAGATCTCTCACACTAGAAAGCCATTCCCCAACAACCTCCCGCACTTACGGCTATACCATTACCCTACCGGAATGTCAATTCTAAAAATGTGTCGAGCGTATCGCTCAATATGCAATACATGTGCACTCTCACCCCGAGTCGTCGGTATTTCCGAGTACTACGAACCCCATCTAAAACGTAGTACTAGTGAGCATGTAACGCACCCTTCCGAGACACGTAATCCCAGCATGCAGAAGACGTCTGAACAGCAGGAGGTTTGTCAATCAATTGAGAAGGTACAAGATTCACGGAAACTCGCGCCGCGAGACCGGGGATGTGTGTCAGATGATTGGCTGGCTGGTGTGAGTGGTAACCAATCCGCGCACGGCTGAAGGAAACGGATCGAAGTCATTCTCGTACGTGACATTCCCTCATGTTTTGAAGTTTTTATAATCCTGGCATGAACCAGTCAACGAGTTTATGTGTACGCTGTGATCTACGAAGCGATGACGTCGGGGTTCAGCCAAGTCTCTGCTAGTCCTAACACGTCCGGCCTCTCCGAGACCGCGAAGCGGCACAGTTCGCCACGTTTGTTCATTAGGCTGCACACGTTGGCGAATGCCACATAGTAGTCCTGGGAGGTACTGTCTCCAGGAGGTTGAGAAAGCGGTTGATACGGCTTCGTACACCCTTCTTGATCACCCGAAAATTTACAATTTGTAAGTCAGTGTCACCTTCCTTTGTACGGTGTTTGACCTCAATGACCGCAGTCTTCAAACGAGCCCGGTCTTCGGGTTCCAAGTCTCGACGGATTTGAACTCTTATGCCTTTCAGCCTAGACAGACGAGAAAGTATGAGATGCGGCATATTGTGATTTGCAAAGGTGATTCTCAGCGGTCGACACGACTGGTTAGTTTTCTGGCCAAGTCGGAGTACTTGTTTAATCGTCACACTGTCTTCGCCCACATCCAAGAGTCTATCGATGAGTCCCTGGAGGAACTCAATCTCGTGATCATAATGTATCTGAGAGTTTTCATCTTTTGACTCTGGTACATGGAAGACCATGAGATTATGACGCCTCAGCGAAATCGGTGATGAACCTGTGGGAGTAGAACTAGAGGCGCTTATCTGATTGGGTTGTCGTTTATCAGCAGGGGACGCCTGAACTCGATTACGTGACACCTTGCGCTTTTGAGTGGTCCATGGCTCCTCGGTGTTCAGAAGTTCACAGACAGGCTCTGAGAAATTCACGGACCGATCAGTGAAACGGCATTTCGTAGGTTCCTAGTCTGAGTCTTCCATTGGTGGGGAACATTGAACCTGAAGCTTAGCCGGGGTCGAAGACGCTGGTGGTGGTGCAGATCGCGGAGTGACAAGAGAAGGCGAGGTGACAGAGGTACTTTCACGAGGGCGTTTGACCCCACGTGGTGAACGGTTTGTTTCTGTCTGGAAGAGAGATTTTCCCGTAGTTGTTGGCGGTCGCTGTGTATTCTGATGTCTTGCACCGCGACATTTATCACATATAACTTGAAAAAAACCGATGTCGGATGTCGAGAGATTTTCGAAACACGTCAACGGATAAGCCAATGCGCGAAATATGGAACAAAACATCGCAGCCGAAGTGCATGAGCCTCATTTCCAACAACTTTCGAACACGAACCACAAGTAGCTTGAGACGGCATCATAAGGTAGAGCAAATCCAAGATGGCGGGCAGAGATGGCAGTAGGGCAAATCAATGAGATCGCCGGAGTTAGCCAAAGAATAGCCATCAAATTTGCACCGATTGGAAATTACACCAAAAGAAGAATACTGGTGCACAATTCACACAGAAAAATCACTGATGACACAGTAATCCGAAGCAAAAATAGTATTCAGCATACGGAGATCCAAAAATCCGCAAGGAAGCAGCTGGAACTGAAGTCTCTAATCGCTTACTCAGGTGCTGTTGGTCCGCTCCATTTCCAAGGCTGAAATGCACGCGCTTCGCACTGCGCTTGGCTCAAAATAGCACAGAACATGCCCTGTGACTGTCGTGATTGCAGTTTGTTCCTAGTCAAACTGCCTAAGTGGTGGATACATGAGGTTGAGTTATCCGTGCGAAGAGATAGATTTGTAGCGATTGTAAATAATTTGCTTATTTTTCATTTTCACGCTTACCTATTTCGCTGCAGTTGTTGTACAGCTTTGTTTCAATTAACCATATTTACATACGATTGGTTTCGAGCTCGTGTTCCGTGGTTCTCCTTTGGTTGCCACTGGATTGTTGTGATTGTGCGCATCGCTGCCTGCTCTATTCACCATCGGACTATACGTACACGTACAATTCGGCATAACTCGCAATCTACGGTCGTCCAACGCTTAGGCGCATCAGGATATTTTGTGTGAGGTAAACCTGACTGACTGGGTATTCTCCTTTACCGGTCCCTCCATAGATTATGACATGCAACAGTGAAAACCATAAGGAACCTGTCTAACCAGTGCCTCTATGTTTTCACAAGACATTCAGCTAACTGTGATTGTGTGATGTGAACAAGCTGCAAACGCCGAAACTTTGAGAATTTTCTTGCGCTGTAAAGGTCTTGCACATGATCCCGGCTTCGCCATCCACTCTGGCAGGGTCTTAAAAATAATATGGTGACAGGATATCCGTGAAATACTGTTATAACGCTGCACCCGCAATCGACCGGTTAATTCACGCCTGCTGCGAAATCTGCGCCCCTGCGCCTGCTCTGTTTGACGCCTTGGCAAACCTGACAGGAATGAAGACAGAAGACTCAGAAAGACCAGAGTTGTATTAGGACAGAGAACGCTCATATGTATATGTCGGTCTCACCAATCCTCTAAATATCGCCTGGCGGATTTGGCTGTAAGCCCACGCTCCACACTTGATTGCCTACACCGGCTGGCCAGTTCGCCGTCTTGCTCGGGCACGCCAGTCTTCAACCGCCTACCCGGGGCATGGCAAGGCACGTGATGTCTGACGCGCGATGTCATCAGCTTCCGGGCAGACCTTGGCAACAAGCATGCTGTCTGATGTGCGATTTCATCAGCTTTCGGCTGGGCCCTGGTAACACACTCACGGGGTCTGTCCCAAGCACGATTTGCGGCGAATACGCGCGCGTTGGCACCCAGCTTTCTCACCTAGCTGTTAAGTACTCATGTACTGTTCCTGTAAAGGACGGATTAACAAGCCAGTCGATATACACGGATTCCCATAGATTTTTGGTTGCAGAGCATAAGACTAAAGGCGCCGACTATCGCGAGGCAACGTCTCTAAGAAGTTCAAATAAACAGAAACGGCAATATGCAGCAATCCAGCCAGATAAATGTAGTATGAAGCTTCGATGAGTGTGCTGTGACAGCAACCCCCAAGGATGTTAAAAACATCAGCGATTGAGTGTGGTATAAGCACTTTTCGCAAATTCTAGCAAACACACAAAGAAGGTAGACATAGGTAGATAAGGGTTTGCTAATTTGACAAGTTGACGAATGCTTCCGGTGGGAGTAAGCCTGCATCGAAAGCGTTCCGAAATGCTTGCAAGGCACGTTCCAAATCAAATTTACATTCGGACAAGCATTGCAGCGAAAAACGCGTGTTCATTCCAGTGAGCGAGGAGAGTTGTAGAACATCAGCAAACTGGGGAGATTCGAGGTCAACAGAATGGCGGTCAGCTACACGAGTGCGCTGAACGATTCGATCCGAAACAGTCTGTATGATGACGGCTGAATGCGTCTGAAAACAAGCGTGAAAGCACAAGTTTAGAGGAGCAACTAGGTAAAAAAAGAAATATAACATCTAGTGAATTCGTCAAGTCGGTCGTTGTCGTGCCCCATGGCACAGTGATGTTAACCACAGACTGGTAACGGTCGAGTTATGAGCTCAAGACCTACAGGAACAAGACATAATGTGCACTGTTGACGAGTCCCGTAGGGACGAAACGGCCGTACAGTGCTTTTCCGGGCGTGTCAGTCTAGATTTGATGACCTTACATGATTTAAATCCTACTCCTTTGTAACAAACCAGGTATGGAGGCAAGCATAGTCATTGAGACGCAGTGTGACATGGTAAGCGCGCGCGAACACCGGAGAACTACAAGCAAAGTACACGAACTCAACGGCCCGGGTAAGAAATGCATGACAGTCTGTTAAGTGAAGCAATAGCTTTGTATAAGCGCCCTTACTGTACAGTGTAGTACGAGCGGACCAAATAAGTCAGAGCGTGTCGGTGTGAGTTTAAAGAAACCGGAATCACGGAGGAAACACGAAAAATGTGTTGCTGCGGCATTGCAGACGAGATGGTGGTGGAACGAAAAGACAAGGAGAAGTAGATGTGTGCATAAATCAAGATCCTGTGGGACAAAGGTCAGGGGTCCACAACGAATGTTACCGACTACACACTATTCACACTCATAGGTTCGTAGCCCGGAAGCCAAGATGAACCAACGCGACCAGAGCTTCCTAAGGATCACCCTCATGGCTCAAAAGCGATCCATATTGCCAGTCGCGCTAAGCACCTGAAGGAGTAGGAAGCGAAGCGCGGACGGGTATGGAGATAACCCGATTCTCGGGTTATTGAGTGCGAAATTGCACAGATGAGTGGTTCACGAAACCCCCCGTGGCACGCTTGGTCGTCTTTCATGCGGCGTTGCCACCGTAAGTGAGCCGGGTGTGAAAGTGAATGTGATCGAATAGATTTATCTAGTAAGTGTATTGGTACCAGCGGCAAAATACTGTAAATACCCGGCGAAGTCGGACGGAAAGAGCACGTTAACCTAGGGAATCGGTAGTAAAACGCCAAACGAGGGGTTCGAAACTGCGAAAGTGGCTGTAAAGCTGAGCGTAGCTGTGATGAAACGACATCAATGGTTAAATCTCGTGCTCCAAAGCGTGTGGAAAATGAGTTTTATAAAATACGGCAGTAAGTGTGAGAATTACCCTCATTATCTGCCGAACTCCTGCTGCGTAGGAAACTTTGCTGGGTCTAACTAACATTTAGGACAGAGTCTCGGAAAATGAGTGCTCAGTTAAATCACCCACAATACTTAAGTAAAAGTCTCACAACAAAAACATGGTTGTATCAGTAAGCACGCTTGATTTACAAGTACACACAGTCATCATACTAAGGAGAAAATATCTGGGGTAGAAATGATATGCATATTGTCAACACCACAGGTCAGAAACAATTGGTCACCGAAGCGGGTAGCCCATGATGCGGGAGATGAAGGTGAAATCCGCTGGAAAAGTCGGGGATGTTGGGATGCTGTTGGAATATCTAAATCTTAGAATAATCGCTTTCTTATCGTGGACTGGGACGTCAAGCACGGCTAGGTAATTCCTTTTGTGCCTTACGACAATTCGCATGTGCTCTTCACCGTTATGATGTGCAACACTTTTGGCCTTACTTGCGGTAGTCCAACTTTAGCTTTATTGGTGGAGTTCGTGGCCGTGGCACTAGCAGTAACGTCGCGCTGAATGATAAGAGCATTGGTGACACTGACTGCCTGTATATCGTTCATCGATTGATTTTGTCTTTTACCTATGAGTTCAGGTCTAGTTTGATCTCGGCCAGCTACAATAGCGTATACGAACGTCCCTTAGATCAGTTGCAAGTCAGTCCATTCTTGCTCGCCGGTGTGATTCATAAGCGTATGAGTCTGGCTGATAGCAATATCGTGGTCGCCATAGCGCGTGGTTATTACCTTTATTCGCTTGCTGAATGTGCGACTCACACAATCACAGTACATTCGGGTGCTACGATCCCCTACTTGAATCTGCCAAAATATGTGAACCCAAGTGTGTTCTAATCTTTCTCCGACTGTGTATTTTGTCATCGATGGTGTTCCAGTTTGTGCAACACGCACCAATTTCACACACGAATTCACTGCCTGTTAGAAGTTGGAAGATGAGAGACTGTGAGCCGGAACGGTCAGATGTGAAGGTTCTGACTATCGAATCTGAGGAAGTTTGTGATCTGCACAGAATTGCTGTCATTGATAGAAATGTTTACCATGGTACCAGTACGGTAAAGAAGTTTGGGAACGATGCGAACTTGTTTTTAGATCAGTAGATGGTTACGGGGACATTTTCCTAACATCGATAGATTCTTCCCAACAAGTTGTAGATTGGGCGACGTAAGATGGAATGGATGGCACGAGAAAGAGACGGAAAATACAACGCTGCTTTTACCCCGTTAATTAAATTCGAGCGTATTATTAACAGAGGAAACCTTGCAGATCCGCTATCGGTTTAGAGGATCAGAGTTATTGGCGCGCAATGAAAATGAATGGCCTAACTTCGCCTTAGCTTCCGAGCCTGAAGAAGTGAAGCTTAAGCGTCCGACTGCCTTGGGATACGCTATCGCTAACGAGTTACTGCCGCCAGTTTTACTTCTTAAAGTTGATAAATGGATTAAATTAGTTAAGTCGGTAGTGCGGCTAATCCGATTCAAAACGTACCTGAAGGCTCGTGTATACGGGACTTATAACGAGCAACAGCATAACCGGCTGGTTACTCTCGCGAGACCTGCGACTTTTGGGAGTAGTTGAAGGCTGTGTAATGTCGGAAAACGACCTCGTAAGAACATTGAATGTCATGAGGAAGGACGGTATACTTGTTAGGGATGTGCAAAAATCTAGTTGCTGAAAGGCAGCCGACTAGATGGGGTGTAGTTAAGACTGTTGGCTCGTCGCAGGTAGAAGACGGGTCTTCGGATCTGCTGCTCCAGGAAGGACCACTGTGAGCTCAACAGACCGAAGTGGGAAGTGCAGGCGTACCGGTATAAGTCCTGTATCCTCCCCGCGTGGATAGAGCGGGGGGTTAGGCGATCCAGAGCGGAAAGCATCACCGTCCTTGGGAAATTCGCACGGATTTGGCGGGGAGTATGTCGGACAAATCAATTTGCTCAGCCTGTCTGGAGATTTCACCGCTATCGATTCCCCTCAACATGATTAATGACTATCTTTTGATTTCTTATTTCACCTTGCATGATGAAGCCCCAAGTACTTTGATTCTCTCAGATTTTGAACATCGATTACCCACCGGAATGCACTCATCCTGCCTACGATTAATCGTTGCTCAACCTTGCTAGGCCACCACTGTCTTACTCTCTGGGTTACCCCAGACAATTCTATGGCAGACACGGCGAGGGTCTCATAGGTGTATCCACGCGTGACGGCCAAGCAGCGGGTCTCGTCCTGTCTATCTGGTCACGATCACCTTAACTGCGCTATTAGTGCATTTTGCACTATCCAATCATTGCTGCCTCAGGCTGTCTTGGCTACTAAGCTATGTGCTATGCGTTTAGTCACTCAGTTCGTGCCTTGTCTGCTTTGAAACGGTTCTTGCCGTTGTGCCTAGCTACTTGCTTGCATATTTTGTGCTTGAGGACAACGTTTGAGGTTTGTCATCTTCTGATGTTTTTTGTAGCTTAATAGCACCGTAGTCAAACTGGACTTGAATTTTGACTTATTCCGGGGATCGTGGGTTAGTTTCGGCTCGTGAATTTGTTTCTGGTGTTCGGTTCCGGCCATTGTTGAAGTTGGACAACCGGAGACTGCGCGTTCTGATCAAGGTTCCTAAGCGTTTTGACGCTTACAGCCACAACATAGTGTAGATATGACAGCGGTCTACAAAAGTGAGCCATGTTTAAAGAAATTAATGCCTCACTGGTGATACTGCTCTTCAGTTACGCCCACCAGATTTCTGCAAAAAAATGGTCCTTCTTGTCTGTTCGCTAAATTCATTTTTGCTGCTCTAAACTAAGGAAAGAACCACCTATTGATTTCATCATAAACAGACATTTTAATGCATGCATCAACTTTCCATGCAGGATTTTGGATGACCCCTCTCACGCTTTACATGTTATCCCAGCAAGCACCATAACTACGACTCAGACAGAGTTGAAATCCAAGATTTTATATGCTCGTCCCACAACGTATCGAAACTCTATCCCACTTTATCTATCACGCTTACTAATCGACCCAGGGGGAAGGAAAGACCGCTTTCAGGACCGTATGCTTGATGGAAGAAGCAAATTCTCGTTTTATTGCCGCCAATTTTTACTTTTCATTGATGCGTTGTTGTATTATATTCCGCAGTGTTAGTGTGAAAATGCACCTATATGGATGAATAAAACTTACTTCGACTTGACTTGAATGCCAAGTCAGAAGACAGGGAGACTGAGCATGTCTGACATCTAATAAGTGCGAGACAGGATTCGACCTCAAACACCTGTACTATCAATGACCGTTATTGATCAGCAGAGACTGACAGAAATGCACAGAGTTGACCAACTGTACATCCTTCGAAGTAGTTTCTGTGGTGGGGGGCTGGAAATGCTGGTGATTGAAAATGCTATAATGCCGATCGAACGTCACAGGCCAGACCGATAATGAGTGAGCATGTTGCCGGAAGCAGATTGGTCAGCCAATCAGGAAATAGTTGGCCAGTAATCGCGATCACCATGCAACTATCCACTGAACGTGCAAATGACCACTCAGGCGCCAGCAGACGAAAGAGCGCATACTCGTGCACCCTTGAGCCAAGGCTTGTGGCAATCGACCGAGGGAAAAAGTTCGCGGGCCCAATCCCACAAATCGTACATCGACTAAGAAAGCCAAGGTGATCTAGACAGAGTGAACGTCACGAGCAAGCATAAACTAATGGAAAGGGAGCCAGCGACACAATGCAAATAACAGGGACGAGCCATTGAGACGGACTGTTGTAAATGGTGTATATACTCTATAAATATTCGAGCGTAATCTTAATAAATGACTTCGTGATCGCGGCCCGGTCTTCTTGCTTCACGGAGGGCTACACGACAGTCTCCAAGTTAGACACAGTCGCACGTCCGGAAAAGCACCAGACGGCCGTTTCGTTCTGCCTGGGGTAGACAACAGTAGGCACCATCGGATACAAGAGATATTTGCTCAAGTGCCGGACCAAATACGAATCTTCCTTTCAAACATTAATTAATGGTGTGTCTGCACAAGGTAAATGAGTGTATCCTCAACCACCTCGCGAAAAGCGAGCATAGATAGTGAGGAGACTATGTACCCAGCTTGTATACCTGTAGCGCGTTGGCGTTACAGGCTCAAACGACTGGGAACGATGCATCACATAGAACGCATGAAATAGCGAGCTACTCACTTGGACCAAGGATTGAGCAACTGGAGTGATACACAAATCTTCCTGAACAATTCGACCGGGAGAAGGTGGTACGACTGATAGAGTTCGATGAATACGGCGTACACGCACAGTCCCGAAGGTACCAACCTGTAGTGTGTCATGTTGTTGTTGCTCCGGTTCGACGTTCTTTGAAGAAGGCGGAAGAACCTCAGCAGCAAGACAGGAGTATCGGAACAGGATACCCGTGGGCTACATCTATTATTTTTCATAGGAAGATAAATGAACCAACCTCGGAGGAGATAACATCCAAATAGGAACATTCATCCACCCTTATGTGGATGAGATCCGGGAGACGAGAAAGTAAACCAACAGCAAGAGTTCTGCCACGTGCTTCACTGCGGGAAAGCGGTGGGGGAGGAACACCTTGGAGACCGCGGTCGGACGCTGAGGAAGCAAAGCTTTTTACACTCTCCAATCGTTTTGCATGTCCACATTGAAAAGCTCGAAGCACCTTTAAGCGCTGTTTTTCTTGCTTCGAAAGATGTAGCACTGGTCTACGGGCCTTCGGTAAGGAAGTAACAACCGAGCTGAGACTGGCCCAGGCCCATGCAGGTAATGCTAAGGCTCCCGGAATCAAGTTCGAAGCAAACCGTTCGTAAGTACGCCACCCATGAGGCGCTTCTAGACCGGCTTTCTTGTCGCAACTGGTGCGCCACACATCCTCAAGGAGATAGGGTGCAATTTGAAAGGTGAGATAAGCGTCAGAACTGTAAAACTCATGAATTCCTTTTCGTGGCGGTCCCGCGTCGAAGGCGTCCAAATAGCTTAAATGTAGGGAAATAGATGGTAGAAGTAAAATAGCCAAATAAGGAGCGAACAGACACCCATGTGACTTAGTGGTGCTTTGCAAAAGGTAGAAGCTGAGTATCTCCAGCAAGTACATCTAATAGTGGTTAGCCAATGAAACAGAAGTAACCTGAAAAGCGGCAAGTAAACAGAAATCGCACTAAGCACTAGCCTGCACCCATCCGATAATGAGTCTGAAGAATGCTGGAGAAGCAGAGCTATGCTACCAGGATTTGTGGATTTAAAGGATAGAAACAAGGCCGAAGTGTAAACATGTAAAAAAATTTCAGCCACCGGTTGAACCGATCCCGATGAAAACAAGGGCCAGTCCTAACAGATTACGCAGTTAACGCACTTATAAACACACGGGGCCTAGACGGTTGATCATCAATCAGCACCCTTGGAAATCATTTAAGAAACCAAGCAAGAACAGGTAAGGCACGTCAAGAAAATCGGTAGAGAAGTAGACGCTCATAGTGGTGCCAAAAAGATAACCGTTTAGATGAAATGCTGGACACTGTGAAAGTCTGAGACTCAAAGTAGTACGATACCACGCAAGCCTTGGCGATTCAACGAGTTGAGCAACCATATACAAAAGCCAATGGTTAGAAACAAGAAAAAAGACAACTCAGATGAGACTTTCGAGTAAAAGTTAACTAGGGGAGACAAAAGGATGTAGGTGTGGAGAGTAATCCACGCACCCAATGACTGTGATCCGCTTCAGCAGGACCTCAATCGGCTCTCTACGTAGTCTGCAGTGGTCAACCTTCCGAGCAACCCGGTCAAGTCGCAATTCATGAGTCTGGGTAAGTGTGAGCACATTTGAACCTTCACTGTAGCCAGTCAACTGTACATCTCGCACTTTTCATGCCAAACCTCGGTGTACTCTAACGATACGACCTGAAGTTCATGGACAACAAGAATGGGCGTTACCAAAACGGTTTTCGTGTGCTTTGGGCGCTCAAGCACAGCTTCAGCACTCGGTCTTCGTCGCAATAATACGACCAAAGTTAGAGTACCGCTTACCCGGTAAGAGGTTGAAAGGACTGAGCGAGTACAGCATGTGGTCACCAGAGCTATCCCCAATCTACGAGATGTGCCGTACGAAGACCGGTGTAAAAGACTAGATCTTTACCCTCTAGTTTATTGTCGATTGTGGGTTGATCTCATGATAACGCACTGGATACTACATCTCGGTGATTACCTCATGTTGAGGTCTCTGCTGCTGCATCCGCGCACACCAAGCAGCACACGAGGACACCGGTAAAGCTTGCAGTGCAGGATTTGAAGGGGGTCGCCTACCAAGTGTGTTTCGAACGGAGAGTGGTGAATTTCTGGAACAACCTGCCGCAGTACGTAGTTGAGGCAAAATCGGTGTCGAAATTCAAGAGATATCTGGACAAATACTTTGTCGGTATAAAATACCTCCAGCGCAATCTAACATAACGGGTCCTCGTAGCTGAGTGATGGTAGAAGAAGCTAAACAGAGATATCTCCTCTTCCTATTTCCAACCAGTGATCAGTAATCAGTTACAGGCTTCACTACATTGGTGCATAGCAAGAGCGACAAAAGCCGTTTACGATAGTAGGAGAGCACAAATCCTGCTCACAGGATCGGTGACGAAAGATTCATAGTGTTGCGTGGGCAGGATAATGTCATGTAGCCCAGGCCTAGACAGGAGAACGAGTAGGGTTCTCAACCAAAACCTTTGGTTCGAAAACCTGACCGCAAGGCAGCGGGTTTAGTGCTGGACTACAATTAGTCCGTTTTAAGGACTAAGGAGCCGCCACACCCATTCCAACCCCCAAAATGGAGGACCAGGTGTATAATGATGATATATTGATGACGGGATCAATGCCGTCAAACCTACTCAATTCAGTGCAGTGGATGCAGTTGCCACGACTTATGTCGCCAGAACAACAATAAATAGCAACAGCAAGAAAATGAGGTTGGGCGAAAAAATACAAAAAAGGAATCAAGAAAAGTGCATTAAGCCAATAAAGGTGGTATGAAAGCTGCCAGCGCAACTGCATCATGTCTGGTAGCATTTTCAGCCACAAATGCATATATATATATATATATATATATATATATATATATATATATATATCTATGCTGAGGCTGGTGTTACATTCATGATGCTTCTTCACCGCAGTTGGGCTAAACCAACTTACACTTAAACTGGGTCTTTTTAATGTGGATAAAATTCGTTACATTTTATTTGGTTTGTTCTGCGTACTTGATAATCTTCTCCCAACTTGCACACGTCACTTATGCAAATTGTGGTAAACTTGCGTAATTGTATCGTGTGGTATTTTTTAAACAACTTTCGGACATTTTGTACCTATCACCGGATTCACTTATAACCAATTTCTTCTATATACGCATTTAGCGAGTACTCATGTCGTTATATGCGTTCACTTTATTCGATATCGGCATTTTGAGTGATTGGCTTTTGTTTGACATCCCAGGTGTGGCTGCGCTTGATGTGCATATTGACAAGGTGGCTACCTGTCTATTACTTACTACCTCGTCCATCTGGCTCCAGGAGACAGTTGGTTGTTGCTGGAGCGGACAGGGTGCACGGCCCTTGTGGTCGTGCTAGGCTTGAAGAGTGGTTCCATGCACTCAGTGTGGAGCGGACTACGGTCCAGCCATCGCCTTGTGTGCACATGATTCCCCAAACACAGCGTGCTTGTGTTTGCCTGTGAAGGATTGTGGGCCGGCTCCGTTGATGAAACTTGGCTCCCATCCACATGCCTCCCGGTCTTATTCCTTCGGGTTTACACTAGATATGGGGTGTGTGGATGGAGCTGTGGGTGGTGTAGCGCAAGCCACCCATGGTCCCTTTGTAGGCGCAGGCATCCTGTGGCTGGCCACAATGACAGGCAAATCCGAAACCGGATGCCGCCAACCATATACAGTGGATTCCGGTTAATAGGACCACCGGTTAATAGGACCAGCCGCTTATTCGGGCCAAATTCTGAAGAACCGAAACGAATCCTATTACGCTAGCCTAATTTTAGTCGCTTATTAGGACCGGAATTCCGCTTAATCGGACCAGACGATAGAAGGTGGCAGGTAACAGAGGTGTTAAAATCAAGTTCTGTGCCTGGATGTCTGGACTAAACCCACAGTTCATATGTCGGGCAAGAAAGCGTATCGTTCAGTTACGGTAATCCGAGTTTGCCTTTGGATAAACTGAACTGGGGCAACCTTGAGGCACATCTATCTAATTGGCTTCAGAACCGCCCGAAACTGACTGTAGTTTCCAACACTTGTAGGCGGAGCGAAGACATACATGCTTGTTCACATGTCGTTAACCGCTCGATCGATGTACCGCACGTCCATTGAGCCGAATGCCCTGAGCCCGCATTGCGGGCCTACTCTCGAGCAAGGCAAGTGATCGCGGACACACAGGTCCGGCAAATCATAGGACAGCAGGTGGCTAGGTCAACCATAGAAATACCCGGGAGACAGACTCGAGTTCACCTCAGTGAACTGTGCGTGTCTTGTTGCATGTTAAGAAAATGCCACGACGGGACTTGACGTTAGCTGAGAAAATTCGTTCCCTAGATCAGATCAAGGAACAGGGACTAACCATTAGTCAGCGTCGATTGGTGGAAATTACCTGCTTGGCAAAATCTATAATATCGCGCCTGATAAAACAAGAGAAAGATCTGCGAGAAGAATGGGCACAATGTGAAGGACGACTAGGTACTTCCCAAAGACGGAAGCGTGAAGGCAAGGATCCAGACGTCGATGAGGCCCTTAATGATTGGTTTGCCTTTGTTACTGGACGAGCCGTGCGAGTGAGTGGCCCAATGTTAAAGTACAAAGCAGAAGAACTCGCTAAAATGCTGGGCCACGAAGATTTTATAGCTACGGACGGCTGGTTGTCTCGATGGAAATCTAGACATGATGTAAAATTTAAGAAAGCACATGGTGAGAAAGAAAGTGCCAATAGCGCACGAGCTGAAGAATGGAAATAAACAAAACTACCAGAGCTTCTTGAAAAAGTTCCAGCAGATAACATCTATAATGCTGATGAAACCGGGTTGTACTATAGGGCTACACCGGACGGCTCCTTAAGTTACAAACATGTTACTCTCTCTGGCTGCAAAATAGCAATGGATCGCGTATCTGTCTTGTGCTGCTCAAACATATCCGGAACAGACAAGAGGAAGTTGCTGGTTATAGGAAAATGTGCCAAGCCTCGCTGCTTTAAGGGACAGTTTACCAGTTGTGTATCGTGCGAACAGAAATGCATGGATGAGCTCTACACTTTTTAAAGAATGGGTGAAGGATTAGGACACAGAGCTACAACGGCAGTCGAGAAAAGTGTTATTACTTCTCGACAATTGTGCAGCACATTCAAATTTGGATTTCTTGAAGAATATCCAGATGGAATTTCTGCCTCCCAAGACCACATCTTTGATACAGGCAATGGACATGGGCATCATAAAAAAATTTGAAGACCTTTTATCGTTCAAGCTTGGTGAATTACATCTTTGAATCAATTGAGGAAGGCTTGCTGACCTTATCCTCGACGGCCGGAGAAATCAGTGCAAAGGTCAACATTTTGCAAGCCGTTACATTCGTGGCCGAAAGTTGGCGAAAAATGAGCAGTGCGACAATTCGGAACTGTTTTTCTCACTGTGGCTTTAAGCATATTGTCTCGGAGATGGATGTGGATATGGTGATTGTAAATGAAAATGACGGCGAGAATGTGGAGCTGAAACAAGTTGAAAATTACGAAGAATTTTTGTCAATCGACAACGAACTTCAACTCTATGATGGAAATGAAGAATGCGATGCTGTCATTGTTGCTGGAATAGCAGCGAAACACACGACAGCAACAGAAGACCATGGAAGTGATGAAGAGAACCCTAACGTGTTGATGCCAGTCACAAAACAGGATGCAAGGAAATGCATTGAAACATTGCACAGCTATTTCATGCAGGAAGGAAATGAAGCTAGTCCTATTACCGCGTTACATGTTTGTGGCGATTTTGTGCGAATGCAGTCTGTTAAAAGAATGCGTCAAACAACACTGGATACGGTCTTCAAATGCTGAATGGAATTCGGTAATCCCTTTGTATAAAACTGTACTTCGCATGCTGAATATCTTGTAGGTCGTTACGAAGAATTTGTTTGTAAATTTCTTTTTCAGTGAACAAAGTTCGTTATCAAAGCAGTTCTTTTTTGTGTGTTTGCTATAAATATATGCCGCCAATACAGATCATAATAGTAGTTTCCTATGTTATGTATAGCACGTCCCATCTTGTTACATCGGGTAACTTCGGTTAATCGGACCAGCCGCTTAATAGGACCAAAATGGTCTGGTCCCGATGTGGTCCGATTAACCGGAATCCACTGTATATATACATATATATATATATATATATATATATATATATATATATATATATATATATATATATATATATATATAATCATAACTGTAAGACTAGACATGGAGCCATCAAAACCATGGAAATTAAAGGTAGAGTCGAGGTAAAATGAAAACCGAATACAACACAGAGAAGTCCATGGTTTCGTCAGAGGGCACGATACGACCCGGTTGCACAAGCGGAGTTGGAGTGTTGACTCAGGTGACACTACCCGAAGCTCTGGCTTATTTGCCTGCCCGCAACACAGCGGAGCGAATTTAGGGAATTACGCCCGGTCCCTATGCGTTTTGTTTGGTCGGTTGCTGAACAGGGGCCTAATCCTCTCAAATGAAACGATCCGGAAATCCCCATACATGCACCAACCTGACCAAGCCTCTCAATCAATTGCTCCATGCCACGTCATCAAAAGGTCATCTCGCGGTTTCGCAGTTTGATGCAGTCACGGCTTCCGATGCACATTGATGAAGGCGGTGAACAAACATACAGGGAAAATGATGTAGTCAACATAAGCGGTCCAACTTGAATAAACACTGCACTTAAATACCAGTTAGTTCCTCGCCAAATACCAACCAATAGAACTCATCATTTCCCATCCGTAAGTGCCGGTGACCAAAGGCGAGCAGTCGTTGAATGTCTTCACTGCCAATCGACCAAGTCTCTGATTCATACAGTAACGTCGGGCTTATCGCAGCGTTATACACCTACCTTCCATTGACAGATTGATATCCCGTCGTTTTGTTAGATGGTTGTTACTGAAAAGCCACATAGGACTTGTTGATAAGCGAAGAAACCTTCTCAACGATGTGGTTACCAGAAGTGGATAAACAAGATGAATGAGAGGTAAAGCAATTGACATATCGGTTCGGTTCGGCCAGGTAAAGATAAGCTGCACTTTGTGAGCGTAAAGTATAAGTTGAGGCACACAGTGCTACGTAACAGCAGGTTCAGGGTTTGCATAGCCACTGTGGCAGACCCAAGGAGTGGCACGCTATCCGCAGACTCAAGTCTCTAACCTCCAGCACCGAACGTGCGTCCGCATTGGCGGAGCACTTCGCTCCCGTATTTACAAGTGGGCATACGCCTATGCTGGGCTCGACGAGTGCAGCCCCTACTGAACTCGAGGGACTGGATTGCGGTGTAGAAGATGTCCGCAGTCTACTCGCCAATCTTGACGGTACGAAACGTGCCGGACCCAATGGACTTTACCCCGCAAATTTTAAAGCTCTTATCGGCCATCATCTAGCCTGCCGTGACGATCTGTTCAACAGATCGCTGTCCATGGGTGCACTGCCGAGCGACTGGGAATGCTCGGTAGTGATGCCGATTCCAAAAGGCGGTGACCCACGCAACGTGGATAAGCACAACGCGGTTTCCGGTTCTTTTCCCCCACTCTACTCCTGTGCGAGTTAACTTCCTGATCGGCGTCATGATAGCAACGAGTCTTGGCATAAAGCAAGTCAAATAATTCACCATGCCGTTTAAGCGGTGAATGCCCTTCACGTCGTTTGGATGAAGCATCTCTTGCATTGCCTTGATTTTATCTGGATCGACCCTGACCCCTTGGGTTGTTAGCAAGTGCCTATGGAAGCCACCTCGTCTTTCCGAAGTCATTTTCGCACGTTTAAGCTTGATGTTCTTTTGCACACAATGCTGTAAAAAACAGTGAGGATGAGCGACATGCTCTTTTTCTGTCGAGCCATAGAGCAAAACATTGTCCGCCACGCAGGTTACAAAATCTAAATCATCTACCGTAGGCAACAGTGATCAAAGTCATGAAAGTGCCGCAATTCCTCAAATCGGAGGGACTGTCTCGTTTTCAAAGAGTAGGACGGGCCTCACTGTGGTCTTGTAAACACGGTCTTTTGGACGGAGGGAAACTCCTTTCTGACGTCACAAATGCAGAGAATTCAAAAAGGGAGTTCTAGCTTTTGCAATACGTGAACTGACTTCAGTTGCTATACGCCTATCATTGCTGATACAGATGCCAAGGTGAATCGATCAACTATCTCGAGCTCCTCGTTATAAATGGTCAAGGGATCATCAAGTGGCTGGTGGTCCTGCAGCAACACTGCACTTTGTAGGTTCGGAGTGCATGACAAAGGATGACACCATTCTAAAGAGCTTATCCAGGGTTGATTAAGCCGCCCCAATATCGTTAAAAAGAAAGACAATACCACAGGCATAATCAAGATCAGCTAGCTTCTCACAAGGCAGCGCCTACATTGTGAGGCCACGCAAAAGAACACACCATAGTGGAGTGCACGAGGAAGTTGAGCAAAAATGGGGAAATTGGGCAACCCTGAGGAACGCGACTTGTCGTCGGAAAGGCACCCAACAAATCCCCGTAGACCCTGACACGGTCTGTACTGTTCGAGTATAAAGCATATAAAATGTCCAAATATTTTCTGGGAACACCTTTCCGTGTAAGCATTTCGGACAGAATGCATCGATCGACTGAATCGAACGCACTCTTGTTGTCCAGGAACACAGCTGGTGTCAGTCTGTGGTAAGTGTGGCGTTGCTCTAGCACCTGCCGCAGAGTGAATAATACGTGGTCTACACAGTGGCTTATTTGTCCGCGGAGCTTGGGAACTTGTTTGCAAACAAATTTCCAAGCTCGGCGAACGAATGAGCCACTGAATCATCAACCCGAGCTACCAGTGTTCCAAAACACATTGTCGATACAGCACGTCCTGGGCGGAAGCCTGCCTGCTCTTCCCTAATCCATGATTCTCACTCCGCGGTGAGGCGACGAACGAGAAATGAGGTCAGTAATTTTGCTACCACCGGCGTTAGGCTAATACCCCTGTGGTTAGCACAGTCGGTGCGACTGCCTTTCATGTATATCGCCACTATAATCGATTGCGTCCAGTTAACTGAGATGGTCTCTGCATTCCAGACCTGCTCGAATAGGGAGGTCAGTGCACTGCAGAGGACCTCACGACCATACTTAAATAGTGGGGTGAGAGCGGATTCGGACCAGCAGCACAAAAACGATTAAGGACTGCAATCGCATTTCGGACCTCAGTCTCTGACGGAGTGCTTAAACCCGTGGTTCTCAACCTGGGGGTAATGATCCCCGAGGAGAGTGGGGAAATGGCAATTTGAGACGATTAAGTCATTTATCTGTCGCCGAACAAAAGTAATAACAGAAGCAACTGTACCAAAACAGTTAAATAACAGCCTTATCCTTTGATTAGCCACCATTAACTAATCATTAGTGAATGATCAGTGAAGTAAACAATTTTAAATAATGTAATTTATTAACCGGTCTACGAATACAAGCTTGCAAAGCAGCGAAGATAGATGGAACCCCTATCGGTTCGCTCGTCAATTGCTGTTCGTTGAAGTGGGGCAGTAGTTCGCCGGGTCGAATTACAGAGTTGAGTGAGCACTGAGGTGAAGGCGCGAGCGGATGTTTACAAGGAAAAAAACAAGTGATTAGTGTTCAAGAAGTATTGATGTAGTGTGGTGGTGAGAAACTGTCATCCAGGACAGAGTCGAAATAAATGAGAAGTCACTGAAATCTGTTCACGTTTGTTCAGGAAACACACACACCAAAGGAACCGAATGAGCTTGGAGCATGACTTACGATGTGCATTAGTCGAAAGCTTACCAAATATGTTAGTTGTTGGAAATAAGCAATATCGACCGTCTCATTAACGTTCATCACTACTGGATTATTTAAAACTGATCAAAAATAAGTATTTTCGTTAGTAGAATAACCGAAAGTAAGTAATAATAGTATTCCTGTTTCGTAATTAAAAGCAAAAAATGAAATAGATAATGAAACACTAAAACTAAATTTTTTTGGGGTAATAGTTTATAGTGAACCCCCATTCTGAGTAACAGCCTTCGAAAGGTTGAGAACCACTGCTCTAAACTAACTGGCCATGACTCGACCTGCATCACCGGAGAAGGAAGAGGTCCAGAAGCAGGGGGATAATTGAAATGCTTTTGAAAGTGCTCCACCCAACGAGCCATACGGCGCTGCTTAATCAATGCACCCACACTGTCTCTAACTGTCGCCCTGATGCCTGGTTTTCTGGGACCAGTGGTGCGCATCAACTGGAAGAGCTTTCGAGAATTGTCTACTGCTCCTGCTTTCTCCATTTGTTGAGCTCGACTGGTCTACCAGGCTTCTTTGTCAGCACGTAGGCTCCCCTTTAGTGCGCACCTAATAGTCCGCCTGGTAACGCTGTGCTCGGAGTCAGCCGGGAGTTTGCTTCCGGATTCCAAAAGGTTCATCGACATTTCGGACATCCAGTGACTGATGCAGTGACGACTAATAGTGCCGCAATCGGAGGCTCCTGCATGTCGCATGGCGGCAGAGATCCTATTCTATTGAAGCTCAGTGTCCTTAAGACAAGAGCGAAAATTCGGTAAGCAGTGCATCCTGGTAGGCTTGCTGACCGAGGGCTGAGATAACTTCTTAGTTGCTCGTCGAGAGAGGCGCTTGGTACACTCTCCGGTTAAGGTTATGAAAAAAGCGATAGAGTACCAAGGCATGATCAGAGTCGACGCAAGTACCCCATAATGAATGACAATCCAGAAGGGAACCCCGTTACCTGTAAAGTACGGCAACGTGATCTATTTGGGTCCGTCGCTGGTCAGGTACAAGAGGACGCCAAGTGGCACTTCAGTGCTCACTGTGTCTAAAAGCCGCACTACTAAGAAACAGTTGGTACCTAGATACGCTTCATTCACTGTGATCGTTGTTATGCACCGTCGCCAACGCTACTCAGCACGAACGGATGTTCTCATTTTATCGTAGGTCAACCACTGGTAGTTCATAGTCATATTGGTTTATGTCACTAGGTCAAGTACTTGCAATACGTTTTATGCTCATGTGCGCTTGCCTTCCGAACGTGAGGAAACGGGATCCTTGCAGCATTTGGCACCTCGCGGAGATCAAAATTGTATTCACAATGACCTTCATGACACAACCAATTCTAAACAATATAGTCATAAGACGGATGCTGTAAGATGACATCATTTCGTGCTCTCTGATCACATGTAAACGAGCAACCTTTTAAAAGGAGCACTGATGAAAGGGAATCAAAGTTTGGATTTTGAGTGAGTGGACAGCTCCCGTCACAGACCATAGCAGAATCACAAATTGTGAAACAAGTGTTACGGTCCCCAAGGAAACTTGAGTGTAACAGTCAACCGTTTTTGCACACAAAGGTCAGGGCGATTGCGGTTAATAGCTACGGTCTCAGCGAGCTTGAGTCGTTTGGCGTTTATGTTGTGGTAGATAATCGGAAGCGTCCATTTAAAATTTGATTCCCTTTCATCAGTGATCGTCTTAAAAAGTTGCTCATTTGCATATGTGATTAGACAGCACGAAATGACATCATCATACAACATGCTTCTTCTCGTGGCATTGTTTAGAATGATGCAGGGAACGCGATGCCTCAAAACAACCAATTCTGTAAACGAACATAGAATCAACCAAAGGAGTGTTCCGGGTCACCTGCATCTTTCGGTTCATCTGTTGAACCCACCCACACCCCCGAGCAAACTCAGAGCTATTGCAGTCTACATTGCAACGCGTAGCAACGCTTGCATAGACAAAAATGTATACATGCTTAGAAATTGCGTAACCGAGATGCGCAAAACACTGCATCACAATTGTTTTCACACCGGGGAGAATGTTATGACCTTGTCGTATGTTCCGAACCGTCGATACGAGACTGGACCTTAACGTGGTGCGACGGTTTGCGTACATCATTGACCCATTGAGCTATACTGGGTGATGCCTCCGAGCATCTTGAGAGCTACTCCTACCAGGTTGGTCAATGGTGAGAGGTCAGACAAACTCAGTCTCCTGGTCCTCCAGGTTGGGGGTTTGAAATGGGATGGCGTCCATTTCTGTAAAACTAAATCACTGCCACCCCGCTGCCTTGCGGACAGGCTTCTGAGCCAAAAGCTTTGGTTGAGGACCCTAACCGTTCTCTTGTCTAGGTCTGAGCGCCCTGGTAGTATCCCAGCCCACATACAACCATGACATTTTCTTCAAACATAAACTTCATCCTGCATCGGCCGTCGCGCAGATTATCAGGGGTCGCCCTTTTTGCTGCATGCAGCAGGGCGGATAGGCGATAGCATGCTACTGCTGGCGCCCTCTTCTTTATTTTCCACCTTTTTCTCTTACTCCCATCCCGGCCCCCATTACTAACCTTCCTTCTATAATTCCCAGCTTAATTGACAGCAACCGAAGTGCTACTGGAGTAGAACCATCTGCAGCCACCATCCCACAGCACCTATCGGACCCCTATCGGCAAAATTTCCTTATAAGGCCACGCTGTCCCGTTTCCATGGCGACATTCAACGTCCGCACTCTAAGACAAACAGGTCAGCAGGCTGCACTCGCACGCACCATGGACACACTGGGTGTTGATGTGTGTTGTGTATCCGAAACTAGGATTAATGACCCTAACGGGGTTATTGAATTGACTGCACCCGGCTTATCCTCTCGTTATTGGTTGCACGCATCCGGAGACGCCGATGCGGCACTCACGGGTCAAGCTGGTGTAGGTATCATTCTCAGCTCCAAGGCTGAGTCATCGTTGGTTGATTGGATTCCGGTGAACAGCCGTTTATGTGTAGCCCGTTTGACGACATCAGCTAAGGTGAACTCGCGAAGTTAAACAAAACGCTGTTTGTTTGTGATTTCTGCTTATGCTCCCACGGACTGCAGTTCTAATGCAGTCAAGGACACTTTCTATCACGAACTGAACACGCTACTACGCAGTGCTACTAGTTCAGATATTATAGTACTTGCAGGGGATATGAACGCACAAGTAGGGCGTCTGAGCTCTTCAGAAGCTCAGCTGGGTGGTAAGTATGGACTTAACGCCGAACGGACTGACAACGGCGAGCGTCTGCTGCAACTGTGTGCGGAGCACCAGTTGTTTCTTACTAGCACTGCTTTTAGACACAGTGGGCGCCGAAGCGCCACTTGGCGTCCACCTGTAGCTGGTCAGCGAGGGACCCAAATTGAAAAAATAGCCACAAGTTACAGGTGGCGCGGTTCCATTCTGGATTGCTGCTCGTACTGGAGTACCTGTGTCGACTCTGACCATGCCTTGGTGCGCTGTCGTTTCTCCATGAACTTTACCGGAAGGCGCACAAAGCGTCTCCCTCGATTGCCAACGGAGAAATTGTCCCAGCCCTCGGTAAGGCAAGCCTATCAAGAAGCACTGCATAACGAACTCTCGCTGTCTTGTCCTAATGATACTGAACTTCAGTGGAATAGGATCGCGACCACTATGCACGACGCAGGAGCATCTGCTTGTGGCACTATCAGTCGTCATCGCACCAGTCACTGGATATCCGAGAGGTCCGTGAACCTGTTCGAAGCTAGAAGACACCTCCCGGCTGGTTCTGAACACAATGTGACCAGACGGGCTATTAGGCGTGAACTAAAGCGGAGCCTACGTGCTGACAAGGAAGCCTGGTGGACCAGTCGGGCTCAGGAAATGGAGGAAGCAGGAGCAGTAGGCAATTACCGGAAGCTCTTCCAGCTAATACGCACCACTGGTCCGAGGAAACCAGGCGTCAGTGAGACAATCAGGAACAGCGCGGGTGCGCTGATACACAATAAGGAGCGCCGTATGGCTCGTTGGGCTGAACACTTTGAAGATCAGTTCAGCTGGCCCCCTGCTCCCGGACCTCTTCCTACTCAGGTGATGCAGGACGAGCCATGGACGGTTAGTTTAGAGCCTCCGTCGGAGGCCGAGGTCCGAAACGCGATCACAGCCCTCAATCGTTTTCGTGCCGCTGGCGCGGATTCCCTACCACCTGCACTATTTAAGGATGGAGGTGAGGTCCTCTGCAAAGCACTGACCTCCCTATTCGAACGTATCTGGAACGAAGTGTGCCGGCTAATTGGAGCGAATCGATTATAGTGGCAATATACAAGAAGGGCAGTCGCACAGACTGTGCGAACCACAGGGGTATTAGCCTAACGCCAGTTGTGACAAAATTATTGGCCTCGATTATCATTCGTCGCCTCACTGCAGAACGGGAATCTCGGATTAGAGAAGAGCAGGCCGGTTTTCGCCCAGGACGTGGCTGTATAGACCATATATTTACTTTGCGGCGGGTGCTAGAACAGCGCCACGCATACCGCAGATCGACAATAGCTGTGTTCCTCGATTTGAAGAGTGCGTTCGATTCAGTCGATCGATCGATTCTGTTCGAAACACTTGCGCGAAAAGGTGTTCACACGAAATATGTGAACATCCTTCGTGCTCTATACTCGAACACTAGAGGCTGCGTCAGGGTCTACGGTGCCCTATCGGATAGCTTTTCGACCACAAGTGGCGTTCGACAGGGTTGCCCGATTTCCCCGTCTTTGTTCAATTTCGTCGTGGATTCTATCATGGAGTGTTCCCTTGCGGAATCTCACGATGTAGGTGTTGAAGTGCTGCCTGGTGGAAGGTTAGTTGATCTAGATTATGCGGACGATATCGTCTTGCTTTTCGACAACGTTGAGGCGGCACAATCAACCCTGAATAGCCTGTCCAGAGTGGTCCTATTATTTAGTATGCACTTCGCACCTTCAAAGTGCAAAGTGTTGCTGCAGGACCACCAGCCACTCGATGACCCCTTCACGCTTGCTAACGAGGAACTCGAGGTGGTTGATCAATTCACTTATCTTGGCAGCTGCATCAGCAATGATGGGCGCATAGAAACTGACGTCAGCTCACGCATTGCAAAGGCCAGAGCTGCCTTCTTGAACCTGCGTCATCTTTGCGACAGAAGGGAGTTTCCCTCCGTCTGAAAGGCCGTGTATACAAGGCCACAGTGAGGGCCGTTCTGCTCTATGGTAGTGAAACTTGGCCCCTTCGGTCTGAAGATCTGAGGCACCTTCAAGTCTTTGATCATCGTTGTTTGCGAAGCATTGCTGGTGTCGGATGGCACCAGCGTGTCCGCAACGATGATGTGCGTAGGCGAGTACTAGGTGGTGATGATCATGCTAGCTCCCTAGAACAACAGATAGCACTGAAAAAGTTACGTTGGCTCGGGCACGTGCTACGCATGCCTGGTCACCGCTTACCTAGGAGGGCCTTGTTCAGTCTACCAGGTGTCGGATGGCGCAAGGCTCGAGGTGGACAGAAGTTGACTTGGCAGGCGGGAAATGAAGTCACTGACGACCAAACTGGGTGCCGTTGGTCCGTCTCGCCTTCCGGGTTGGAGTCCACGTGACTCACCTTGTGCTTGGCTCGAGACTTTACAGGACATGGCTCGCAACCGACACCAGTGGCGCGTCTGCTGCCGTCTCCTAATTGGATTGTCTGTTTAAGGTGTGTTTGGTGCTGAGTTATCTGCGGGGTAATGGTTGATTATGACGCGTGGCAGGGAAAGCCGCAAGGAAGCTGTCTCGCCGATGCCGCCTTATCTTTGCACGATAGCCAGCTGTTTGTGACGGAATGTTGTTTACACAAGGTGTAGGCGCCTTGACCCTGAATGTTTGCTTAGGGCATTAAGGTTTTCAGGTAAGTCCCCCTTCTCTCCCTCTTCTTATTCTTTATTTCATAGGTCCTCATGGTTGTATGGCAGCGAAGCATCAGTTCAAATGGCTGATGTACTGCTGTTGATGATGATGATGACGTATGTTCTGAACTCACTACGATTGTATCGTTTTCCACACATGCTGTCTCTTGCATCATAGATCACATACTCTGAGTCTCAGAGGAGTACAGCCTTATGAATCAGACCTACACATTCTTCGTTGTTTGAACCGACGCGCTCGTTTGCTAATCAGTCGCATCATGCATATGTAAGACGACACCCACAGTTTCAAGGGTTCATATACACCGTTCGAATACGAATGGAAATAAAGAGTAAAGGCGCGCAGAACACACTTGAGTGCAAGTGAATGGTGTGCTGACTGCCCATGGAGAGAAATCGGTTGTGTTAGGACATTTCGACCCGTAGCCTTTCAATCCGTAAACTGAGTAACACAACAAAAGGTGAACGAAATTTTGGGCACCGGCTTTCTCCAGGATACCCAATGTGGCCCAAATAGCAATTTGCAGTAGGCACAACTGTGCAGTCTCATAACAGTCTACCTAGGCAGAGTGCATGCAGTATTGAATGAGGAAAATTTGGGTTTAGTTCTCACATGGATGACATTGCCGAAGTCGCACCAAACTGATTCGACGAGGGTGTCATTAAGTAAAAGAGCATGTAGGAGAGTTTCAAGTATTGCCCGCTCACAACAAGCATGAACAAGTTGTTTCATATCAACGCTAGGGATAACTCCAAGGGGACAGCGCGCTCTACATGAAATGAGTTGAGTTGCTTCGTAGGATCAACGTAGCATAGCTAAGCACGGAGATAAACAAATGGCCAGATCACACTTGGATTTATTCCCCTCGCAAAGGCCACCAAACTAGAATATGGAGTATTTCAATAAAGAACATCTTTTTTCTTACTTTGAAAGATTCAGTATATAAACCAGTTCGCAATAAAAAGTCTGAGGTAGTTGAAAAGTAATGTGCTCATATATGTAGACTGAGGTATCATTATACTTTTATTTTTGCATAGGCAAAAGCAATCGACCGGATGTCTCACAAGTTATCCGGTATCAGAGACAGCTTGCTCAGTTGGTTGATATCATACCTAAGTGGGCGTTACCAGAGAGTCACTGTGAGTGACCATTACTTGTCCAGGTCCGACCACAAGTGGTGTCATCCAAGCGAACACACCTGGTCCTTCCCCTTGCCTACTCTATAGTAACGATATCACGATGTCTATCAAACACTGTAAACCACATTTCTTCACCGATGACATTGAGATTGTCTATAAATTTCGACGAAACGAACTCCGGAGCCCAATATCGGTGGTTCGAGAAGACATCAAGAAATGGTGCGACACATAGTTGATAAAATTCGCGGCTAATAAATAATGCATCATGTCTTACGGATGCTGTGACCATGAGGAGGCGGTTAAACCGAATAATGAACGCATCTATGTGAACTAACTGTGATCCGGATATACGATGCTTGCCGAACTTCAATTTCTCGGAGCAGGTTGTGTGATATAGCACGAGCCAAAGAATCTATGGCTAACATATGCCGTAAAATCCACACAGTCCCTGCCAAAATCGGACTATTCAAGGTCCTTGCACTTTCGATCATTGAGCACTGCAGCACTTTTAATGAGTGTTCTAATGGGAGACAGAAAAGATATGGAAAGCCTGCAAAGATCATTTACTAGGTGTCAGTTCAGTTAATCGCTAAAGCTTGAGCACGAAGTCCAAGGGTTGTAAGAAGCCCAGTTTCACCTGGCTAAAATTATTTATCCTTGTTGTGTCCTACAAGCACTGATGTCCAAGTGCGCTACGACCACGGTTTCGAGTTTTTATACAGTCTAATTGAAAGATTCCGCGACGCTGGTGAGGACTCGGCAAAAATGAGGCAAATTACGTCTTGGAAAGCAAGGCGAGCAACAAAACCGGCCTATGGTCCCAAGCTTTCGCAGAAACAACCGTGATTTCCAGTCATCATCCGTATCAACCAGCTCTGTCCGGAATGTCTTCGTACCGCCGGAACGAAGATTCGGAAGTATACCCATCATCTAGATATGTGATGCATCCTGAAATTGCAGCAACAGATGACTGTTTTCTGTCAGTTAAGGACGACTGAACATTAAATTCTTGCGACGGTGTCTCGATAAGCCGCGCCTTTGATTCCTAAAATAGCTTCTGTTGCTGCTGCAGGATCAAGGTGAGCTCTTCCATTGAAAGTGGCATCTTTGGGAGTTATTCACAATTGTATTCCGTCGCAGAAAAAGCTGTCACTGCCTTCTAGGTATCGCGAAAGTGCTAATCTCAAAGCCCAAACATTAGACCCAAAACAGAAGTCGAAAGATGTCAACAGGGAATGCCACGCGAGAGGACCAAAACGAGGTATATAGGAGACGATTTCATTAGTTAATAAAGTCCACCTACACAACGAGCTTTAAAAGATTCAGGTGTAAAACTGCCATTGGTAGAAGCAAGGTCACGACCATGAGACAAGGGAATCATCGTCGAGCCGGAATGCTGAACGCTCTATCCGATCGATTTCGTCAGGGTCTGCGTCCCCTAACGGATTCTCAAGTCACTTTCGGCCATCATCTCTCTTTCCGTGACTGACTTCCAACAGGTCGCTGTCGGAAGGTTGGTTTCCGATGGACTGGAAATGTTCGGTGGTAAAACCTATTCCTAGCAAAGTAGACAACTACAGGCCAATTCGTCTGACACCTATTTTGGCAAAGGTTGCTGAAAAAAATCATGAAGAAAGGATTGTTGCAGCCACTACAATCAAAAGAGGTCCTGATGCAAACACAACACGGTTTTATGTAAAGCAGCTCATGCATTAGAAACTTTTTTGTAACGAGACCTGAGTGGTTGCAGGCAATAAGCAACGGGAAGTCTGTCGAGGTGATATCCATCGATTTCCAGCTTGCTGACAGATCTGCAGTAATGTGCGTACGCTGAAGGCTGCAAGCTTTAACTGCGCTCCGGGCTGCAAGAGCGAAGATGGAAGAGTTTGGGACTGGCAGCTCTCTGTTGAGCACTGTGTGGTTGAGTTTGCAGATGTCACGGAAACAGGTTTATCGGTGTAGGTGGAGTCGATCGCCATATAGGAAGCAGGTAAAATGGGTGTGAATGGTATAAGGGAAGGATAGATAAAATGGTGGCGTGTGCTTGCGAAGTTGGCATAGTAACATGTGTGAATAGAATGGTAGCAGCAAGAGCGCGAGTGAATGGTTGTGGTTGTAAGTCCAAAGTTCGTCAGTGAACGAGATACTACCCGGTTGTCCAGCTCGAAGTAGGATCATCATGACAAGTAGGCAAAAAGTGTGTCGGCAATAAGCCGGTAGGCAGTAGCAACGCTTCAGTGCCGTGCAACCTCCACAAGTCGCGCGTGGGCTAAGGACACTGCGATGACCGCCCGGTCCCTCCGCAGGCTTATGATCCTTAAAGCTACGGGCCGGCGATCATTACGGTACTGGGGATCTGTCCCTATTTGGAGGATAGCCTCTCGAGTAAGGTACGCATTAATATTACTACTACTATTCTTATTACTATTATTGATAAGGCTAATGCTCAGCTGCCTGCAGTATTAAATAATGAACCAATACTCGCAAATGCCTAGCGTCGTATCTGTTAGGAGGAGCACGTTAAGAACAATAAAGTAGCAACTCAAGAATGTAAGCATATAAACGTGCGGAGAAGCGAGATATGACCAATGTACATCATAGATCTTCAACTTACCTATTGACAAATAAACACAACGAGTGACGAATAGAGTCATCAGGAAAAACCTGCGGAACCGATGACGGAAGAGAAGCGGGAAAAGGATTAAGTGCAGAGAGACCACTTGTTATCTCTTCGCACATGGTAGCAAACTGGATCTTCCCATATCGCTTGAAGAAACGCTTGCGCTGGCGCCTGAGCCGATTCAACATTGCTCTCAAATCAGGGACGGGTTCAATCGCAAAATCGTCTTTTCCGACGTTTAGCATAGGATCAGTGGTAGCAGTCCTACGATGTTTGCCACGATGTTTGCCCATAACGGTGTAGTGCGTGATAGTGGGGTGAAGAGAAAAACAGGTAATCCCACTAGCTGAGGAAAGAGAGAAAACGCACGATTAATTACACGGCACACAATGGAAGCTCGACGGATGAACGCGAATCCAACGAAGAAAGAGAAGTCGGCGGACTGATGCGGATCATCATCATCAGCAGCAGCATCAGCATCAGCAGCAGCAGCAGCAGTATACACGTCAGCTAGAGGTAGGAAACACCTCAGCTACTGTGCCGCAATACATAAAGGAAAAGGCAAATAAATTCAACAACTGTATGTCAGCTGAGCTACCAGCAACGGATAGGCATCGTTACGGTAAGCTACCAGCCGGCTACTAGGCAAAAGAAAAATTATCTTTTACGCTAAGAAATGAGATCGTAGGTGGGGGGAGGCTAAGTCATCATCATCATCATACACGTTAGCTAGAGGTGGGAAACACCTCAGCTACTGTGCCGCAATACACAGAAAAAAGAATTCAACTGGGGCAAGCCGGCTGAGCTACCGGTAACGGATGGGCATCGTTCCGGTAAGCTACCAGCCGGCTACTATGCATCAAAAAAATTACTATGCAAAATTATATAAGGTTAAATAATGAGATCGTGGTTGTACGGGAGGCTGAGGCAATGGGTAGGACAAAGAAACTCACAGCACGATCGCCAATGAGGTCGGCTCCTAGCCATGTCAGCAAGTGTGTCCAACCAAACGTGTTCGTCGTCTTTCGGACTCCGACCAGGGAGACGAGACGCTCCAACCGAGGCCAGCTCAAAAGTGAGGGCCTTCATTCCTCTGGACCAAGTCATCGTTTGGCCACCTCCCCTCTTCTTCCATCCACACCCCCGGCGCGTAAACAACTTACGTCGCGGGAGTCGGTGGGCTGGCATGCGTAACACGTGGCCCAGCCATCGGAGCCTGGTGCACGCAATAACGGTGCTGAGCGGTTCAGTTCCTTTTCCTGTGCCATAAACAAGGCGTCGGACCCGCACATTGCTCACGCTGTGTTCCCACCAGATGTGAGCTAAATTACGAAGGCACCGGTGATCGAACGTAACTAGCCTCTTCAGGCCCGCTGCTTTAAGCGGCTAGGTTTCACAACCGTACAGTAAGGACGAACGTACTGCTGCATTGTACACTCTACCCTTCAGGGCAAGAGTGATGTCGCGCGGGCGCCATAAGTGGCGAAGGTTAGCAAAAGCGCTCCAAGCTTTTGGTATACGGTTCGTGACCTCATCTTCAATTCCACGGGCGCTGATACAACTTCTCAGGTAGTTGAATTTTTGAACGACTTCTAGCTGATCCCCACCAAGGGTCAGCGTAGGGGGTGGTCAGACCAATCTTGGAGGAACGCTGTGCACTTCGAGGGTGAGAAACAAAGCCCGAAGTGACGGACAGCTAGTACTAGTCCGTCCAGTGCCGCTTGGCACATTTGTGAGCTGTCACAGATTAGGGTAATATCATCAGCATACTCTAAATCAAGAAGTCGTTCTCCTGGGAGTAGCTCCACACATTCTAAGTCGTGTCCTGTAAATGCGATTTCCATGACTTCGTCAATAGCGAAGTTGAAGAGGAAAGGTGACAGCGGGCATCCTTGTCTCATGCCGCTGGAGATATTAAAGGGCGACGACAACTTGCCGTAAGCCCTCACTCTGCCCGAGCTACGAGCATATAATGGTCGGATAATATTCACATATTTCTCGGGCACACCTCTCCTGAGCAGACAGACCCAAAGTGCATGTCTATCCACCGAATCGAATGCACATTTGATATCGAGGAACACGATAATGGTGGGCCGCCAATATATGTGACGGTGCTCCAACAACTGACGCAATGCAGCAACGACCTCGACAAAACCCAGCTTGCTCTTCACGAATCTGGCTTTCACGAGTGCCAGTCAGCCTGGGAAGTATAACAGAGGCAAGCAATTTGGAGGCGATGGAGATCAGACTGATTCCTCTATGGCTGCTGCATTCCGATCGTGAGCCTCTTTTGAGAATTGGGACTATGACGGAGCGGCTGCAATCGGTTGGGACAGCTTCCTGCTCCCACAGTTTGACTAGTAACTCGTGTAAATCATCCATAAGAGCAGGTCCCCCCGAATTTGAAGAGGGTTGGAGGAAGATCATCTGGTCCCACGGCTTTATTTAACTTCAACAGTTTGATCTCATGTTCGACTTCTGAGCGAGAGGGTGGATCCAAAGGGACAGCCCCGGGGAGCAGGGCGATCACTGGCCGGCGAGAAATCTAACTATTCCGACCGATTAAATTGCCTTTTAAAGTGCTCAGCCCAACGCTCTAAGCGTTTTGATAAGTTGTGGATAGGCTGTCCACTCTCGTCACGTATAGTTAAGAGGGATGGGTTGGGACAAAAAACTCACAGCAGAGACGCCACTGAGGTCGGCTCCTTGCCATGTCAGCAAGTGTATCCAGCCAAACGTGTTCACCGTATTTTGGACCCCAACCAGGGAGAAGCGGGTTTTCAATACCGAGTGACCGAAGGCTTAGGGAACATTCAAACTAAGGGCTACAGAAACGAGAAAGCACACAATAAATGTTTAATACTTCACCATTCTGTTTTCTGGTCTACTGACACGTGGGTTCTTCGAGAACGCAGCCGAAGAATAACAAATGATGGGTAAAAGTTTCCATGGTGACGCTACGCTACTCCTCCCGACTTACGTGATGCTTCCAACACATGCAGGTGATTCGACTCCGATGTCCACGTGATCGGCGGTATCTGATAATGTGGATGCACAATCAAGAGTAACTTCGAATCGGTACAACTCAGATTATCGGGTTTGAAACAAGTAAATGCACGAGTGTCCCATAGGTGTCCGATAACCGTCTGGCCCGAGTTCTGATGGGACACCAATCGAATACAAACAAAAATTCCGCGGAAAACCGGATATGAAACGCAGGAAAACCAGTGCACACACCAGTGACAATCCATTACGTGTTGAATGCGTGATGCACTCTCGCGTTACCGGGCACCTAGGTTACTATGAAGTAAGGTCAGTACAGTTCAGTTGAACAACTATGATCTAAGCACCGAAGTGCGGTGGATCCAGTTGCCACGACTCATATCACAGGAATAACAATAAATAACAACGGCAAGACAGTGGGGTTAAACGCAAATATGGTGTAAAGAAAATGGAAGCAAGAAGCAAGTGTGTTAAAATAAGCAGAATGGAAAGCAAATTAACAACCAGATGCAAAAAACTTATGCAGAAATACCACTGACTGAATGATTGCACCATGCCTAATACAGTCTCAAACCACTGGCGTGAACCATTACGAAGCTTCCATCCAGCCTGACCAAGTCTCTCAAACAATTTTTCATGCCATTATGCCATGTCATTGACTGACTACCACGCGGTTTCACTCAACTTAGTGAAGCCATGGAAGCCGGTAACAGGGATAAGGAGGACATAGCCTAGCCAACGGTAGCGATTAGGATGTAACTAACACTCGAGTGAGGTACCAAGAGACCTGCTGGACCCAGGGATTGCTCGTCCGGTGTTTCCACCAGACGTGAACAATACTTCACAAGCACCAGTGATTAAACACAGTTAAGCGTTTAATCATCGCCGCGAACTGGCCAGGTCTCTGATCCATACAAGACCGACATTACCGCAGCGTTACACACCCTACCTTTCACTGAAAGGTTGATATCCCGCCGTCTTCAACAACAGTTCAGCCTCTGAAAAGCCGCACAGGTCTTGCTGACACGCGAACTTCCTCAGTGATGTAGTATGCGCCCGGTCGAGGATTCCAAGGGCTTCCGTGTTCAGTGCGTACGTAGGTCGTGATAGACCTAAGGAACTATAATGCAAAGCAAATACCTAGTAGGTGGATCGGTGCTCATATCACAACTAACTAGGAAGAGACCACACCAAACGAAACGTGAAGGGAAAAAGAAGAGAAAGCATCAATGGCCGTCTAACTGAGGTACGACAATCTCCTTACCTCAGGGATCACTACAAGTTCACGCTCGGACCTGCTATAGTAGTGCGCAGGCAAGGAAGAACTCCAAGAATTGAGGAGCGTCTAGTACACAAAAATAGCCTAGGAGTGAATGGTGCTCCGATATGCCAGCAAAGACTTTGGTAGTATGAAGCTCCACCCATTTACATTTCGATCCACGAAGGCCTTTAATAGCGACTTCAGCGACCGATTCATAGGCTCGATTTGTACGCTGCCTTCGGGATGGTAGCCCGTTGTTCTCATGTCTTTACCGGGCACGCGACAAAGTTCCTGTACCAGAAAACTCTTGAAACATGAGTCTCTATCAGAGTGCAGCTGTCCCGGTGCTCTCCATTGACAAACGCAGTGATTAAGCATCGCTGTTGCCACTGTGACCGTGTCGGCTTGTGCAATCAGAACGGCTGCACACCATAGCGAAATAGTCGACTATGACCAGGATGTACCGACATCCACGTGGTGCTTTTGGTAGAGGACCAATAAGATCAACCCCCACTATCACGGTAGTGTGTCCTACTATCATAAGCTGTAGCGGTTCTGTCCGGGTAGTGTTCGGGTTCTTATCCGTGGGCGCATGTCTCACACGTCTGGCAAAAGTTAACGACATCTCTTGGATGATGTGGCCACCAAAAGCGTTGGCTTGCTGCCGCATCAAGTTGGCTGATTTCAGCATGACCCAACTGTTTGTGCAGTTCAGACAACCCAAATAATGGCTGTGAAATCACAATTCTCCTAACGTAATTTGGGCCATAACCAAACAGTAACACGCTCCCTTTAAGGGTGAGCTTATCCCACATCGTCCACAAGCATCGAGCCACGTAATATTTTACCTCCATTTCCTTCGCGGTGGATTTATTGCCTCCCGAGTGCTGCTTTTTATAAATAAGTGACATGTTTGGGTCTGCCGCCTATGCTTCCTGCCAACAACCATACTTCGAACTTTGGTTAATTAGTGCCACGTGTTCTGTAGTACGTGACGGGCAGTCTCGATGCGTAGGAAGTGGAAGTCCGAAAAGAGCGTCTGCGTTGGGATGTTGTGCACCAGGACGGCGTCGACACTGAAAAGCATACTCTTGAAATTGTTCTTACCATCTGGCAATTTGTCTTTCCGGGTCTCTGAAGTACTGCCACCAGCAGAGTGACTGATGATCTATCCGTACCAAAAAGTCGCTTCCCAACAGGTAATGTCGATTTTGTTTTATGAAAGAAATCAAAGCCAACATTTCTTTCCTGGTTATGCAATAGTTCTGTTCCCTCGCAGTGAGGCCTCCAGTGCTGTATGACACCTCTCTTTCAACTCCAGCTTGTTCTTTCTGTGGCAAAACAGCATCAATCGCTTGATCGTTGGCGTCCGTGTCTAAAATGGAATCTCCAGCATTTGGTGGTAGGGCGGGAAAAACCAACACAGGGATGATGCAGAGGGAGTTTGGCAGTTGACCGAAGGATCTTTGACACACAACAGTCCACTCGAAAGCCCGACCATTCTGTAATACGGCGTTCAAAAGTGCGCGATTTCCGAAACTCCTTTAATGAGTCTCCGGTAGTATGAGGCTAACTCTAACAAAGTACGTAACTCGTCAACAATGGCAAAGGTTGGCCACGATTTCACTGTTCCGTCTTGCGAGGATCCGTTCGAATTCCCATCCTTTAAATGATGTATCCGAGATACGCTAGCACTTCCTGTAAAAAAATAGGACTTGGTCAGTTTGAGCCCTATTTTGAGTACGCGTTTCAATACTTCAGCCAAATTGTTCAAGTGTTCCTGCTTTGTTTTTCCATGTATGAGAACATCGTCCGAGTAAACGAGACATTACTGCGGGATCAATCCCTCCATATGCCTTGCCCTTAGACTCATAGTTGCCATCAGCAAGTGCCAGTGGCTCCGATAGAGACGACGAGGGGACGCGAGTTCTTTTATCAAGGGGAGGCTGAGCGAGAAGCAGAAAGTGGCAGTCAAGATACAAGCGATCCTGCAACTGTCCGGATCTCAGTTTGACTAGGTGTGGATCGTGGGCTAAGTGCGGGTTGATCATTCAAGACATACCGATTGCTCAGTACAGGTCGACAAAAGTCACAAAGGAAACTGACAGCCGAGGATGTGGTCTTCTGGAGACATTTTGCAGACATCTGGACTGATGTCGCAATAGGCAATATGTTGCCACCCATCGCAGAGAGGGCACTGCACAGCCATTGACCATGAAACAACGCTTTTACCACAATCCAAGCATTTGGACGCCATCGCGCCTTCTACTTGACAAAGTCAACGTATTCAGCTGGTGAATCTCCAAGCAAATGAAATCCGTACGGTTTTCTTCATTAAAAAACGGAACACCCAAAAGCACAGATTCAGATGGGACTGGAACGATAGGAAAATCCCTTGAGTGTTCCTTCTTGAGCGGATCATTGAGCCAGCAAACGATAAGGTGCTACAAGATCTTGATCTAAAAAGAAACACCCGGAACACCCTGGTCAACCAATTACTGCCCACCTTCCCTGCACTAGCAGTCCGCGCTGTGCAGGTCACGTGAAGTAAAGAGGTAGAAAGAAAATGGAAGATAGAGGGGAAGGATAGTCATTTAAATGAAGGATAATACAAAAAGTGAGGAGAATCAAAGTTGGAAAATGGATATGGTCAGGAGAAGGAAAAGGCTTCGTGTTGCCACGCAAGAGCGTCTAAATGACGTTCGAAACCCTTAACCGTAGGTTCACTGACTCCAGCGCTCGATAACTCTACGCAATAACCAAGTTTCTGTCCTGATCCGGTCGGAACGCGGCTTGTGTAGCTTATGAGATGACCGCGAAGACAATGCAACCTAGCCGGGCTAGAGCCAGCTTAAGTTCGGTCTAAGCTTCCCTGTTAAAATGTGGTAAGGATTAGGTCACCTTGAAGCTGTCGGTAGTGCATTGAATAAATACCCAAGCTAAGTAGGCGCCTGCGGTACGTTTGCCCCTGTAACTCCTCGATCAACTTGGTACCTACACTCGAAACCCTCTCGAGCTCCATTTTGTTCCCAACGAGGCAGAGCGGGCAAGCCTAGACGCAATATTCCAGATGGGGTCGAACGAATGCTGAGAACAGCTTCACAAATATGTCGGCAGTTGACTTCGAAATAACGGCGTATTAACCACAACATTCTGAAACCCCTACTCGCTGTCTTCTACCCGTTATCACCAGAATGCAAAGACGAGGAATGAATGACGCCTAGGTCCACGTGGTTGGAGACAAAAGGGAGTTCGACTCCACTGAACACGTACCTCGAAGGTGAGAAAGTTACTCCTATACGAAGGACGGAACACAGCCTGATTAATAGGCAGCAGCCACAAAGTAGACCAGTCCCAGAGTCTGTGCAGAGCATGCTGAATAGCCTCAAAACCCCCGGCGATATCTACAACATTCCACAGCTTAAGGTCATCACCAAACAATAGTGATGATACCCCAGTTTCCTGATGTTCTAGATAGCACAGTGGATAAGTAGTGGTGCCCTATTTGCGGCATCGGACAGGGTAGATAAGGGTTTGGTTGCTACTGCTCAAGCCTTCCCGTCTGCTTATTTCCCCTCTTACGCTTTTTCGCTCTTATTATCCCGTTCCAACTTCTCTTAAAATCCTCCCAGTTTTCAACCCCTCAATTCTTGACCCTCCCCACTATGCTTTGATAGGCGTTTATCTTCTAGTTTCAACTCACATGCAAACGCGGAGCGTCACTCTTACCCTATCGACAAGCCCATGTCTAACCAAGCGGTCAAACCCGGTTCATCGGCTTCTATTTGGAGCCCCGATCCTCTCTCAGATTGGCATGGCTCAACGTACGCACAGTGTTATAGATCGGTCAAAAGGCAGCACTTGCCCGAACATCAGAGACCCACTCTATCGATATCTGCTGCCTACAAGACCTGGGCTCTATTCTCACTCTCCGATCCCCTTCAGGTGACACAAGCAGTGCTTTCTCATTGCGCCGATCTGGAGACGATGCAGCTTCGAATACCGACCAAACCGATGTTGGTATTACCCTGAGTCCCCGGGCGGAAGCTGCTCTGGTTGATTGGATCCAAATCAGTAGCCGGATGTGTGCGGTCCGATTGGCTGGATCGTTCAAAGCTTCCAAGTCGCGCGGGGCTAATAGGTGTCTACTTGTCATGGCTGCCTACGCCCCACAAACTGTAGTGATGATTCGATAAAGAACTTCTATCGCCAACTGAACGAGCTTCTTCGCCATAGAAGAAGCACGGACACTATAATGCTTGCTGGTGACCTGAACGCTGAAGTTGAAAATTTGTCCACTGGGCGGCCAACATGGTGTAGGCTCCCTTACTGATAACGGTGAGCGGTTACTTAATTGTGTGAAGACGCTCGCTTATTTCTTGAGAGCACTAACTTTCGGTACCTCACCCGTCGGAGGCGACATGGCGCCCGTCAGCTTTGAACCAGCCATGGACGCAAATCGATCACATCGCGATCAGTTATCGCTGGAGACTGCGTCCAAAATATGTGTGTACACTGACCATGCCATTGTATGTAGTGACCTGCGGGTGAACTTTGGCGGTCGCACTAGAGGACCCAGTGAGCGCATGAACACGGGCCAACTGGCGAAGCCAGGTGTTCTGAATGCGTATCCAAGTACGCTGGCGTTCGGGTTGAGCAAGCGCCCATGGAATACAGCTAAAGGTCACTGGTCATATGTTCATCAGACCTTACTAGAAGCAGGTAAATCATCGTGCGGTAAATACATTAGTTAAAAGATACATTGGGTCTCTTCGCAGTCCCTGGAACTTATCGACGCTCGCCTGCACGTTTCCGCTGGAAACGAACACGAGACTCGCGAAAAGCTCCGGGCAAAACTCCATGCTAGCCTGAGGAGACCGCGAATCCAGGTGGTCTCATCGTGCATCAGAGATGGAAGTGGCCGCTGCCCTTGGTAACCATCGGAAGTTGTTCCACCGGATACGAGAAACGGGCAGCAGGAGACCTGGTGTTAGTGAAACTGTACGTGACGTGAGTGGACAGCCTACCCACAACTTGTCAAAACGTTTGGAACGTTGGGCTGAGCATTTTGAAAAGCAATATAATCGACCGGAATTGTCAGATTCCTCACCGGCCACT
>OX104063.1:163518870-163628885 GCA_944474145.2 Dicrocoelium dendriticum | reverse complement strand
GCACTGCACACCTATTTCCTCAACATGGAGGCTCGGCACATTGCTTCTCCTGTTTGCCAAACTTTTCGGCGCCGGACGCCTTCCCTTGGCTTGGACCCCGCGTAACCTAGGCCAATATAAAACGGAGGAGGTAAGCAAGACCCTGCCACCTGCCGTCAACCTGCCTGACAGATAATTTATAAAAGCTTGGAAAGATTGTTAAGGGAGCCCTGCATATCCCTTCATGCACTCAACCGGCTTTTTGGAAGTTACGATCCTGGGTCGCTACTTTGCTATTTACGAGCGAAAAATGGGTAAGATTGCTGGATGCCCTCAAATGACTGGCTGCCGTTTTCATCGACCTTAGCAGGGTGGTTGACAATGTTTCTAATGAGCCCCAGTTACTCAAACTCCTGGGAATTGACGCTTCCTAAATGTCTCTCATAAGCCGTTTACTAAAAGAATGAAGCATACAAGTTAAAGTGAACGACACCTTTCCCGTGATTTCAGGTCTTTAAATTAACTGCTTTTGAAGCCTTTTATCACAGGAACGTTTCGCTCTTGACGCAAAATCTTTTACAGCCCAGCTGAATCGCAACACGATAGGCTTAGCTAGTTGTGAGAATGCAAGTTGAAGCTTACAAAAAATGCGACGAATCATCCAATAATAGCGTTAGGGGCCAAGTGGCCATTACAGTGAAATAATAAGCAACGAGCTGTCGCATTGATCAGCGTCACTGGCCCTTTACATGTGAGGCGTTCTATTCCCGCAGCTGCTGGTTCACGTTTATTCGTCGACACCATTTATGACTGACCAGGTTAAGACATCCTGCCACCCCTGTGATAACCCCATCGCGTCCGTTTGGTTCACACAGTTATTAGCCTTAGTTATCTCGAAAGCCCCATCCATTAACTTTTAGCTTGTTGCCGGCAATCGCTCTTAGGTATCTCGTCATCGACCCAATCATTCACGCGTCCGGCGTCCAGAGCGTGTACGGACACCGCTGAATCCCATAGTAGGGTCTTGTATTCAGGTTCAATTCCGAGTAGACGTAAAGCGTGCCTCTTGTGTTCCGCTACGCAACAGGAGAGCAGAAAAATAGAGACAGTTTATTGCCAACCAGAAATGCGCTTTAGTACACGGCCTTACTAAAATATTAGGCGGTGACCGTACACGCATGAAAGCAGGGCACATGGTTGATTGCGACATGGCCGAGATACTTGAGAGGGGCTTGTTGAAGAGCATGCGGCCGCATCCAGTCATGTCTGTCACGTCACGCAATGCAGCCTAAGAATGCTTGGCGTAGCGTCATCAACGGACCAATATCAAGATCATTATGCCTGTACCTTATCTGACACATTTTTATAAATAAATTGTCCAGAGCGTGTCCGCCACTTGTTCTGCATTCGTGCGTGGGATCGGCTCGAAGTAATTCAACCCCCTGCGTGCACATGAGCCTAGTGTGCGCGTTACGCTAAAACATTGGCGTTGAGACTGCAAAATAGTACAAGGGTCTTCATCCTTCCACCTCCGAAAGCATTCTGGTGCGATCAAAGTGCCAAATCTACTAAAAGCGGTTACGCTCAATGAAGAGCACCTTATGCAAATTGCTTGGAATTATTACTGCCAACGGCTACGTACAACGAGACCCAAAGTTTAAACTTTCTCTGGCATCTATTAGTAACCGCGGGCCAGCGTTAATTTGCCGCCCTGGAACTAAAACAAGTGAACACGATCACAATGGCGTCATATATACGGGATAGATCTTGGGGCGCCTGACCCATTGTTTGGTTAAACCTTACAAATTTTGTAGTTTGTGACAAGAGAACTTAGATCCGTTAGAACACTTAATTTTACGCTTGATCCTTGCAGTATAACCATGCGATTACTCCACCATTCAAACAGTATTGTTAAAGGGAACGTGCTGGCACAACAAGTAGTACCCGGCCGCACTGATTAGCACAGGCAAAAGCCGTACTATTAAATGACCCCTTGAACCTTGCAAGGAAAAGAGCCATAGAGATCGCTAGGCGTAAAACGATTGCCTTTGGATTGTCACGTCTGTATATCACCAAATAATCATTCAATATCAGAAACCTTCGGCGCACGAAATCTACACAATCTCAGAATGTGACAGTTTTGTGCTTTCGTTGTGGAATTTCTCGACACAAAGCAGATTGATAAACATGTTCAGCCTGTACGATAGGTTTCAAAAGCCGTAGAGGAGAGCGGGTAAGTAAAGCTTGCGTTCAGAGCGCATGAAGCGGGAATCAGCACTAAAGTAGCAGAGGCTTTTGCCTCATCATGGTGAAAACCGGAGCAAGGTTTGAGTGTGCATATCCCAACGCGAATTCGCTGGTCGCTTGCCAAGGTAAATAGTGTTTAAAGGAGATAAAGGTAGATGCGGAGGTTGTCCGCTAGGGCCATACATACAGGTTTACGTAAAGCTCTAGCGAACAATGAGTATTCACGCAGCAGAAGGAGAGAGCAAAACAACCACTGAGCGGAACGTGGCACATGTATCACAGGTCAAGCAACTGGATGCCATAGTAGGCCGTGAACATAACTAGTGTAAGCAGTGAAGAATTCATCAGCAATTACCGCAGTACTGCAGTTACTCCAGCAAAACGATATTAGACGCAACGAAGCGCACAGAAAATCGCTGTCCGCATCCGACAGTCTGACCATAAGCGATTGAAGAATTATAAGCAATACAAGAATGGCACTAGAATAGCCGTCTATAGTAATTCTGTCCAAATAGGTTTGAATAGCCAGAAGCGCAACTTCGTAAAATTAATTCTTGTGAAATTCCTCTTCGGTCAGCTTTTCTCCGTTGGCTCCGGTGTGTGCAGAGATAAGGTCGAAACGCAATTATCCCTCTTACCTATAGGTCACTACACGCACAGGTAAAGCTGGTGCCCTCGCCTGGCGACCTGGATATCAAGGGTTTAAGTGGAACTCCCGATACGACTTCTGGTCAGTAAAATGACGTGTAGCCCGAAAGTGATCACTTTCATCCACTCTACCAATTCCTTTCCTAGCGCGCTTGTCCTGTCTACAGTATACTGCCAAGCAGCGCGCGGATTGGTTAGGTCACCGTTATTCAGGAAATTTCTAAAGTGCCGACCTTTGTTCCTCTGCTCGCTTTGAGCATTGCATGTCTTATACTCAATTCAATCTCAAATTTACCCCCCACTCTTAAATAGCCGGGTAAGACCCAAACGTTTACACAACACCTAGTAAATGGAGCCTTTTTGTGCTTATGTTGACAATATAACAGCCAGCGAACGCTTCCGTCAGTGTGATGCTCTGGTCTGCCAACTCCGTAGCTCGCGTGGTCAACAGGCGGGTGGTTAATTAAGTCGTTTGGAACAAGCCAAATCTGCCACAACGTCAATATCAAGACGTTTACAACTCATCATGAAATCACCCATTTGGTAAAAAATAAAGCAGTTTGTATACCACACGCGCAGCCACTCCGAAAATAATTGTTTTCCGTCAAACATGTACGCGCTTGTGCGCTCTAGCTGTACGGAGATCTGGAGCGGAACCCGCGTTTTTGTTCCGGCTTTTCCTCCGCTACCCTAAACGATGGATCAAGTCTGAGCTGCTTTAACGCATAACGTTGTCATTAACTTGTTAGCCGCGTTTGTCTTGGATAGTTTGTCAAACCCTCGAGGAGTCTTCCACGGAGCTGAGGGCTGTCACATTTATGTATGACAAGAACGAATACCGGCGACTCCGGCGAGACATTCTTCTTACATACTGCATAAGAATGGGTCAGTGTTTTCCTGAGTTAACTAGGTTTTTCCACCAAACACGAGCGCCAACCTTCGTTACCACTCATTAAAAATAAACCATTCCCGTTCTCATCAAGTTGGGGTGGCTTTTCTATTAGCGCTGAAGTCATGTATCTTTAGAAGGCGCTGGCCGCATCAAATGCAAACGCACAAAAGTTGTAGGAGCTTGAACATCGAGTTGACGTCACCGGCCTGCATTGTAACAGCTTCCCCAAATGCCTTATTTTTAAGTTGTCCACTACGACCTGCTTCTGCTTAATTCATCCATACTTGTATCTCAATATTACTGATGTAAGTTGCTAGGCTTGTCGTTTTATTATTTCATTCCGTTTTCTTTGATTCACGTGGCCAGCATAGCGGGAATGTATTGTGATTTGGCATGCGGTGATTGCTTTGGTGACCAGGTTAATCGTGTGTGTTGCTCCGGCACCTCCGGCAGATGCTTACGCAGTATTTCTTGTTGGCTTGAAACAGCTCAGTGCCCGAATGTCGAAAAAATATGTCGCGGCATGTGTCGCTTCGGTCCAGAATGCCCAACAAACGTCGTAACGGATTGACGGTTGGGATTTCTAAAAATTGAAATGTTATGCACCTAGGATGTATGTCGTAACTTGCAGGCTTTATACCTTTATATCTATTAACCTAAAACTTGTAGCCTTTTAAGTTGTTGCAGCTTTGTAACCAAATATGTATCTTCCTAACCCTTATAACTTAAAACATTTATAACTTCAAAACTTCTATAGCTACTAACGCTAAAACTGCCTCCATGAACCTAAGGCTTTAGAAAATGTTGCCGCAATTGCTTAGTGACGACGCGTGAACTACTGCGCCCGAAGGCAAAGGGCACTAGCAAGGTTTTTACGCACTTATTCACTTACCTACTTCCAAGGGCGTACTAGTCATGCATATACTTACCATATCTACTATGACACAATAAACACTTCCAAACTCTGGCAAGTATGAAGGATAGCATGATGTCCGAAGTGCAAATATGCTTACAGAGTTGTGGTAACACGTAATTCCGGCTACAGTATGGCTTTCCACGCGCACTTGCAGGTTCAACTTAGGGGCGTGACAGAAGGACACGTCAGTAACCTCAGAATGCCATAGTGAGACACGGCGGAAAAAGCAAGGAACACTTTCCTTATCGTGTACTAGATTGAGCGTAAAGTACAATAGGTTGGACCTGGATATATTTAAAGCACTATCTACTGGTAGTGTAATTATTTTATTAAGTATATTACTGAATACAACCACATTGCTACAACCAGGTTTACCCGGTATTTATGCGGTAATGTCTTGCTATTCCATGCCGCATATTACGTACCTAAGTTCCTTTAAGTTCTGGTAACCCTTGGAGTGGCATCGTATTTTGCAACTACGTTCTGTTACAAGGCTAACAGAATACAGTAGCAAAAGATGTTGGTTTGCAGGTAGTTTTGTCCACAAGACTGGCCTTTGAATAGCTATAGCAGTTCAAGCGTCAGAGAGATGAAAACGGTTGACAGCACCTGATGAGCGTAATAAGCCTTGCGTCGACAAGTTTTCAAGATATGCACTACACTCAAACTGCTTTGGGAGCATTTTAAATTAGTTGGTGTATCTCTAGATAGGGATGCCTGTCTAGAATATATACCGCTTCGCTACATTTTATATCTTCCTTTTTTCGGGATCTGCTGGCAAAGCAGAAAGGCACAACAAACTAAAATAATAGCCTTATTCGCAGGCTGCAATTGAATGGCGAGATAAACGCGAAGTAATGCATAGATTACGTTGCTATCAATTTTAACGTTACGATGGTTTAAAATTTGTTCGGTGTAGTACATTTATGTGCACTTTGTACGATTTTCGCAATACCGTAGTCTTAAAAAATATTTTTATTATGAGAATTAAGAAGTTTGAATTTTGGCGCTCGAGGTCATGCTTAAAGCAAGCAATTTTGTCATAATCTAAAGTAATGGGTGTTTTTCTAGTTCAGTAGTCCACCGTTATATGTTTCTCAAAAAGCAGGTGTTATTTTTGCATAGTTAGTGATTATTCTTTAACTTATTCTTTCTAATTCTGCTGCTCTTATTTCTGTCCGTACCCACTATTAACTTGAATAAGTGGAGTGCTGAGATAGTATTAAGAATTTATGGTACAAGTTACAGGGGTTTGAATCATGCTTCCAAAGAAGGTACACATAACCACGGCTCCGGGCGACATTTCGACACTAAGGAAAACAAGAAAAAAGATCGCCTGAAGGGGCCAGGTGAACGTCATCGTTAGCGCGTACAAACTTTACAACTGCACAAGTAAAAACCTGTGCATTCGCGATTTCGAACAAGGGACATATGCTCACACTTCCCCTTTCCCCTAAGCAAGTGCATGTGGTTTGTGTTAACATGTACTTGATTCATCGTAAGCACAACATGTATCGAGCCACGTAATATAGCATTGTTTACTCAGGAATACTATTTTTACGCAATATATCCTAACATTTAGTCCCCTGGTACTTCATAAGCCAATGGTTCGTTTGTTTATTGCATTTTCTTCAGGATACATGGTCCTCGTAAATTTGACGCCTAGGGACAGAAACGCTGGTAACTTCGCCTTAGTTCGCATGAGTGAATAAACCATAATGGTAGATGCATTATGCATACCTGAGTTAGTAAATGCTCCAGCATTTGGCTTACAAAGAATGGTAAATCGCAATTGGTCAAGCGTGCACTCATTGCTAACGGGTGGGTCACAAATCACATACGTGTATCGGAAACAACTGATATCAGTGCAGGTGTGCAACCATTACTGCTCCTATTATAAAGCAATAGTAAAAAGTTAATCTAGGGTAAAAGCTACTAATTGGCTTCTAACTGCTGCAGTTATGCACGCCATCAACATGAGTGGATTCAATAGGACCTCGCTGCGGAGCGGGACCTCGGAAGCATACCGATTGTCAGATGCTCAATTGTGAAGCTGAATCAATGCTTCGACCTAAATACTGCTTCCTTAAATAATAGCACTACTTGCGTATACGTTATAATTTATGTAAACAAATACGATGTTAAAATATAGATGCATAATAACGCCGAATATAAATTGCGCCATCGGCACACATTTGGCATTTTGTGGCACATAGCTTCGTGCTGCTCTGTTGAGTAGGATTGATCTACGACCAAAAGGAAGAGTGTGTGAGCGCTGCAATCTACCATTGGGGAACTCTATTTGGCGCCAAAGGTCTTCTTTTAATTTAACTTACTTATACACATGGTGATGTATAATTCTATCTACGTGTATTGTCACTTTATGTAGTTGCCCATTTTATTTAGCTCGGTAGTTAAAGTGCAGGTTTACCATCGATTAACAGCTTGCATACAACGCATTACGTATGTATGCTCATTTTCTTGCAATGTTGCTTCAGTTATTTTACTTTCTATGTGCTTCTGCACTATCGAGCTCAATTGCACTAATAATTGTCTTGCTGTATGCCCTTGTAACGCTGAGGGTCAATCATTAGAGCCCGTTCTCGCCAACTATAATAAATTGTTCTGTGACGGTAATTGCTGAACTTTCAACACCTTTAGAATATCATTTAAATGAGGTATTTCCATTGCTGCCTGTTTGTTTTAGAGGACGCCAGTGGCAATGCTATGGAGACTATACCTAACCTTTACCAAGCTGACGGAGCGCCCTTCTGGATCCGTGCGATAACTATTAGCTCCAACTTTATTTGGTGACCTTGTACGTCCGCCTGTAGTGTACCGTTCGTTGCAATACACTGTATCCGCACTCTCTCGTCTTCATCCTGGCTCCGTGCTCAAAGTTTATCCATTGCGTTCGTCCGTCGTATTCTCCTAAGAGTTCTCATTGCTGCTCGTTTTCAGACAGACCGTATCAGTTGTCCCGTGTTATCAGTTGGGGATTTGAACTAAACCATAATAAACGCATGTATATAGGGGATGCAAGCATGAATTAAAAACATAAAAAAATAAAGCTTGGTACAAGTGAACAACCGCATGGCCCAGCATTGCGTCATTTGTTTACCTGCTCCATCATTGTCAAGTTTGTTCGCAGCCGCCACCTGCACTGCATCGGAGCTACGCTGACAGTTGCACAGGACTGCTTTTACTGTTGATAACTGAACGCAAGTATGTTTACGCGTGCTTTCTGTCACTTGCGTTAGTGTCAGTATGCGCTGTAATAAGTGTATACTAAAGTTCCGTTACTTCGTGTTTCAAGTAGGCATAGATCGTTACCTTTGTTAGCAATGGTCTTTCCTCATCGGTACGACAAATTACTCACCAAGAAAGCCAGAGAATGCTTTACTAGTGGAACAGAAGTCGTATGTCCTAGTGTTTATTGTGAATACGCCTTAAAGAGTAGGAGACATAAATAACAGGCCTCTTACATACTTTTAAGCTGTGTAGCAGCGTGGCAGCAGATATTCGGTGCCTTGCCCTTTTCGTGCTTTGGGGTTTTTGGGGAAGCTTAAGGTGCACAACACCAATGTGCAGTACAACACATTATGCGTGGTGTTTTCTAAAGTGTTTAAATTATTCCATCTCTTGCACTCCTTCCCCTAAAATACTTGTTCGTAATGCTTGATTGCTGGTACCAATGTTAGCCTTCCATTTGGCATGCACCGGGTGTACGTTATTTCCAGATTTGAACTAATTATTTGCATTTCAGGATATCGTGTTGTCAGGATCTTTTGTTGTCAGAATTAAAAAGGCAGCCGCGTCATCTCGCTGTCATACGTAGTGCTTGGCTGCTCAACGACGTCCGAAGAGCACCTGTGGCCAGGCAGTACCAGTTGAATTTACGTACTCCGTTATCCAGCCGTTAGCGGCATTCCAGGGGATGTGTTGTTCTGCATGTGAATCCACAGCTGAGTGCAAAGGGGCAAACAACCCTGAAACCCCACACGTGGCTGGCTAGCCGGACAACCTCCTCGTGGTGCCAGCTGGGTGGTTCGGGTTTTACCCGTTCCAGCTAATAGTTCCGCGGCAGTGTTCCAGGACGTGGTGGGTTTTCGCCTGGCAAGCGTTCTCCCTATAAAAGCGACAAATGTCTGCTTAAAAAACACTGTGACGTGGTAGTCGTGGCTCGCCACAAGATAAAGTCACTGCCCCGTGGATATCTGGATAATCCTTTCCAACCCACAGACACCAATCTTCCAATCGCACCTTGCAGACGATAGCAAACATTCAAGAATGGCGCAGCACAGTTACAAGCGCAAGTTACACAGCTACATAAACGCACACACAATTACATACTTACATTCCCCCTACACGAACAAACACTTTTATGGTAAGCATATCGGACTTTTGCAACTTCTTGATCACGCATTATTTTGTCAAAGTGATCATGCCTGTAAAGGTGTGCCTCGCCTTGCCGAGGATAAACGCTTCATTTATTTATTTATTTATTTATTACGGTACAGAGTTCCATGCAAATAACTGGGCGACAGTTACTTCTGACATGTAAATTTCTCTGGAGCCCTTATCTTCTCCTAGACGGCGGGCATCATTCATGCCGTCTGAAGAATTCACCGTAGCGACCAGCGGAATAAACACGACGTCAACCGTGTCATCCGGATACTGCGTGACTCTTCCGTTCCATTTTTCACAGGGCAATCCTTTCCTCTATCAGTATAAGCAGATCCGATGCCTCTGCCGGTAAGACAAATAAATACACTTTCATTTTCGGCTTAGCAACGCGCCTCTGCAAAGCATAAAATGTTAAGAGTGCAAAAGTGCTCAAGCACTGTACAGTAGGATTGTCATAAGAGTGTCACTTATGTTAATACATGAATGTAGGATTTTGTGTGTATGCTTGCGTAGGTGCGTTGCTTAACTTTGTAGAGGTTTCGGTGCTATTCTTGCAAATGAACCTGTCGCCAAAGCAAGTGTTGTTTGACTTCCGTGGATGGAATGTTTGTAAGGATGGGTACCACATGGCTAGTATAGGAGGCGTAGCCATTAAGTAGCAAAAGGCGGTGACTTTATTTAGTGGCGAGTCACAACGGTCGCGCCACAATGTTGTCAAACGGACAGTTGTGGCCTTTTAAGCATAACGATGGCTAGGAGCAAGCCCACCCCGTCCGCGCACACTGCCGTCTATCAACTTGCTGGATCAAAGTAAACCCCAATCCCATCCGACACCAATGAAAGATGGTTCTGCTAGTCAACCGTTGCACATACAACCGATTTCGGTTAAAGGTATCGTGCGACCTATCGTAAATAACCTCATGAGATCCTGAGAAAAATTACGATTAGAAACTAAAGGCATGTGCGCTTGGATAATGCACAGGATAGTGCGCAAGAGTCACCAGCTTAGCAAACAACAAAAAGCAGTATGTCAACAAATACCGCATAACACCAACATTACAGTATTTCAGTACGAGGAAGTAAATGGATTAAATATTTCGACGAATCAAAACAACTGCTACTTTTTGCTATCGGTAAGCTAGATTGCAGCTAGGTTGTACATCTCTAGACACGCATTCCTTTCGAGATCCTATAGCAATGAGCCTTATTTTATCATATTTCTAATTTTCACCAGATACGCTTCACAAGTTATACGGCATAGATGGCAAGGTTTTTGTCTTTGGTATTTGCAGTTGCTCTAGAACTCGGGAAACACCAAAGCATTGCATTAATTTTGCTTTTGTGGTGTGCAGCGAAAAACTGGTGTTCCGACTAAGGGATCTAGTTTTTATTTCTGGAATATTTATGTTATAAAACTGGCTTTTTATCTTGGCTGCGATTAAGGCCCTTTGAGTTTGGCGCTGGAGGTCAACCGTCAAGCAGATATATGTTTTATATGGTCCGTTTGTTTTCCCGCTGCTTACGCCGAAGTAAATTTAGCGTTTAAATGTTTATTTTAAGACTTTTACACTTAACATTTTAGAAAAGATTACAAATTGCTGTTTCTAGACATTTCTGATGCCACTGTTTTCTTATCTTTTTCCATGAGCCTACCATGTAGGGGATCTGTGCTTTACAAATAACGGCTGATGGAGCTAGGATAAGTGTCATTGAGACAAAGATCCTACAGCCTTGGCGTATGGTGCTTAGAAAGTACACAAACTGGTCCTTGTGAAATGGAACGCAACTGATGTCATTGTGAAGCATGGCAATCAACTGTGGAATATATATTCTATATATCGGAGCGCGTTAAGGTCTTTTCACGCTTTCCAAGTGGGCCAAGCAATCGCCTATTTAACTACTATATGCCACAAAAGCCAGCACCGCCGTCCTTATGCAATACTCGCTATCAAATCGTACATAAACTTAACTGCATTATTACTCATACAAAGAATGTGAGTACTGTACATTAGGACCTGACTCCCCGAGTGCACAGCTTCTAGCCAATCCTAGAAGTGTACCTTTATTTATTTATTTAGTTATTGTTTTCACAAAGCATTTAGTCCCCACTTAACGACGCGCAAAAGCGCATGCAAGCGGATACCTAGCCATGAAAGATACCATGCGTCTTTTGTCTAAGGCGGTGAGCGTCTAATCTTTATAAAGATCGGTACTCGGTTGCTTAGCTGCCGTGCAACCTCGATGTTGCGTTGCAGGCTTATTATTATTCCCTGACATCACAACAAATAATGGAACGTTTCGTAATCTTATAACCACGGTATTTAAAGTTTCGCAGCAAGCATTTCTACAAACATTATGTGCCCCCTGGTTACTTACTCACTAAAGCAGGAAACATGAGGAAATTAAGTTACCAAACACAACACCCCAGATCTCTTTTCCAGGGGCACAGAACTTCCTGTCTTTGTAAGGAGGCAATATGTTTGACGTTTTTAATTTATTTATTCCATATCCTCAGTTTCATTGCTTCTAGGCTTCCTGGTTTCCCCTTATGAAACCGCTTACAGGTAACCGGAGCTGGTTGACGAAATCAGAAGGCGCCTTAGTGCTAAGAATTAATATCAAGCGCTCACTGATTGCACCTGAACCAAGAAACATGCAACAGGTTTGACCTGTTTTCTAAGGAATTTGTACACTACGGTTACAGAATATAGCAATCATGGACTCAAACAATTTCCTACCACAAGTACATAATTCCTACAGACTACAACCTAGATAATCTTTCGCGCCACAATACACCTATTGTTATCGAAGGTCGAGTTTGTATGGTGCGCTGCCTTAAGGCGCCTAACTATAGTGAGTGTACTATGTTATCCTATCAACAGGGCGATGATAGCGGTTATTTCCGTTGGATAATCTGTGAAGTATTTGCACGGCTGTCGCAATTATTTTGCTATCGAGCCAGGTCGGTGCATTAGTGCTTCAAGCCGTCTCCGACAAGGACGCATCCGGGTCTCAGTATGGACACTAGTAACATCTACATAAATAAATAAAAAACTTTTATTCCCTTCAAGGGGTGGTACGTCGTATAGCGTGATAAGAATAATGCATTGTTGTTCCTACTTGCATACTGCACAAGTCCAATAGCGGGAGTAACCATTTGCAGTCAGTGGCCTGGGTCCGTATGGCCAAATGAACAATTGAAATTGATCCGCCAGGGTTTCGAGGTGCGCACCCGCAGGCATACTCAGAATTGCATAGGCAAAATGCTTCACAGAGTACTAGACGCAAGAAAAAGGTATTACTGGAAACCTTGAACTGGAGTATACGTTGATGAGAAAAGGATCCGATGAGTGTGTATTCGCAAGGCAGGTCACTAAACTGAAACATTAGGAAAATGCTGTATGCCACTTGTAAGAATAATGGCGCGGCCCTAACCCAACATATAAACCTAGTTTATGGGAGCGTGTAGTTGTACAGTACGTTGCTACTGCGTTATAGGTTGACGCTTTAATGCGTGATAGGGGCCAATAACATTACTGAGTGGTGGGTCACCTCCGCCACGTTGCAGCGTTGTTAAAATGCATTAGTTAACCAGACAGGTAGGGGAGCAAGGCTGGTTCCCAAGAAGACACGCTAAGGGAGCACACTGCCAGCGTTACGAAAATGAAAGTATTCCTAGTACAAGTGTGTGGGCACGAGAAATTACTTCTCTGTCCCTTTGAGAACATAGCCATCTATGCTCCGTGTTATAAGAGTGCACAAAGAGGTTTGATGACCCAGGATTGTTTATCTGTATATGGTATGTGGAGCCAGTGTTTCTACGTTGCCTAGACAAGTCATGTGACCATTGATTGCAAAGCTCGTCTAGCAACCCTTTAGAACCTATAGGATTCGGCACTTAGGCAGCGGTACATGTATGCTAGTGCTAAATTCCAAAGTGATAGCGAACATCTCATAACACTCAACCAAACAGCTTGCATGTACTCGATCGGGACCATCGCAATGAGGCTGGACCTTACCGTGGTGCGATGGTTTGTGTGCCTCAGTGCTCCATTGAGCTATACTGGGTGGTGCTTTTGCACCTTCAGAGCCACTCATACCAGATTGGTCAATGGTTAGAGGCCAGACAAACTCAGCCTCCTGGTCCTCCAGGTTGGGGGCTGGAATGAGGGGGCTCCGTATTCCTTAAAACGGACTCCTTGTAGTCCAGTGCCTAACCTGCTGTCTTGCAGCCAGGTTTTTGAACCAAAAGCTTTGGTTGAGAACACTAATTGTTCACCTGTCTAGGCCTGGGCATCCTGACAGTATCCTGCCCACGCAATACAATGAATCCTTCCCCAAACAAATATCTGATGCTCTGGCCACAGCAGAGGATAATCAACGGTGCCCTATCTGCTGCATCGAGCAGGGTGGATAGGAGTTTGGATGTTACTGCTCAAGCCTTCCCATCTTCTTATTCCCCCTCTTACGCTTTTTCACTCTTACCGTCCCATTCCAACTTCACTTTTATCCCCCAGTTTTCAACCCCCCGATTCTTGGCCCACCCCCAACATGCTTTGCTAGGCATTTACCTTCTAATTTCAACTCACACGTGAACGCGGTGCGTCACTCCTCTACTGTCGACAAGCCCAGGTCCAACCAAGCGGTCCAATCCAGTTCATCGGCTTCCATTTGGAGCCCTCGATCCTCCTTCAGATTGGCATGCCTCAATGTACGCACACTGCTACAAATCGGTCAACAGGCAGCACTTGCCCGAACATTAAAGACCCTCTCGATCGATATCTGCTGCTTAACAGAGACTCGCCTGCAAGATTCGAGCACTGTGCTCACTCTGCAATCCCCTTCAGGTGACGCAAGCAGTATTTTCTCCTTGCGCCTATCCGGTGACGATGCAGCTTCGAGCACCGGCCAAGCTGGTGTTGGCATTGCCCTGAGTCCAAGGGCTGAAGCTGCTCTGGTTGATTGGATTCCAATCAGTAGCCGGATGTGTGCGGTCCGATTGGCTGGCTCGTTCAAATCTTCGAAGTCGCGTGGGACTAACGGGTGTCTATTCGTTATCGCTGCCTATGCACCGACAAACTGTAGCGATGACTCGGTGAAGGACGACCTCTATCGCCAATTGAACGAACTCCTTCGCCACAGAAGAAGCTCGGACACTGTAGTGCTGGCTAGGGATCTGAACGCTCAAGTTGGAAAATTATCTACAGATGAGCTGCATCTGGGCGGCCAACATGGTATAGGCTCCCGTAATGATAACGGTGAGCGGTTACTTCATTTGTGTGAAGATGCTTGCTTATTTCTTGTGAGCACTAATTTCCGACCCGGCACCCGCCTTAGGGTGACTTGGCGCCCACCAACCTCGAATCAGCTATAGACGCAAATCGATCGCATTGCTATCAGTTACCGCTGGAGAGGCTGCTTCCAGAACTGTCGCTCGATTTGGAGCACAGGTGTTGACACCGATCATGCACTTGTATGTGCTGACCTGCGGATGCGTTTTGGCGGACGCCCGCGACGATGTTGTGAACGCATTGACACCTGCAGACTGGTGAATCCAGCTGTTCTGAACTCCTATCAAATTACGCTGTCCTCCGAGTTGGATAAACGCTCACTGGATGCAATTGAAGCTCACTGGTCTCATATGCAACAGGCCTTACTAGCAGCAGGCAAATCCTCAAGTGGTATGTCTAATCGCCAACATGAACATAGGATATCTTCACAGTCTTTGGAACTTATAGATGCTCGCCGGCATATTCCGGCTGGAAGCGAACACAATGAAGCTCGCAAAGAGCTCCGGGCAAAATTCCGTGCTAGCCAGAAGAGAGACCGCGAATCCTGGTGGTCTCGTCGTGCAACAGAGATGGAAATGGCAGCTGCCCTTGGTAACCATCTTGAGTTATTCCGTCTTATACGGGAAACGGGCAGCAGGAGACCTAGTGTTAGTGAAACTATACGTGAAGAGAGTGGACTGCCTATCCACAATTTATCCAAACGCCTGGAACGTTGGGCTGAGCACTTGAAAGGCAATTTAATATGTCGGAATTGTTAGATTTCTCGCCGACCAGTGATTGCCCTGCTCCGTAGGCTTTTCCTTTGGATCCACCCACTCGCTCAGAAATCGAACATGAGGTTAAACTGTTGAAGTTAAATAAAGCCGCGGGACCTGATGACCTTCCTCCAGCCCTTTTCAAATTCGGGGGACCTGCTCCTGTGGATGATTTACACGAGTTACTAGTGAGACTGTGGGAGCAGGAAACTGTCCCAACCGATTGGAGCCGCTCCGTCATAGTCGCAATTTTCAAAGGAGGCTCACGATCGGAATGCGGCAGCCATAGAGGAATCAGTCTGATCACCATCGCCTCCAAATTGCTTGCCTCTGTCATCCTTCACAGACTGACTGGCACTCGTGAAAGCCAGATTCGCGAAGAGCAAGCTGGATTTCGTCGAGGTCGTAGCTGCATTGACCACATCTTCACCTTGCGTCAGTTGTTGGAGCACCGTCACATATATATATTGACGGCCCACCGTTGTCGTGTTCCTTGATATCAAAGGTGCATCCGATTCGGTGGATAGACATGCACTTTGGGACTGTCTACTCAGGAAAGGTGTACCTGAGAAATATGTGAATGTTATCCGAGCATTATATGCTCGTAGCTCGGGCGGAGTGAGGGCTTACGGCAAGTTGTCGTCGCCCTTTAATATCTCCAGCGGCGTGAGACAAGGATGCCCGCTGTCACCTTTCCTCTTCAACTTCGCTGTTGACGAAGTCATGGAAATCGCGTTCACAGGACACGACTAGGAAGCTGCGGAGCTACTCCCAGGAGAAAGACTTCTTGATTTAGAGTATGCTGATGATATTGCCCTCATCTGTGACAGCTCACAAACGTGCCAAGCGGCACTGGACAAATTAACACTAGCTGTCCGTCACTTCGGGCTTTGCTTCGCACCCTCGAAGTGCAAAGCGTTCCTTCAACATTGGTCTGGACCGCCTCCTACGCTGACCCTAGGTGGGGATCAGCTAGAAGTCGTTCAAAAATTCAACTACCTGGGAAGTTGTATCAGCGCCCTTGGGATTGAAGATGAAATCACGAATCGTATAGCAAAAGCTCGGGGCGCTTTTGCTAATCTTCGCCGCTTATGGTGCCGGCGCGACATCACTCTCACCCTGAAGGGTAGAGTGTACAATGCAGCAGTGCGTTCGACCCTACTCTACGGTTGTGAGGCCTGGTCGCTTAAAGCAGCGGACCTGAAGAGGCTAGTTACGTTCGACCACCGGTGCCTTCGTAATTTAGCTCACATTTGTTGGGAACACCGCGTGAGTAACGAGCGTGTTCGACGCCTTGTTTATGGCACAGGAAAAGGAACTGAACCGCTCAGCACCATTATTTCGCGAATCAGGCTCCGATGGCTCGGCCACGTGTTACGCATGCCAGCCCACCGACTTCCGCGACGTGTGTTGTTTGCGCGCCGGAATGTGGATGGAAGAAGAGGAGGGGTGGCCAAGCGATGACTTGGTCCAGAGGAATGAAAACCCTCACTTCTGAGCTGGCCTCGGTTGGAGCGTCTCGGCTCCCTGGTTGGGGTCGAAAGGACGATGAACACGTTTGGTTGGACACACTTGCTGGTGTGGCTAGGAGCCGACTTCAGTGACGTTCGTGCTGTGAGTTTCTTTGTCCCACCTCATTCCTCTTAGCCTCCCCCTCCAACCACGATCTCATTATTTAGCCTTATATAATTTTGCATAATAATATATTTTGGGTGCACAGCAGCCGGCTGGTAGCTTACCGGAACGATGCCTATCCGTTACTGGTAGCTCAGCCAGCTTTCACCAGTTGTTTTCTCACCTTTTTTCTTTGTATTGCGGCACAGTAGCTGAGGTGTTTCCCACATCTAGCTAATGTGTATGATGGTGATGACTCGATCGGGAATTGGACTACTATGTCAGTCGGCAAGTACACGAAGGTTGGCTAGCTGATACGGCACTATAAACAGAAATTTTCGTATGTGCATGGACGGCAGGTGTTGTAAGGTAATGTGGTCATTTCCTGACCAGCACACCTCACTGAACGCATTTAGGACAAATTTCAACTCCCATATGTGCCTTAGTGAGCCTTACCTACACACGTGCTGTCAGGCCGCATCTGGACGTGGATAACCTTAGGGTGTTTGAAAAAGATTTGCCGGGTATAAGCACGCCCGCACGTCTCGCGTTGAATTACACCGCAATCTCTAAAGATAGTAACTTATTCAAAGTCGACGGTTTTGCCTTGTCCAGAATGTACACCTACGGAGAACGGAGCGGAAGCAACCTGAGGCACTGAATTTTACAAAATTGGCAACACTTGCACACTTGAGTAAACGAACTGTATATACCAAGCAAGGTGCAACTTTATAACCATATTCTCGGAAACCTTTACACATATTCGCCCGTGAGCCGTACCAAGCTCATGAGCAATGCCCATGTGTCCATAAGTATCGTCCATCACAAATATCTTTTTTGTACTGCTCGGTGTATCCATTAATGTTCGGTATTTCTTTCGGCAGGGTAGGTTGGAACTGAAACAGGCCGTTAAGTTACATGTTATCCGCATAAGCGGATGTGCCTATTTTCAGCTCCCACGAAGCCAAGCAATCCATGGGTTATTACCCATATTTTTGGATGCTGCCTCAGTAATGTCCTGGTGCCCTTTGCTGGTGAGTTAGAGAAGCAGGCACCAATACGCTGTCGGTATCGATTGAAAGGGGTGCTACGGAATCCTCCACAAAAGCATGTGCTACAGACGGTTCATCAGGTTCATCTGGTTCAGCGAGTTGGTGGTCTATGCATTGTATGCAACGCAATACCACTAACCTTACCGCCTAGGAAAACAGCATTACGTACGTCGTTGGTTACTGTGGACGCATACGCATATGTTTGATCAGCGTGTTTTCAAAAATAAATGGAACGTTTCCTAACATTGTGTTGCGACGCTAGTGCAAACGAACATGAGCGTCTCGACAAACTCCTATGCACATGTAACCCTGTACAGAGGATAGCGTGAAAAGTCCACGTTGCCTCATATGTGGACGAGCAGCAACGAAGTGTGAACGACAGGTTCCTGACAATGTCTAGATTAGCAACGGGGAGAATAGACTAATTGCCAGCGCAGTTCAAATAAGTAACGTATGGCGCATGCAAAGAAAATCGCTTGGTTTCACAAATTTTGCGCTATAACCAAGTGCACTGGTGGTACTTAGAAACAATTTGTATCACAACACTCGCACAGGTAATTCGTCTAGTAATTTACATACGAAGCATACCCAGGTGTAGCTGATCCTTGAACGTCACGGCAGCACTTTAAAGGGTAAGGTGTCGATGACTGTTGTTTCCGCTTAGCCATTCCCACTTATACCGCTCCAGCACCATTTACTGCACTCTTCCGTGCGTCGTTACCTGCCTCCAGTATATCGGACACATACTAGCCGGCAGTGCAAGCAGCCATCTACGAGTTAGTTGTTTTACGTTGCAGCTCCAAGGGTCTAATTCAGTGCGCCATACTATTTGGACAAAAAAGCGTTTGAAGCGCCGGACCGAAGGAAATTTCCAGCGGATTTAGCTTTGTTTCGTGTTGGGACCCAGCTAGCATATTAGAAGGAAATTCATGTATTATTTATAAAGATTTCGGAATTTTTGACGAGGTTGTTTTGGGACCTGGTTCTGAACTGCTTGCTGCCTCATTGCAATAATTATTAGATGCCAATGGGCTTTTTAACAAGTTTGCTGTTATCATTGCACCTTTTTTATTTTAAACACCTTTTCCATTCTAAAGTCCTTTGAAGTTACAGTGGTCTAAGTTTGTTCTCATTAAGTTCCTAATTCTGTGAACCAAAAGTTGCATTGTCAATCCGCCATCCTTGTCGCGTGTTGCCGTTTACTGCTTGTGGATTTTACCTTCTAGCATTTATAAATGCTACTGCAACGAGTCCGCGTTGTCTGTCTGTTTTAAACTTACCGGGTACTGCCCATTTTGTCTATTAATAATTATCTCAAGTAACTTGGAGTTAACTTTAGCTGTGCCAGTAAAGTTTAGAGCAAGTAGTACCCCGTAACCTTCACAACGGATGTAATACCTGCACCCATGCTAATTACTTAGTATGTTCTACCAGTGTACACATTTGTCTACTGAATTAAGGTATAGTAATTGCGGGTTCCTTAGCACATCCGCATTGTTAACATGTGGCACGTTTTCATATCCGCTGCCTCACGCATTCACCTTAGAAGGACCTCCTCATCTACAAGCTGCACAAGGAATATCTTTTCTTCTTATACTCACAAACGCGGAATGGAGGATGTCATCGGAATTGAGAAAATGCTTTGCATGTTATTTTTCTAAACACATTTGCTACTTGTTCTCGTTGTGCGTCCGCCACTTAGGCTATTCCGGGCTTCATATATACTACCGAAAGATGTAAGTGAGCATAAAAGGCATACGGCATTTCGAGGTAGATAAACCATACGCGGATGTTAAATGCGACGACGTTTAAACCACCCTGCACAGTAAGGTTGCCACCTACAGTATAGTTATTCTGTTTCAAGCGTTCTTTCTCCCCGTTACTTGCAATCAGACGCACGTATCGAGGAGGCATCACAAGATAAGTATAGTTGGTTGCACAATGTCCGCTATCGTCTTGGGCTTTCTTCACCAAGCAGTGACATCCGAACGCAGCAGTGGGTATAGTGGTTACGATTCCATGCGTCGATAACATTTAATTACAGATAACCACCATTTACCCGTTATAAACTGACGCTTCAATAAATAAATACTGATATAAATAAATAAATGTTATATTTACAGTGTTGAACGTGGCACACCTAAAAAACATGATTAAATAATTACAAGCAAATCAGCGACGACAAAAAGCAAACAACTTTGTTTTTGACATGGGGAATCAGCAGTAGGGTGCGTGTCAAGAAAGGGTATAAGGATGTTATAACGGTTCGGCCTCATAGTTGATTCAGGTTTGAAACAGACATTAGTTAAAAATGCAAAAATGTTGATAAGCACGTTGTGTGATACTGGAATTTATTGACAGTAACCGTTGTCCTAAGTTGAAGCAGCTCTCTTGCGCCGTTAACCGCAGTCGTCTGCTCTGCATTTTCCATCCGCAGGCGTAGGACGCATCCTCCTGTAGCCGCAAGGACTTTCAATTTTGTCCAGTAGAGCGATGTATTCAGTAAGGTGATATCAGTTGCTAAATTTAGGACCACCTACGTTTCGAAATCGATCAAGGTCAAAGGAAGTAGCGGCGGGGAACTTGGAAACGGAGGCATCTTGGCGTCGTGACACTTCGGAATTGCTTATGGACGTCGGCTTCAACAAAGTGCAAATACAATGTTAAGAAGCCCCCAGTTTCCCGGTCTGCGTTTTTATTAATGTCCTGCAATGCAAAGCTTGGCCGTTTAATAGGCCGTTTTCCCTAGTAATGGATACAGTCTGAGCTTATATAACCGAAACTATGTTTAGAAATACTGTGGCCACACCGCCTCATATTAGTTAACTTTGCCGCTTTAACGCACAGGTGCTTAAAGAATATTTTCCTTCGCTCCCAATATCTCAGACAACAGCACTGCGTTTCTGTTAACATTAGCAATTTATGTTGGCCTACGCTAGTCCTAAGACAACCACCCTGTGCAGTACCCGATTTGTCCGGATCACAAATTGGCAGTGACCCACAGACTATTAAAACCGGGGCAGCGGTCATATTGGTAAACGGGTTCGCGGACTAAGGTTGGCTACCCATATTAGTCGAATCTAATGTGAACTTTAGACAGAAGCTGTTTAGTGGAATAAGAAAGGCTTTCCTCGAATTGCAATGAACAACGTCTAAATGTGCCAGCAGAAATTTTACGAGGCAATACTAAGGTTATTCCTAGTTCCACAGAAAGTGAACAAATACTTGGTGGCTGCGTAGCTCCCCTACAGTCGGCCAGTCGTTCATCCTTAAGGATCAAGGGTTACGATGAGCATTATCGGAAAGGTTATACTCCTAACAGATAAGTTGTAACCTGCGAACCTTGTGAGTTCAAACCTTGATAACGTATAGTTTGTGGTCTTGCCCATCGGTACAGCTCATCGGCCGCATACCACGTGAGGGTTGACAGGTTCATGTGCAGGTGGGACTGGAACGATAGCGGGATGCATCATGTTCACGCTTGCGCAAAGCTTTGCGTCAGAAATGTAAAAGATGCTAACTTAAATGGAATGCTTCAGTATTTTGCTTTTAATCCTTCCGCAGGGACCATGCTACTCTTCTCACCATCGCTCAACTTTAGTATATCTACAGCAGGGGGCTATGTTTGCAAAACTGCCACTGCTATATTTTTAAGCTTTACGTTGTAACTTGAGAAATTTGCAATATTATAACAGTATAACCTCTAACTTTATAACGTCGTTGAGGCTTTGTAAATTTTCTTTTCGACTTCACAAAATTTTACAACTTCGCAAAGTTTACTAGTTTTTATATCTATATATTTTGACCTTCTCAATAGAAGTGCATTATTTCGCTGTTAAATAGTCATGGATCTGCGAAAGCATATCACCCATAGTCAAATACCGTCATAACCATCCCGAATAATACGAAGAATAACACGATGGTACAAGGTTTAGCAAGGTTTTATTTCGTTGTTTATCACCGCGGTAGAAACATTTTGAGTATAAATCGTAGTATGAGACGGAATGTGAATAAACATCAAACGGAGACTGTTTTAGTTACCAGGGAAGTATTGCCAAGCTCTGTCTTCCGTCGTGAATTGTTCGAACAAATGATTACCGACCCTCCATCTGACCTTCGTAAGTAATGTATGCTATATGCTGAGGACTTAAGGCTGTGGCTAGAAATAACCGAGCTCCGAAATGCTGACCAACTGCAAGCGACCTTTGAACGATGTCACAGCTGGGCACGGGACTGGCAAGTGCCCAGTAATTAAGAGACTGTTTAATCCTACCTAGCAGTGTCACGTACCCGTTTTGTGCTCAGCACCACGGAATGCTGCTTGTGAGTAGGACCTCGGTGTGATATGCGCACAAGCTAAATAACCTGGCGATGGGTAGAAGCTGTTAACAGAATCTTTGTTCCAAAGGATGATCTTCTACCCGAATGTATGCCAAGCTTTCAGACTCCTCGTTAATTCCTGCGCGCACCCCAATTTTGCATACGGCTCACCATCTGTCTATCCTCTTAGAAATTCTGAAGTTTTTGATTGGAGCCTGTTCCATTACGAGGTTTGAGTTCGATCCCTTCATACTATAATTCGTCTTACGCCTAGTACATTTGTACAATGAACATGTTTTTCTTAGAACATCGTCGTCGTTATGGTACTCTGATTTACGCCGGACGCATTCTGCCAGTGATGTTGGAAATAGCACCACAGGTGTTTTCCAATTCAGTAAAGGTAGTTCAACACTGAACACTACTGCAAAATGTTTAAGCCGATGAGGCTCCTAGTCCATACTGTCATTTGTATACCTATGTGATTTTTCATTTGAACCGTGTACCAGAGCCATTAGACAGCGTATAGAAGGAGGAAGGTTTCAAACGGCTGTTATCTTCCTATATGCTAAGTGCGCGAACATGTGCTGCTTTCTACGATCCTGCCTATTCTCCATCAATGACGTATAGCAATGATCCGCGCAAACACCGCTTCGAGCATGATACGAAGGAGCTGACATAGGATTCTTACTTACGCTCTCTAGCCCATCAAGGAACTATACTTAACCATGATGCTCCCCTTTATGAACACATTATTTTTATCTTCCTCGTATTTCAGCAGTCTTTTGTTAATCGGTATCTGTATTACCAGTTTCCCTTTATTTGCCTCTTCTCCTTGTCATATCTATGCGTTTACTTTATTCAGCTTGAGTTCGCTTTGTTTTCGTAAACACAGGTCGCAGGCTACAATGTTATCATAGGTTGCTGCTCACTTTCGTACACACTCGGCTTCCGAATTCATAAATAGCTGCGATTCTATGTCGACTGACACATGTTATGACAAGCTAAAAGCAACTACTGTATAGATTAGACACGCGTCCAACAGCTACTCTCCAGTGTAGGGCTAAGTAACGTACATCGTCTCAGTTCCTCCGGCGCATGAAATCCTTTGTAGGTTCATAAACCGTAGATGCTTCAGTCCTTCACCAACTTTGGAGTAACTGCCTTCCAGCACAAACGACCACGATACGAGCTTTTTGGCTGATTATCCACCACTGAATAACCTAGGTAAAGTCGTCGACAAATGGCACGAACTTTTCTTCAAAGATGCGGTGAATCAAATGGACTAGGCGTCTACTGTATACCCTTCAGCGCGTCCCACATTTGACTGCATTAGTGTTAGGCTCTTAAGTCTGAAGCGTAATATTGCTCACCTTAGTCGTGCTCGATTTCATAACGGAAAATAAGCTTTTAAGAAAAGCCACGTAGTAACACACGCAAGCGTAAATCCCGGTCGCACTTATACTTCCATCAGTTCATTGGTGCGCTGCACGTAAATGCCGAGTAGGCAGGTTTACTCAGTGGCTTTTGTGAACCCTGAATCGGGAACTGTAGAAGCTAGCCTGTACTGCTGGTTACCCTCCCTGTTTCGCCACTATAATCGATTCAATCTAGCTGGTCTTAACGCTCCCTTTCCGCCGTGTTCCAACAAAGATGACAGCGCTTTGCGGTGGACCGAAACTCCAGCCGTATCTAGTGCATGCGGGATTGAATCCACGCCAGTGGCACAAAAGCGATTAAATGCTGTGACGGCCTTTCGAACCTAAGCCTCAGTGGAAGCCACAAAACTAATGGTAGATGGCTCCTCCTGCATTACATATGCAGCAAGTGATCTGGAAACCAATGTCAACTAAACTTACCTTTAAAGTGTTCCGCTAAATATGTTATAAGGCGCTCTTTGGCTTGAGACAGTGCAACGGCGTTATATCTGAATGAATCAGGGACGGTTGGTTTTCTGAAATCGCTTATGCGTGTCAGCTGAATGTGTATGTGCTATTTTCTTTACTTTCCCGCCTTTTTCATCTCATGACTCTTACTGGTTCATTAGGCTTCCTTTCAGGGCACAGGCTCTACTTTAGTTCCTGGCTAAATTGAGCCTAGTCACCTTGAGTCAGAAACCAGCTGGGAAAATCAGGCTGTATGCCAACAAGTTCGCCAACCTAGAATAAATCTAGTAAATGTTAAGCTGGCAACGAATAGTACAATAAGCAGGCATTACTGCATCGCACAACGTGACTCAGATGACATTTCAGCGAAGCTCAGTGGTAAAAAGAAAAGTAAACAGAAGTTCAGCATGCAGCGCAACTTGGTAAGCTTGCAAACAAAGTGCTGGGGAAAATTTCGGAGTTCAGTTGTTGTGGAATTTTTCGAGGTGGGCAACTTGCTTGCAAACGTTTCGCCACCATTCGAGTTGGCATCTTCAGTGCGGGATTGATGGCAGTAAAGTAGCAGTAGCTGGTAGAAAGCAAAACCCATCTTCGGCTCGTATTGCTTCTGTCGTACTGCAGTGAGTCGCTATTCCATGAAACATTGTCTGCACACAGCTAAATTTGGAGTATTCTTGGTGGTTGCTGTTTAATATACTGCTTGAACGGTGAAAACCAATATATGGGACATAATGTCCACCAGGATGCATGAACCCCAAAGAGCGTGCAGGAACCATTACGCAACCTCTTTGGGTTCAGTAGACGTGGAGGACGAGGGACACAGGTTCGAGGGGAACATGGCAGATATTCTGACCGAAGGTAAAACCCAAAAAGGAAGGGAGTTTCTCGAAGCCTGGTTCTCAACCACGAACTCAATCAACATGAATATTGACCTCGATCCAATATACCAACCGCTGAGACTGAGAGATTTCAAGAGGATCAACAACTGTTGCCCAAAGAACCTAACCCAACACACGGACAATAAACAGCTTGGTCCAAATGAGCCCAGATTATTTTGCACCAATCCGGGTGTACTAATCCCAACCACGTCGCAACAACATTTCCGCAGCCAATGACAGTAACTTGAGCATAGCCGCTAAACACAAGAATTCACCAATGAAAACGAGGCAAAATTAATAGCCTCGCATTCCTATATAAAGAACGGAGTGATTGCTGACAGTATCCATTATTGGGTTTTGCTCTCTACCAGCTACTGCTACTTTTTGCTATCAATCCCGCACTGAAGATGCCAATTCGAATGGTGGAGAAACGTTTGCAACCAAGCTGCCCAGCTCGGAGAACTCCACAACAACTGAGCTAGCCTCCCGATCTACCAATATGCCAACTCATTTCGAACACCTACCGGCGCTCAGCGCCCTGCACTGCTCGTCCTTGGGAGGATTTCGCTTGCCGAAATGCTTCCACACGGCAGCAGCTCTACTTTCTCCATGAATGCTTGCAAAGAAGCATCCTTCCTCGCAGTTTCAACTATCGACCACCAATGATCCATCCAAAAGTATGGACAATTGCGCGGCATTTCGGAAAGCGTATGGTACGAATGATGATCACAGGCGTTCACAACCGTATCCGAAAATATGAACGTTGTCTAAACGAACATCGAATCAATTGTTTATAAGCAATTGGGCAACGACTGACTGAACAAGTGCAACTCGCAATAGAACGCAGAGCTAAAAGCAAAAATCAAAAATGCAGACGGCACTTCACCAGAGGTTGACCAATTTGACAACCAGCACAGACGAATGTATCAATAATGGTTGGATCAAGAACCTGTCGAAACGGCCACTCAGTGGTACGGAACAACAAATTCTCATCAAAGGCCTAAATTATAACTACAAGGACACGACAACTACGGATTTTCTGGCACGATTTGAAAGCGCTTTGCAGTCCAACGGATTAGACGACGAAACACAGAAACAACTTAGATACACAGGCGTCTCAATCATGACGCATTTAAAGCAATGCAACCCTCTATCCCGACAAGAGAAGAAGCAATAAAAGCTCTGAAGTCGGAAGAATCAGTTGTTATCCTACCTGCTGATAAAGGACGGATCACAGTAATTATGGACAAAGCAGATTACACCGAGAAAGCGGAGCAGCTCCTGAACGGTACTACAACCTACCAATGCATTGAGAATGACCCAACGTTGCAACTAACCAACAAAATAAACAGAGTGTTGGCGAAACTTAAGCTGTCAAACGAAATATCGGAAGAGGAACGAGAAAAAGGGAGGGCTCGCGACTCGAACATTGCACAATTCAATGGATTACCTAAAGTACACCAGGATGGAGCAGCCTTAAGATTAATTGTGTCACTTCCAGACACGCCCACCTAAAATCTGGCAAAGGAACTGTGGAGGGTCCTCAGCCACCTACTCAGTGGCTCGTAACATTCCGTAAACAATGCCCAACAATTTCTGACCAAGCTCGAAGACCTACGAATAGACCAGCATGAAACGATGGTGTACCTCGATGTAACCGTCTTACTTCCGTCAACTTACGGCTGGCAAGAGAAGTTAACGCAGAACGTCTGGACAGCAGTGGAGGGAAGGTTGGGAACATGACGACCAGAAGCGTATGCAAACTTCTCAACTTATGTCTCTCAAGTTACTTTGCGTTCAACGGAAAAATGTATGAACACATTAAAGGTGCACCGATGGGATCACCTTTATCCGGACTCATCGCAGAGGTTATCGTGCAAAAATTGGAAGAGGATCTACTACCAAAGATTAATCCGGAACTTCGGGTTCGCTACGTCGATGATACGTTCGTGATACTCAAACGTAGTGGAGTATCGGTGGCACAACAACTGCTTAACAAAGCTATGGACGGCATACCGTTTACCATGGAATAAGAGAAGGAAAACGAACTTCCTTTCCTGGATGTGTTAGTGGCTAGAACAATGGACGGCGAGTTACAAACCGCAGTTTACAGAAAAAGGGCGCACACCGACCAGATTTTGAATTTCAACAGCAACCACCCAAGATGTCACAAAATACGCTGTGTGCAGACACTGTTCCACAGAATAGCAACTCACTGCAGTACGACAGAAGCCAAACGAGCAGAAGCTAAACACTTATGCAAGTCGTTTGAACAAAATGGATACCCACGCAGTTTCCTCCGAAGATGCTTAAAACGCAGGCCCTCAAAAACCGAACCTACGTCAGCTAGAACGAAACCTATTACTCTAACTGCGGATAGCGTCCTCCGGTCGGTTATTTTTGGCTGTGTTGACAAGATCACTTTGTGTTATCTTTCTGCGTTTATTAGAAGTATTCCGTGGAAATTGAGTCACAATTAAGTTTCTTTTCCGATTCTGTAATCTCCGACCTAAAATACTGGTATTTCATCGTTTTGTTTCGGCGATCTTGCTATCGCCACTTTCTTCGTCAATTGGCCGCCATCTTGTTTCCGGATTATTCGCAATGCCGAAGCAGTCATCCTGTGGTACTTGCTCCAAACTAGTTGGATACCGTGCAAATGCTCTCACGTGTGCATTTTGCCAATTTAAATACCATATTCCATGTGTTGGATTATCAGTTGAGCACTTTCATCGCCTTCGCGAGATCCAACAAGATTTCGTCCAAACTATATGTGAACATTGCCGAAATCAGATACAGCCAGAAAGAGTAAAGCCGACGTGTAGTCCTCAGCGTTTCGTTGCGAACAGCTCCCTGTGTTTGGCCCAACAACCTAGCGCGAAGAGCCTTCAGGTTTCGGCTCAGTCGTCCTCCTCTACCCGTGCAAACTCACTTACACGAAGTCCAACCGTTGTGAGAAGCCCAGTTGCACCTGGGCTAAATTGTTTACCTTTTTTGTGTCCACCGGACACTGATGTCCCAGCAGGTGAAAGTCTGAGTCCTGAAGACCAGTGGAAAGATCAGCGGACGAAATTACGAAGGAACGTTGGGCGTTTACGTTCTGTAAGTCAACAGTTAGCCAAACCACTTGAGGCTGGTAGGATACTTCGCCCTGCAAGGCCAACCTCGTCCGACCAGAGGCGTTATAATCTAGTGATCTTTCACGCACCGGAGTCCAGTGATCCATCACCCCAAGTGCGCTACGATCCCGATGTCGAGTTTTTACAGGGTCTAATTGATAGCCTCTTCGACGCTGGTGAGGACTCGGTAAAAGTGAGGCAGATTACAGGTCTTGGAAAGCAAGGTAATCAACAAAATCGGCCTATGAGAATCACTTTTGTGGACGAAGCCAGTCCAAGACTTATCATGTCTCGCCTAAGTAGGCTGAAAGGTTTGCAGATCCATGTTCGTCCCGACCTGGACCCAATAGACAGGAAACGGCTCAAGTCTGCCATCATTGAGTTAAAAAGACGCACTGGTGAGGGGAACAAATCTTCGTATCGTAAATTTTCGGGTGGTTTCCAACAATCCGCGAATCAGGATAAACAGGCTGCTCACACTTCAAGAACGCCCGGTGGCTCCTGCTGCGGCCTGCGGGTAGCCTTCACAAACGTTTGCAGTATTATGAATAAGCGCGATGAGCTTTGTTGTTTCGTTGCGTCTGAGCGGCCAGACGTAGTGGGACTCGCAGAGACATGGCTGCATGCAGAGTTATACACCAAGAACTTGAACTCAACGGTTACTCGTGTTTCCGATGCGATAGACTAAAGAATGCCCACGGTGGTGTCTTACTTTACATCCGGTCTTCCCTGCGTGGGAGACTTGTGAGCACCTACCGAAGTGACGATGGCCTGTGTGAGCTACTGTGGTGCTCCATCCGCCTCAGGCGCGGAGAACTGCTTGTGGGCGCAGTTTATCGCAGTCCCCTGGGTCGTTGTTTGGATTGGCTGCCCCATCTTCCAGCCCACATGAGTCGTCCACACTTTCTGCTTATGGGCGATTTCAACTGTCCTCGAATACGATGGCCTGATGTGCATTTGATGCCTAGACATAGTGAGGTTGAAGCAAAGTTGGTGGATTTGTTACTTGAAACTGGTGCATCGCAACACATATGCCAGCCAACACGCATATCAACACGTTCAACCTCGTCCTGTCTCGACCTGATGTTAACGAGCTACGAACAACGAGTACGTGAAGTTAGGATCCTGGAGCCCCTGGCTACCAGCGACCACTCAGTACTGATAGCTGATATGGAATTATCTTTGCCGTATTCACATCCGCTCTAACCAGCTCCCAACTACTGGAAAACGGACTTCGATGGTCTTGCTCGAGCCGCGCGCCAACTGGACTGGTCTCTGTCACAAACTGCATCTGTGGAAGATTGTTGGATATTTATAAAAAAGAGATTGACATCATTGTGTTCCCAATCTGTGCCATTGAAATGTCTAAAGGTTGGACCGATTAAGCCTCATTGGTTTGATAAAGTGTATGGAAACCTGGCTCGGAGGCGGCGCAGACTGTGGGACAAATTCCTTCTCTCTGGCTCTGCCAATGATTACGAAGGGTATAAATGTCAGCGGAATCTCTGCAACAGTGCAAAAAAGAATAAACGCCGACACTTTGAAGAGCAGCTCGCATTAGCCTCGAAGACCGCCCCCAAGAGAATCTTTGCATCCGTGAAGCGACGCCTGAAGCCTGCGGGTGATGTGTCAGTGCTGGATGGCACGGATGGACAGCCCCTAACCTCCAGCTCTGAGCGTGCGTCCGCGTTGGCGGCGCACTTCGCTTCTGTATTTGCGAATAATCAGGTGTCTGTTCCGAGTTCGACGTGTACCGCTTTTCCCGAACTCGATAGTCTGTATTGTGGCGTCGAAGAGGTAGCTCAACTACTCGCCAACCTTGACGGCACCAAACCTGCCGGACCTGATGGGCTTCACCCACTGGTTCTTAAGTCACTTTCAACCATACTTTCTCCTATCGTGACTGACCTTTTCAACAGGTCGCTCTCCCGAGGTTTGTTGCCGGTTGACTGGAAACGTGCGGTGGTGAAGCCTATTTCGAAAGGCGGCGACCCTAGCAAAGTAGACAATTACAGGCCAATTTGTCTGACACCTATAATGGCACAGATTGCTGAGAAAATCGTGAAGAAGGGATTGCTGCAATTGCTACAGTCAAAAGAGGTCCTGACGCCCGCACAGCACGGTTTTATGCAGGGTCGCTCATGTATTACTAACCTGCTTGTGACGAGGCATGAGTGGTTGAAGGCAGTAAACAAGGGGAAGTCCGTCGACGTGATATTCATCGATTTCAGTAAAGCGTTCGACAAGGTCAGTCATGAGGTTCTCCTTCACAAACTCAGCATGTGGGGTGTCGGTGGCTCACTGCACCGGTGGATCCGCGAGTTTCTTGTTGGACGAAAGTGGAGGGTACAGGTCGACGACCATCTAACTGACTGGTACCCCTCTGCAAGTGGCGTGCCTCAAGGCACTGTGCTGGGGTCCACTCTGTTCCTGATCCACATCAACGATCTACCGCAGCTTCTCCGGTCGCCGTGTGCCTTGTTTGCGGACGACGTGAAGATTTGGAGAGAAATCGACGCTCTCGATGATTGCGGCCTACTTCAGCAAGATCTCAACTGCTTATCCACATGGTCTGCAGAAGTTCTTCTCCCGGTCAACCCAGCCAAGTCGGTATTTATGAGCCTGGGGAATGGTGCAGACGGCCGAACCTACACCCTTGACGGCCAAACGCTATATCCCACACCCTCCGTGAAGGACCTAGGCGTACTCTCACGCTACGATTTGAAGTCCGTTGACAACACGAACAGGCTATATCGGAACGGACTGCGCATGCTTTGGGCGCTCAAACGTAGCTTCGGCACATGGTCTGAAGTGGTTGCCACTCGCCTGTTCTCTTCTATCATTAGACCAATGCTAGAGTACGGTTCGCACGCCTACTTTCCGATCACCCGAGGCGAGGCACAAAAGATCGAACGGGTCCAACACGTTGCTACCAGGCTCATCCCGAGTTTACGTGGCTTTGGGTATGAAGACCGGTGGGAGAAACTAGGACTCTACACCTTGTCCTACCGTCGGGTGCGAGTCGACCTCATTATGACCTACCGAATTCTACATCACGGTGAGTTCCCCATGTTAAGGCCAATGCTGCACTTACGAGGGCCATGCAGCACCCGCGGACACAGATACAAACTTACTGTGCCGGATATGAAACGTGTTCCCCACACACTTTGCTTCGAACGGAGAGTGGTAAACATTTGGAATAGTTTGCCCGAACATGTGACAGAGGCAACATCTGTGCAACAGTTCAAAACGTTGTTAGATTTGCATTTTGCATCGATTCGATTCAGAGAACAACTGCACACTTACGATGACAGCACATTTGTGAATCCTGAAATATCGTAAGTCGAATATTTTAAATATTACATGAGAACGACAATGATATTCAAGGTTGACAACTTTTCATAACGTTTTTCGCCATATCTCGAAAGAGTTGTAAAAAATCAATTTCTACTTGCTCTATAATACAGTATTCAGTATTCAGTATTCAGTATAGTCCTGCCGTACATAAAGAACGTGTCTGAAAAGACTGCCAGATTGTTCAAACACCGTCATATCATGGTAGCTCACAAGCCAAGCGCCACGCTGAGGAACAGAGTATCAAAACCAAAAGGAAAGTGAGAGACACTAGAACGACGGAATATCATTTATAGAATAAACTGCGTGAACTGTTAAAAGCACTATGTGGGACAAACAGGAAGGAAGCTCTCCACCAGGATACATGAACCCCAAAGAGCGTGCAAGATCCATTACGCAACCTCTTTGGGTTCAGTAGACGTGGAGGACGAGGGACACAGGTTCGAGGGGAACATGGTAGTTATTCTGACGGAAGATAAAACCCAAAAAGGAAGGGAGTTTCTCGAAGCCTGGTTCTCAACCACGAACTCAATCAACATGTATATTGACCTCGATCCAATATACCAACCGCTGAGACTGAGAGATTTCAAGAGGATCAACAACTGTTGCCCAAAGAACCTAATCCAACACACGGACAATGAACAGCTTGGTCCAAATGAGCCCAGATTATTATGCACCAATCCGGGTGTACTAAGCCCAACCACGTCGCAACAACATTTCCGCAGCCAATGACAGTAACTTGAGCATAGCCGCTAAACACAAGAATTCACCAATGAAAACGAGGCAAAATTAATAGCCTCGCATTCCTATATAAAGAACGGAGTGATTGCTGACAGTATCCATTATTGGGTTTTGCTCTCTACCAGCTACTGCTACTTTTTGCTATCAATCCCGCACTGAAGATGCCAATTCGAATGGTGGAGAAACGTTTGCAACCAAGCTGCCCAGCTCGGAGAACTCCACAACAACTGAGCTAGCCTCCCGAGCTACCAATATGCCAACTCATTTCGAACACCTACCGGCGCTCAGCGCCCTGCACTGCTCGTCCTTGGGAGGATTTCGCTTGCCGAAATGCTTCCACACGGCAACAGCTCTACTTTCTCCATGAATGCTTGCAAAGAGGCATTCTTCCTCGCAGTTTCAACTATCGACCACCAATGATCCATCCAAAGGTATGGACAATTGCGCGGCATTTCGGAAAGCGTATGGTACGAATGATGATCACAGGCGTTCACAACCGTATCCGAAAATATGAACGTTGTCTAAACGAACATCGAATCAATTGTTTATAAGCAATTGGGCAACGACTGACTGAACAAGTGCAACTCGCAATAGAACGCAGAGCTAAAAGCAAAAATCAAAAAAGCAGACGGCCATTCACCAGAAGTTGACCAATCTGACAACCAGCACAGACGAATGTATCAATAATGGTTGGATCAAGAACCTGTCGAAACGGCCACTCAGTGGTACGGAACAACAAATTCTCATCAAAGGCCTAAATTATAACTACAAGGACACGACAACTACGGATTTTCTGGCACGATTTGAAAGCGCTTTGCAGTCCAACGGATTAGACGACGAAACACAGAAACAACTTAGATACACAGGCGTCTCAATCATGACGCATTTAAAGCAATGCAACCCTCTATCCCGACAAGAGAAGAAGCAATAAAAGCTCTGAAGTCGGAAGAATCAGTTGTTATCCTACCTGCTGATAAAGGACGGATCACAGTAATTATGGACAAAGCAGATTACACCGAGAAAGCGGAGCAGCTCCTGAACGGTACTACAACCTACCAATGCATTGAGAATGACCCAACGTTGCAACTAACCAACAAAATAAACAGAGTGTTGGCGAAACTTAAGCTGTCAAACGAAATATCGGAAGAGGAACGAGAAAAAGGGAGGGCTCGCGACTCGAACATTGCACAATTCAATGGATTACCTAAAGTACACCAGGATGGAGCAGCCTTAAGATTAATTGTGTCACTTCCAGGCATGCCCACCTAATATCTGGCAAAGGAACTATGGAGGCGCCTCAAGCACCTAATCAGTAAATCGCAACACTCCATAAACAATGCCCAACGGTTCTTGACAAAGCTCAAAGACCTACGAATAGAACACGATGAAACCATGTTGTCCTTCTATGTAACCGCCCTATTCACTTCCCTCAACTTACAGCTGGCCATAGAAATTAACGCAGAACGTCTGGACAGCAGTGGAGGGAAGGTTGGGAACATGACGACCAGAAGCGTATGCAAACTTCTCAACTTATGTCTCTCAAGTTACTTTGCGTTCAACGGAAAAATGTATGAACACATTAAAGGTGCACCGATGGGATCACCTTTATCCGGACTCATCGCAGAGGTTATCGTGCAAAAATTGGAAGAGGATCTACTACCAAAGATTAATCCGGAACTTCGGGTTCGCTACGTCGATGATACGTTCGTGATACTCAAACGTAGTGAAGTATCGGTGGCACAACAACTGCTTAACAAAGCTATGGACGGCATACCGTTTACCATGGAATAAGAGAAGGAAAACGAACTTCCTTTCCTGGATGTGTTAGTGGCTAGAACAATGGACGGCGAGTTACAAACCGCAGTTTACAGAAAAAGGGCGCACACCGACCAGATTTTGAATTTCAACAGCAACCACCCAAGATGTCACAAAATAAGCTGTGTGCAGACACTGTTCCACAGAATAGCAACTCACTGCAGTACGACAGAAGCCAAACGAGCAGAAGCTAAACACTTATGCAAGTCGTTTGAACAAAATGGATACCCACGCAGTTTCCTCCGAAGATGCTTAAAACGCAGGCCCTCAAAAACCGAACCTACGTCAGCTAGAACGAAACCTATAGTCCTGACGTACATAAAGAACGTGTCTGTAAAGACTGCTAGATTGTTCAAACACCGTCACATCATGGTAGCTCACAAGCCATGCGCCACGCTGAGGAACACAATATTAAAACCAAAAGGAAAGTGAGAGACACTAGAACGACGGAATGTTATTTATAGAATAAACTGCGTAAACTGTTAAAAGCACTATGTGGGACAAACAGGAAAGAAGCTCTCCACCAGGATACATGAACCCCAAAGAGCGTGCAAGAACCATTACGCAACCTCTTTGGGTTAAGCACACTGGATGAAGATGGACGCAGGGTCGACTGGAACATGGTAGTTATTCTGACGGAAGATAAAACCCAAAAAGGAAGGGAGTTTCTCGAAGCCTGGTTCTCAACCACGAACTCAATCAGCATGTATATTGACCTCGATCCAATATACCAACCGCTGAGACTGAGAGATTTCAAGAGGATCAACAACTGTTGCCCAAAGAACCTAATCCAACACACGGACAATGAACAGCTTGATCCAAATGAGCCCAGATTATTTTGCACCAATCCGGGTGTACTAATCCCAACCACGTCGCAACAACATTTCCGCAGCCAATGACAGTAACTTGAGCATAGCCGCTGAACTTAAGAATTCACCAATGAGAACGAGGCAAAATTACTAGCCCCGCATTCCTATATAAAGAACGGAGTGATTGCTGACAGTATCCATGATTGTGTTTTGCTTTCTACCAGCTACTGCTACTTTTTGCTTTTAATCCCGCACTGAAGATGCTACTTCCAATGGTGGCGAAACGTATGCAACCAAGCTGCCCAGCTCGGCGAACTCCACAACAACTGAGCTAGCCGCCCGAGCTACCAATATTCTAACTTATTTCTAATTACCCGGTTGTTATTTGGGGTTGCCGGCTTGCGCGCATCCCGATAAATTATATGGAAAATTTCTTGTCTAAATTGCGGGAACATTGGCGACGCTTGTATTCCATAACTTGATGTGATACAAGATTGACACATGTTACCTGAAATTTTTGGCCTATTTGGTTCATTCGCTGACCAGCTACAGGAGGATGCGAAGTGGCAATTCGGCCTCGTAATGTCTGAAAGCAGTGTTGCTAACATAACGGCCGGTTAGCGGCGCACACTTTTAACAGGCTCGCGTTGCGGTCCGCACGATCGGTGATAAGCTCAGACTTACCCGTTGGCTGATGTTCTGGTTAGCCCAGGCCAATTACTTGCGCATTTATATTCCTTCCACGTGCTTTGATACTTGAACTGGTAGTGGCATTTTCTATTCGTGGTCGACGGTGTACATGGCAGCGCCACAACCGCAGTTGGTTGCAGCACAATCGTAAACAACTAACGGATGTCAACCTGTAATAGTTTCTGAATCAAACTTGGTTGTTGTCGTTGTTGTTGTTGTTGTTTAACAGGCAGCACACGGACCACCGTTAGCAAGTAGGCCAAACAAGTAACCATGACCTACCCTTGATCATGCATTATTTGTCGTGTCTATGAATTTGAGAATAAAATATTAAGTTATTTAGTTAGTTAAAGCTAAGTACGACACCTACCCCAGCTTGGCCAAGGGCTGCAGCATCAGTGTCGCCGGATGCGCGCAAACAGTAGCGAGAAGACTAGCCGCAGGCAGTTAATTTAACTACACTCTGAGAATCGCTGGCTCTTGTTTTGCATACCATCCCACGTCAATAACTAGTGAGACCAACGTGTATGCGAGTGCAGACGGTTAACATGATTGCCTTAGAGTGCGCACGTTGAAAGCCACCAGTTAACGGGAAAGGCCTGGTTAAAAATAAAGTTGTTGCTGATAATCTTCCAGCGACGGGTGCGAAAAGGTAGTTGCAGTTGGTTCGACTGCAGTGGCAATACATCTTTTGTCATTTAAGCAGTGAACCTTAATAGGTAGGTTAGTAACGGGGGTTGGGTGGTGCGTTAGGAAAATGGAGAAGAAACAGAGGAGAGGCCATCAGTAGCAGGTTTACACGTATCCATCCTGATTTACGCAGCAGCTAAAACGACCCCGGTAAAGCTGCGCGGTGGTCGATGCAGAAGGTATTTGGAATTAGAAGAAATAGTCAGGTTTGTACCTAGGCCAACCTTGTACCAGGGCGCTCAGACTTGGACTGGGCGACGATTAGGGCCCTCAACCAGAGCCGTTGGCCCAAAAGCTTATCCTCAAGACAGCGGAAATTGCCACCATTCGGTTTTACATAAATAGGCACCATCCCATTTCATACACCTAACATGGAGGACCAGGAGAATGAGGTTGTCGGAACTCTACACATTACCAATCTACTAGGAGTGGCTCTCAAGCGGCCTGGGTAAGACCGAGCATGGCTCATTGGGTCAAAGTGATGCGCAATCCGCCAAAGTATATTGACGTTCCGTCTCGTTGCAATGGCTAATGAACACTCCAACGGCCCTCATATTGGCCTTAAAGGCACCGCCACTCAAAAAAGGGAGATATTTTCTGAACGCCGCCGAGGTTGGAGATTTACGAAAACAGTTTTGACTTCCACAGTAGAGAACTATCAACTTTATCTTTGTCGAATTTTCTGCTACCGTGGGTAGGTGCGTACAGCAATTGGCCAACGCAGCTCAATGCCCTGGCAAAAGACAGAAACGTGGGAGACAGAGTGACTCCTTGATGAACAAGACTGCCAACGATTCCTGCATAAGGGAAGTCAGAAATTTGTATGCAGATTGCGACTATCCTGTGTCACTATAAAGACCAACAAAGTAGGCGGATGACGCAATTAGATCTATAGCTGCTTTGAGGAAGAGCTGAAGGGGCCAAAGTAATCCACGCGTAATTGACGGCCGTGCGCAGCTTTTACCAGCGTATGTTTACACGCATTGTAGTACCAAGCCCAATACGTATTTCTACATGTTCGTACGTCACCGTAGGCACACACGCTGTCTCTGTATCTCTTGGAGTGCGCATCAGCGTTCTGTATTCATGCGGCAATGCAAACCAGAACGACCAAAGCACATTAACAGCCTTTTTACTGAAGCTGTAAATGGCCAGCTGCTCCAAGTCCATCTGCGATTCCAGCGTTGAACACCTTCCCCTTGAGTTTCGTGCGACAGCAGTGTATAAAGGAATAAGGAAGTTTCCCCTGTTCATGTATTCGCCAGACCTAAACATATATAAAACTCTCAACAGCTCACATATGGGCTGAATCTCATTATCATTAGGGGTTGCTGAAGCAGCTAATAGCGATTTAAAATAGATGTCAACTTGCGGTACACTATCTGCACATAAGCTAAACAATACCCAGTTGACAATTTTAGAGGTACGTAAAAGTGGTGCGGCAGTTATGCCAGTGTTGACAAAAGCCTGAAGCTCACTTGAGATTAATCTACAACGCAACTGCCGCTACCCCATCGTTTACAAGCTTGCCTACGTGGTAAAATATGCTAATAAATACGATATGCTTGTGGAGCACTAAAAACGTTAAAAGCAATGCATATGTAACTGTACCTCCAACGCACAGCAAGCATAATATGAAAATGACCTAAAGGAAAATTTGGGATAAACGTATCCAAGACAAACTTGCGACCTTGTAGACAAATGTTCTTACGATTAAAAATGTGGCTTCAGATTCATTAAAAAGCTAGGATTACATAGTAAAAATGTGCAAAAATGTAACAAAAGAACCAATTGTGTATAGCTATATTTAACCTGTTTCAAGAAACTGCATAAATATAACATAAACTGCAAAGCTGCGGTTATAATTGTAAACGCCTTCCAGAGCTAGTCCTTCATGTGCAGTCGGAATCCTGTTTCAAATTCTTGGATACCCCTTTGCTAACCGTGTCTGGACATTCCTTTACAACCTGCTTTTAAGGTACATTGTGAAAACTTATTTTTGCAATGACCTTAGCTAAGTCCACATGCGGACAAAGAGTGCAAGCCCCGTGGATTGCCATGATGGGCACGTGCACTGACGACAAGCGGAGCAAAAGTGAGCCCTACTGGTTTCTACTGCTTGCTGCAGTTGCTAGCAATTTAGGTTCCTAGGCACGACTGTAACCGTGGTTGCCTACATTCCCCGGCATATGGCGTAAATGTCTTGATGCTATTGGCCGACCCCTCACTAGCCGTTCGCATTTAGTCGAAAGTTATCACCTGTGACCTTGCCAATAAACGCACGCTTGCTGACTGCGGTTGCCGCCTCGCGCTGCATGGGTCTCCGTGCGATCATACCGAAGAATGGTCCACACCGCCCGTCGACCAGCGCATAAGTTTTCAGGCGCGGATTGCCTTGGACAAATAGTTTCGCTGTACTAGCCGAGCAGTGAGCAAAACGCAACGGAGCTGACCGAGGACACTGCTTCGTTTTTCTAAGATACAATGATAGGATGCATATATTAAATTCGTGAGTACCTTACGATTTCCAAATGATTTACCACCGTTTTTCGTGTGTGTGTGCTGGGTGATTTAGAGCTAGGCCGTCCCTACGGTAGTGATGGTACGCTGTCCCAAGCTGCTTAGACTGTCGGGGTAGGTCTTTCTCCTAAGCCCTCATCTAACCTAGTGCTCATCCGGTAAACCCTCTCTAGCTACGTTTTGTCCCGCACGAAACAGGACGGACAAGCCTGTACACCGTATTCCAGTTGTGGCGGAATTAAAGCCGGAAACCGTCCCACCATAATGCCGCCCGTCAAGATTCCGAAAGAATGGAGTGTTACCCCCAACCTGCGGAAAGCACTGCTTGCGGCCATCTTTCAGATTCGTTGAAGTGTAACGCCGAAGCTTATACTACGCCTAAATCAACCTGGCAAGATACACGGGTGAGTTCGACCTTACTGACCAATACTTCGCAAGAAAACAACCACCTCCTATTTCAATAACGGAGCACTTTGCCTGATTTATGGGAAGTAATCATTCAGTAGACCGGTCCCAATGCCTATCCAAGGCTCGCTGCATAGTTTCGGAACTGCTGCTAACATGGAGGATACTCCACAGATACAAGTCATTGGCAAACATGTGTGTTGGTGCTTCAAACCACGCGGGTAGGTATGCACATAGCTGATGAACAGCAGCGGTCAAAGAACCGAGCTTTGAGGCACGCCAATGATTATAGTTTGCCTAAAAGATAGGCCACTGGCTACCAGTACACACTGTTCTTTACCATCTATCAAGGCAATCACCCAACGAATAATGCGGCCAAATAACCCGTAGGTCGCTTTTGCGCAAGCATCAAATGTGTTCCTTGACAAATGCCTTCGAAAACGCGATGCAATAAAAATCAAGTGCGTCCCTATTATCCATTGCCTTTGCTTAACTTTTGCGAGCAAGCAATAGGTTCGTCAGACACGAAAATCCCTTCTGAACCCAGTGCTGTGCATCGCTAAGCAGCTTAAGGACCATCAGTTGACACTGCAATATAGTTCTCACCAGTTCCTTGAGAAGTTTGACTTCTACACGCATCAAACTAACTGGCCTGTAAGTTGCAGGCAGGCTTCTGCCTGCACTTTAAACGAGGGGACGGGTGGCAGCTACATTCCATTCAGAAGGCAATGCAAGCACCCAAGCGATTTCTGAAAGATGATAGCGAGTGGTACACTTAGTTCCACAGCCAAATCATGCAACAGTCCTGGGTAAATTGAGTCGGGCTCAGAGGTCTTAGGAGAGTTTAGCTCTTGTAACAGCCTACGAACTTCCGTCCCGGCTGCAATAAATTCAGCTAGGCCGCAGCCCTCTGGGATCCTGCAAACCACAGAAACGCCTGTCAAAGAAGTTTCCCTTGCAAACGCTACTGCTTATTGCTTACTAAGTATGTAGGCCCTAATCCTAGTCTGTATGGGCCTGAGTACCGTCCTCACGCAGCAACATTGCAATTGCCGTATTCAAACAGCACCGCCTGTTGACATATGCAAAGGAGCTTTTGGTTTCTCTGATGCTTCGGCTTCTTACACGTACTAGAACTTGAGCCGAGCATGCCTTAATTGTTGCTCACACCTATTTCTATGATTACGGCCCCTGCTACAAGTATCGGTGGATGTAGGTTCTCGGTAAGATCCATAAAGTATAGAACACTTCGTGAGCAACTGTCCGTTAGTGGAATATATCCATGGCGGCTGTGCTCGTGCCTGCTTTCTCCTTGTGAATTGGATGAAGGGAGCAGAGGCCTCTGTCAGCCAGGACTTATAGTCCTTCCAGGCAACATGGTCAGTACCGTCGTCTGTGATCTCACAATGGAAGCCCAAAGCCTTGGCTCTCATTGATGGATAGTCTGCGTGTCATAAGGTTCGGGTAAGACTCATCAGTACTCTGGTAGAGTCTGGAGAGAATACAACTGAAGCGCAAAGAAGCATAAGCTCTGGAACCCAGCGGAGGTCCGTAAGTAACGTCACCAACAAAATCGGGTCACCTAGTATACACCATCTCGGATCGACGGTACTTGGGCGTCCACGTATCTTGTAGGGTGGTTAACGAACTGGCACAGCAGTAATTAGAGCGTAAACTCCAGCAGATTAGCGCCGAATAAGCCAACTGCTTAGTTGCAAGAAAGAACCGCCTATCAAATCTGCTGGAGGTTAAAGCCGACCATCAACAAAACCTGTTTTTTGACTTGAAGTGAATAAGGTTAACTACCTCTTTGGATACAGTATCACTACTGTACCTTGAGTCAAAAATATCTTGAGCACAGCAAACGGAGCTTGAACAGTTTTCTGCCGACGGAAATAAGCAAGGCTTCAAACGTCAAGTTTACGGCTCACACAAATAGCGACCAACGGAGCGATTACATCTAGCTGGTGCCTAGCCAGGTAGATGTCCTTAACCATCCTTTACGTCCTGTGATGGCAAAGTTCCAGTGAATGTGAGTACCGCCGAGCGCTGTCCTCATGAGTGTTCCGTTCCACTGAGGTCTTTTGAGTGAAGCAAAGAGGCTCAAGATTGCTTTTAGAGAATCATTTAGCGAATATTTGGACATCATATTCTATGAATTCCCAATGCTTGTCGTGTATAAAAGGCGTCACCATTAGTTCAAAAATAGAGTGTACTGAATTGTTGGGTGCATACACGGTGTCTGTTGCTGCAGCTGTCCTGAGCAATATGTAAGCTTGTAAGGAATCACCTCGCTAGCCATTAATTGCCTTTGCGACAACTGTCTTGCTTCAATGAACATCAGACGTCTTCTGGCCAGACTACCTGCCTTGAGCCTCGGTTCTTCTTCCCCGAAGGAGCCTGTCGTTATTTGCAATGCATCTGTTTTACCGTGCTCTCCATCACCATCTACTTCAAGTTCGATCATCTCCATGGGCAAACAATGCTTTACCCTGTCCACTACTCATTCAGATTCATCTACACAAGTCCTGCTATTTGAGGCTACAACGAGACCTTATACAGCTTTAGCGAGGGAAAGTGCGGTCGCCTTCCTTAGTGGCCAAAGCACAACTAAAAGTGGCGTCAAGACTAGGCCTAAGCCCGTCGAGGACCCCAACCTAAGTTATCGTCTGCTCAGTCTTAAACGAAGCTAGTTCCCAACAGACTAGCTGAGCTGCAGTAAGTGCTCAACGAAATCCGTTCCTTAGCAGGTCACCAGTTTCTGAGCGCACCCAAACTTCTGGCGACCATCGTCTCCTTATCATAAAAGTAGAAACACAACAGAAAGCAAACCCTATGGAAAATTACGTGAGGACCAAACGTTGCTTAAGCGGTTGGTTCCGTTGTTATTAGATGAAGGCGAACGGAAGATAAATATTTTAACTGCTTACCGTCTTGGTAGAAAACTAGTGGATACCTTGAAGTATAGCCACTTAAAATCTTTTCCGGGGATGAAGAGGAAAGTCAAAGCCTCCTGCGATAGACCTTGCGTCTCAAAGGTAGGTCACTTTACCTACTTCGGAACCTTTCTCCGCACTATCGATGCAAAATTTAAAAGGCTGTAGAAGAGCCACTAGCTAGACGGTGATGCGGTAGAACGGCCTACCATACTGTGGATTTTCGAGTGGTTCGGTGGACAATGAAAGCCTTTTGGAGGCTTATTCTCGTCATCCCCGGAAGAAAAAATGAGTTGGGATCGCAAACAAATCACCTAACACAGACGTAATCGTGGTATTAAAGAACCAGCTATATGTTTGGTGTGGCGTCGGTTTTTGTTGTCTGAAGCCACACTGGTTAACCGAACTGGCTGATCTCACAATGCTTTGCACGTTACCTGATTGAATGCATATGGTGCGCTCAGGCAGATAGTGGCTAGGTCCCGACAAATGGTCTACCCACCGCTGCTACAGTTTTGCCATGAGCTGATGTCCTGGACGCCTCCTGGTAGCCACCGCTGGGTGGTAGTCGGGTTACGCACTTCTCGCTGATAACATCCAGGACAATCTGCATGAGTCAGTGAATGGACCATGTAATTGACCCCCTGCATTTCGGGTGTACGTTTAATAGAAGGCTTTGGATGAGGACCTGGGTCGTTCTTCTGTCAGGTGTGGTCGCCCTGCCAGTATTCTAGTCTAACCACCTTGGATGTTTGAAAGTGATTGATGGCCTTCTTTTCGTAAAACCTAGCCATGGGAGACAACAAGTCTACGGCTTACAAGCTCTCAGCTCGGTTTGCGTAGAGCATGAGCGCCGCGCATTGTCACTGACGGTAGGAGTGCACCTCTGGTTGTTTACTGGTTTTCTACTGCTGAGGATGCTGATCGATGGTATTTCAGGCGCTTACTACACACAGATTTTAAACCTAAAGCAGGTTAAGGGAAATGATTTGGCTGGCCCTTAAACAACTGCTGGGAGATCAACTGGTATACAGTGAACCGTCTTACGCAGTAGGACGTGATGGCGAGTCTGGCGGACAAGCGGAATCTGTTTGAGATGCAGTAAGCACTTGCGCAGCGGCGAAGCGGCCAGTGTATCGGGTCCGACGGAACATCGTTTGAAGTATTGAAACACGGCGGACCCGCGTTGTTGACTGCGTTGCACCGTTTGGTGCAACGCTTATGGATTAAGCAGGGGTTGCCTTCGGAGCTGTATAACGCGCCTGTGTTACCACTGTGCTGGAGCAAACGGAGCAAGCACTGTTTCACCAACTTTCCTAGCATCAACTTCCTGAGTTTTGTGGACAAGGTGATTGCTCAAATCCTGCTCAGCCGCCGCGTCAGTCAGGTTGTGGAACCTAACGTGGCGAAATACCAGTGTGGATTTCGCTCGAGTCGCAGCACCATAGATGTGGTGCTTGCGGCTCGTCGGTTGCAGCAGAAGAGCAGATACCAATCCAAGTCGTTGTACTTGCTTTTTGTTACTTCGTTAAGGCATGTGATGCGGCGAACCGTGATGCATTGCGGCTGGCGTAATGTGAGCTTGGTTTCCCACGTAAGTTTACAAGTTTAATTGTATAGCCGTAATGAAGTATGCGAGCGAGAGTGCAGCTGAGTAGAAGGACCTCGGAGGAACGTGCATTTGTGTCTGGTGTGAAGCAAGGATGTGTCTTAAGTCTTGCCCAGTTTACTATGTATCTTCATGCGAGGATATCTTGTGCTTTTGATGCCGCTTGTGCTTACGGTGTTCGTGTGGAGCACCGTATTGATGGTGGGTTGCTGAACATCCGTCGTTTCGGTGCAGACCCCTAGGCTGTGAGACAATCATCCATATGTCGCTGCTAGTTGACGACGGTGCGTTGTTTACACACAGCGCGGATGAGTTGCTGCACCTGAGTAGTACTCTGGCTTTGGCAGCCCACAAATACGGGCTCACCATGCACACAAGCAAAACGGTCTGCCTCTGTTAGCCCTCACCGAAGATGCGCTCTTCATTATTTCCGCCGATTAGCCTTGCTGCTAAAAAATTGGTAATGACCTCCCGCTACTGCTACCTTGGGAGGGTGATGTCGATTGACACGTAGCTACCCAGTGAACTGCCTTTCCGCGTCTCGAAGGCAGCACCGGTATTCAGGAAGCTAGAATACATAGTGTGGAACACCTTCCAGCTTACCGTTGGCAAGAAGCTAATTGTATACACATCCAGGTTGCTGTCCATTCTTCTATACGGCAGAAGAATGTAGACTATGTACCGACGGGATGTGCAATAACATGAGCGGTTCCATCCACAGGGTTTGGGACGGATTCTGCGCATCAGATGGGGCGGTAGAGTTTCGGACACGGAAGTGTTGTGTCGAAGTTTTATGTATGCATTGGACTGCGTATGTCTGTTGATACACCTTAGATTGCTCGGTCCTGTGAGCCGTATGGCATCGACACCAATACCGAAACTGGTATTATATGATCAGCTAAATAATGAGAATTGCCATGTGGCGAAACCAAAGTTGCGTTACCAAGACATAAGCAAAGTCAGCCTCTCACGTTCTAATGGTGATTGCAGGTCATGAGAATGGAAGACGGTTGATCGACGTGCATGACGCGACCTGATCACGGAAGCCGTTGCCGAAGTGCGTGAGAAACACCTCATGCATGGAGCGAAGAGGCAGCAAGTGCGCAAGCTGCAACCTCTGACGGGTTAAACTCCATCTACATCGAGCGCATGGTGCTGTGCCACATACTGTAGAGCGTGCCTGAGTCAGGCAAGCCTAATGAGCCGTGCGCGAGTTTAGTCCGGACCACCAGCGAAGTGATGCCGGGTCCTGCAGTGAATGTAGACAGAATCGGCGCAGCCGTCGTAGCTACTCCGCATTCGCTTTACTCACCGTGCGCTTCCATGGCATGTCCCTGCAGTTGATTTGTTGAGTTTTCAATTTTGTCCTAACGATTTTCTACCTCAACTTATTTTCTACCTGTACTATGTTCTATAACATTAAACAAGCCGCTGAAGCTATTTGTAGTTAATTTCAATAACATTTCGCGATTGTGGCATTTTCTTAAAATATATTTTCTGACCTTTTGAACTTACCGCGGATTCGTTCGTAATCAAATTTTTATGCACCAATTTAGCAAAGGTTTATGTTTCCGTGTCTGTAAGAATCCAAGTTATTTTATTTAAGGTTGTTGCTTTTAGTGCATGACCGTTGTTTGATATCACAATTTTGGGTGTGTTTGATGTGCATGTTGACAAAGTGCCTACCCGGATAGTATCCAACACCTTATCCTTAATGGCTCCAGGAGGCAGTTGAGCGTTGCTGGAATGAGCGGAACGCATGTCCTCGTGGCCGTGCTAGGCTCGGGCTTGGTGCCATTCATTCCATTTGGAACGGGCTACGCTCCAGCCACTGCCGTGTGTGCGCTTGTTTGCCGAATAGAGCTGGATTGTCATTGCCCGTAATGGTGTGTGGGCCGGCTCCGTTGATGAAATGTGGCTTACTTTCACCTGCCTCTCGACTTTTTCCTGCTGGTTTACACTGGAACTGGTGTAAATGGTTGAAACTGTGAGTGGTGCAGCGCTTGACACCCTTGGTCACTCTTTAGGCGCGGGAGTCCTGTAGCTAGTCACAGTGAAATGAAATGCAAAATAGGATGGCAGTTGTAGATGGAGTACAAATCCTGGGCGACTGTCGCTTCCGCCACTGCCGCTTCTGCATGCACGAGGGCTTTACCTTGCACCTCGACCATAGCCTTCGTGCTCAGACCGCACCATGCACGCCAATCAAGCGCTTTTGAACACCGAAGCTTAAAAGCAACATTAGAACCTGATCAAATCATCTTTATCATGTCCTGATAACAAAGCTTCGGTTCCCCAAATTCCGCTTCCAACACTTAGCGGACGATATAACAGCTTCTTCGGTATCAGCATAGGATACATCCAGCTCACATGACCGAGCCACCTCAGGTGTCTCAGCAAACGTGTGTAGTCTACTGAATACATTTTACTACGGCGCAAAACGTACGTGTCCGCAACTCTGTCGCACCAACCAATGCACAGAATCCGTCGCAGACTCTGTTGATGAAACTTCTAGAGATATCACACGTCACGCCGGTACATTATCCACGCTTGGCTGCCGTATGCAATAGCGGACAGTACCATGGGTTGTTACACCATCAGCTTCGTGCAAAACGTAACTTGGTCGTTGGTCCACGCTCAGAACTCTAGCTTTTCGAATGCCGCCACTGGCTTGAATACGCGGGGACGAAACTCACTCTGAAATTGTTGCTCGGTCGACTCTATAGTCCCAAGGTACAGGAAGCTAATGGCGTTCGACAATACTTTATCACCAATGATAATTCCCGAGACCCTGGTAGCTGGCACCTCCGGTGATGTCAGAAAGGGACAATGAGTTTGCATGTGCCGATTGTGAGCACGGATTTGGCCACTGTCGAACCCAGAGCACCAGTCATGTGCTGCAACTCATCCGCGCTGTGTGCGAGATGGGAGTATACACTCGAACGAACGTGCGGTGCCAGCCCAGCAAGGAAGCCGTTAGGCTGCCGCAAAGAAAGGCGGCAGCTGATAGGACGTTCACACTTTTCTCGCATGCACGCTGATTGGCCAACAGCTGGACGCATTTGAGTGAGTTTGTTTGACTAAATCAAAGGAAAAATGTCATGCATTCACAAAGGTCGTTAATTATGGATTTAACTAGCTATATATACCGATATGTTTCACTCGCCCTCTGCCTGCGCTTTTGCCTGATCCCTTTGTTGCAGCATACACGTTTTGTCCCTGAAGGACCGACATTTTACATGGTGTCAGAGAAGGAGAAGAACATTAAATAAATAAATAAATAAATCTTTATTCTTGATAATGCGAGGCACATCTTTACAGGCATGATCATATTTAGCTAACATAGTGTGATCAAATTGTACAAAAGGGCATGTTTGGCATAACAGTGTATGTAAGTATATGGGTGTATATACGTGTATATACGTGTGTAATTGTGTAGGAATATAGCTTGTGTTTTTGAATGCGCCGCCGAATTTTTGACTGTTTGTTGTCGTCAGGAATGTGAGAGTAAGCCAATGATTTTCGTGGGTTGGATAGCGATTTCCGAATATCCACGGACAAGTGACTTTAGTTTGTGGCGAGTCACATCCGCCAAGTCGCCGTGTTGTTAAGCAGACATTTGTGGCTTATTATAGGGAGAACGCTTGCCAGGCGAAAACCCACCACGTCCTGGAACACTGCCACCGAACTATTTGCTGGAACGGGCTAAGCCCGAACCACCCAGCTGGCACCACGAGGAGATTGTTCGGCTAGCCAGCCAGACGATGATTGGAGCTGCACCGGCTATTCAAATGCCTGCCCCGCTGAACACGGATGAACGCAGTTTGGCAAGCAACTGGCGTTTGTGGAAGAGCAAATGGATGGATTTCTGCACTTTATCGTGTCTGGACAAACAACCGCTGGCGTACCGTTTGGCCACGTTTCGACACGCAGCAGGAGATGATGCACGCCGCGTGCTAGAGACATTGTGTTACGACAAAAGCGAAGATGTCAACAATCTGGAGACAGTTCTTGTGAAGTTCAGTGAATACTGCGAAGGCCAAACAAACGAGAAAATTTAACGCTACCTCTTCTTTTCGCGGAACAGGCAGAAAGGTGAATCCGTTGACACGTAAGTCACTGAGCTAAGGATTTTGGCCCGATCCTGCAGTTTCTGTAAATGCATGGCGGACAGTCTCATACGGGACCGCATTGTTCTTGGGATCAATGACGAAGGTTTGACGAAGCGACTATTACGAAAGCGCAACCTATCTCTGCAGCAATGTATCGCCATCTGTAACAGTGAGTCCTCTACTGCCTATCAGTTCCAGCAGCTGACAATCACCGGTGATTCAGAGTTGTGGGCCTTTTCTATGAGCAGAACTATCAGGGCGACGTCCGCGAGACAGGAGCCCTGCAACTTCTGTGCAACGCGACATCTGAGGAACCGCGAACAGTGTCCGGCGTGGGGCCGCATTTGTGTCAAATGTGGGAGGCGCAATCACTTCGCCCGCTGCTGTCAGTCGACAGATGTCAGTGCACTCGTTCCAGAAAAATCAACAGAAGACACCGAACAATCGATTGGTAACGTGTCTCGGAAAGCGTCGCAGAAGTGTGTCTATGCAAGTCTTCTGATCAAGGGATGGTCTGTGCCATTCCAGTTAGACACAGGCGCGACGATCAATATTTTTCCCAGAAAGCACTGCCGCGGCGTGCAAATTCAATCGGATCAAGCTTATTTGCGCCTGTGGAATGGTTCCAGACTCAAGCCAAAGGGCTCAGCGACAATGGAAGTGGTCAACCTGAGAGACGGTGTTTCGCATCGTCTGCAGTTCGTGATCGTGGATGAGGATCTCACGCCGATTCTCGGCGTTTATTCGATTTTATCTCTTGCTTTTGTTCTTTTTAACCATGATCGTTTTGTGTACGCTTGTCAGAGTGAAGCCCATGTTAGTGACTTTTATCCGTCTGCGTTTAGCTCAGGTTTAGGGGAATTTGAGGGCGCCGTTTACCTCTCGTTAGTTCCTTTGGTACGCCCGATTGCGTTACCTGCTAGGAGAGTCCCATTTGCGCTACGTGACCGAATTTCCGCGGAATTGAACAAACTGGCTATGCAGGGTGTGATTGCAAGGGTTGATGAGCCAACCGACTGGGTTGGCCAGGTCGCAAGCATTGCGAAGAAAAATGACGAACGACGCGTATGTATAGATCCGAAGCCACTGAATGAGGCCCTGCGTAGAGAACATTAGAAGGTGTTTCACCACGTTTGACAAAAGCTAAGTTTTTCACGAAAGTAGTCCTTTCTTTCGCATTCCGGCACATTGTTCTAGACGACGAATCCAGTTTCCTCACCAAATTTGCTACACCGTTCATACGTTATCGTTGGCTGCGATTACCGTTTGGCCTGAAGGTGTCTAGCGAAATTTTCCAAAAGCGTTTGGTTCAAACAATAGATGATTTAGATGGTGTAACCTGTGTGGCTGATGACGTTCTGATTTACGGTTCTACCGAAGAAGAGCATGACACTAAGCTACACCGGTTCCTGAGGCGTTTCGTACAAAAGAACATCAAGCTAAAATGCAAGAAAGTAGAGCTGCATAAAGAGGAGGTGATTTTCCCTGGGCATGTGTTAACACCCGACGGAACCAGGGTTGACCCAGTGAAGATTAAGGCGATACAAGAGATGCCGTCCCCTAACGAGGTGAAAGCAGTCCATCGCATAAACGGTATGGTGAATTATTTAAGCTGGTTCCTACCAGGACTCGCTGATTCCATGACTCCGATTAAGCAGTTAACTCACAAACGAGTAAATTGGAGCTGGGGAAAAAACAGGATTTGGCTTTCGCAACAGTTAAGAACCTTATCAGTAATGCGCCCGTACTCGGATATTACGATCCAGCACAACCATTGGAGGTACAGTGTGATAGTAGCCATATTGGAGTAGGTGCTGTTCTGATGCAGAACGGAAGACCTTTGGATTTCCGCAGTCGGGCACTCACAGAGTCCGAGAAGCGGTACGCACAGATCGAAAAAGAGATGCTGGCAGTGGTCTATGCCATGGAGCGTTTCAATGATTATACTTTTGGAAGAAAGACAACCGTGTACACTGATCATAAGCCGCTGGTGTCGATAGCCACTTAACCACTGAATAACGTTCCTCGCCGTCTGCATCGTATGCTTATCCGGCTCCAAAATTATGACATTGACATTGTGTACACACCTGGCACACAGATGCTCATCGCGGACACCCTGCCGAGAGCACATCCGCCGGTGGCCGAACAGCATCTAGAAGAGATCGAGACAGTTAGCATGGTGCAGCATCTGGCAGTGACAGAAAACCGTATGAAAGACATAAGACGTTTCACGGAGGAAGACCTAACTTTTGCAGCTTTGCGAGACGTTATCCTCAACGGGTGGCCAGAAACAAAGAAGCAGCTCCCGAAGGAATTAACACCCTACTTCAATTTTCGGGACGAACTCACTGTCTGTGACGGTCTGTTGTTCAAGGGAAGTCGAATTCTAATCCCTTCTTCTCTCCGAAAGGAGATGCTGGAGCAGGTCCATCGCGCTCACTTGGGTGCAAATTACACCATTAATCGAGCAAGAGAACTAAGGTTCTGGCCAGGAATGACAGGTCAGATAAAGGATCATGTGTCTAACTGTGACGCGTGCCGTTCACACGACATTCGACAAACGAAGGAACCGATGATGCTGCATGATGTTCCGGACCGACCGTGGCAAAAGGTAGCAGTGGATCTATTCTGGGACAACGGAATGGATTACTTACTCACGGCGGATTACTATGGTGATTACTTTGAAATCGATTTACTCACCACCACGACCACGGAGGCAGTAATCAACAAACTCAGATGTCAATGCGCACGGCACAGGATACCGGAGGAGCTAGTCTCGGACAACGGTCCCCAGTTCAGCAGCAGGGCATTCCAGGCTTTCGCAACCAAATGAGAATTCACACACCGGCAAGTCAGTCCCTATCACAGTCAATAAAATGGGAAGGCAGAGTCGGCAGTGAAGCAAGCCAAGCGACTATTAGCGAAGGCTAGAGATACTCGGGATGACCCATGCCTCATGCTACTGGAGAGTCGCAACAATCCTTTAAAGGATATCGGCCTGAGCCCAGTGCAGCACCTATACAGTCGAAGGACCAGAACTGTGATGCCTGCATCCGCAACACTTCTGCACCCTGTCACGTCACAACTTGAGAAAGTACAGAACAGTTTGAAAAGGCGAATGGCTACTCAGAAACGGTACTACGACATCGGCGCATGGGAATTACCTGAGCTGACAGTGGGGGAAGAAGTATGGGTTGAACCAATTCCCGATGGACAGGAGCGGTGGAGAAAAGGAGTCGTGGCGGGGAAGTCAGTAAAAGGTCATACGAAGTAAATGTTGGAAGGAAGAAGCTGAGAAGAAACCGAGTACAGCTGAGGAGATGTCCAAGACGACAGCATGAAGCAGGGAGAGAGCGTTCTACCGCGTGCGGCAATGTGGCGACATCAGCAGATCCAACAAAGAGGACGCGCAGTGCTAAAGTGTATGGACTATATAGCAAAATACAGCAGCAAGAACATGATAAAAGGGAGGATGTGATGGGAGTATACACTCGAACGAACGTGCGGTGCCAGCCCAGCAAGGAAGCCGTTAGGCTGCCGCAAGGAAAGGCGGCAGCTGATAGGACGTTCACACGTTTCTCGCATGCACGCTGATTGGCAAACAGTTGGACGCATTGTAGTGAGTTTGTTTGACTGAATCAAAGGAAAAATGTCATGCATTCACAAAGGTCGTTAATTATGGATCCAACTGTATTGTTGCACGGAAACTGCCGTGGCGCGCTGCTTGACTTTGAACTGGTGTTTACGCTGCGCTTTAATTCGCCTTGCAGGAACCTGGTCGTGTGCTTTAACGGAAGAAGTGCAAGCAGAAGAACATTGACTTTTGCTATGTGTTGCTTAATAAATCTCCAGTTCCAATCTCTGGAGTTCTCCCAAGCTTGTATACTACAATATTGGCGACCCTGCCGAGGCACGTTCATCAGGAATCCTGTATCACTGGTCTAATGAAGATAATGCCGAAGACAACCGACAAAGCCGATAAGGAAACTAATTTTGACGCTAATGATCCGACGACAAAGCTCGCCGCTTCGCTCGATTTGTCATCACGGAATTTGCAGAAAATGTCGACTTCATCAACTTCTTCAACCAGCATGACATCTATCCCGCTGCCAGAACGTTTTACCCTGGGGATGCTGTACCCCAGATGGGAAAAGCAAGTCCAGTTTTATCTGCGTCATTTCCCATCCAACCAACAGGCAGCTGTGCTCGCCGGCCTGCTCTCGGGAGAGGCCTTTGATATCGCTGCAGACAGTAAACTTTTAGAGAAAGAAGTTACAACCGAGACTTTTCCGCCATGCGCCGATTATTAGCCCGCCCCGGTCTACCTGCGCCCCTACGCAGGGCATTCCATGCACGTTACCAACGTCCAGCGGAAACCATACGCACATACGTTCGCGAACTGCAGAGGATGGCCGATATCGCATACGAGAACGAAACGCCAGATGAACGTGAAAAGCTGGTCTTAGGACAACTCCTAGAGGGCGTTCAAACGCCGTCTATTAAAAGGGAGTTCCTGCGATACCCTCCACGCCGTTCGGACGAAGCATTGGAAACAAGTGACCATTTGGAAGACATAGATGCAGCGATGGGTACGCCTACATCTGGCTGTTTTGCGGTAAGAGGAAACACCCGACATAGACGCGTCCGACCTGAAAGAATGACGGGAAACCTCAGCCGATTTCAGAGATATCCTGCCCTAGGACGACCGGCACAATCAGGTTTTCGTTGGCCCCGCAGACAAACGTCATACCGCGGATCGTCTCGCTACAGGAACACACCAGGTCAGCATACCATGACATCATTTGTGATACCATGTCTTACTTGCAACTCGATTGTGACGTCGCTAACACTAGAATTATCGATAGCTGGGATTTGCTTACTGAGGCTAGTTGATACTGGCGCAGCTAGAAGCCTAATCAGGGCCAGCGTGAGTAGAAGCTTCTCAAACTGTGTTAGAAAACCTTGTAACGCTCGCCTTACCGCGGCCAACGGGCTACCACTAGTTGTTCGGAATTCCATCGTTGCCCCCGTTGTTGTAGCCTGCACAAGGTTTAACCATGAATTTATCGTTGTTGATCGGATACCGTTCGATGTTATTATCGGAATAGATTTGTTGAGGAGGTTAAAATGCCGACTTGACCTGGGGAGGTCCAACTAATTACTGATTCGTGCACCATACTACTGAGAGCAAGCAGCAACAGCAATTTTGAGGATTTTACCTTATATGAGTGCAGTGTCAAAGATCAACAATGTGTAGACGATTTTGTTCGGTCGATTGGGCTTTCAGCTGACACATTAACACAAGCACGATTAGCGCAGGTCATACAAAATTATTCAGATGCCTTTGCATGGAAATCCGGCGACTTGGGACGGACCGGCCTCGTGAAACATGCAGTTGACACTGGTGTGGCTAGACCTATTAAAGTGCCTCCGAGACGTATTCCAATCCACCGGCAGGGTGAGATACAGAAGCTGATAGCTGAGATGTTAGAGAAGAACGTTATCCAACCCTCCAACTCCCCGTGGGCATCTCCTGTTGTCCTTGTAAAGAAAAAGGACGGTGGCTTTCGATTATGCGTCGATTACCGAAGATTGAACGAGGCTACTCGAAAGGACGCCTACCCACTCCCAAGGATCGACGATCTGTTCAACGCACTTGGCGGATCTGTGTATTTTAGCACACTTGACCTGGCTTCCGGGTACTGGCAGGTGGAAGTGGAAGAGAGCGATCGAGCGAAAACCGCCTTTGTCGTACCCTCTGGGTTGTACGAGTTTCAGACCATGCCATTTGGCTTATCTAACGCTCCAGCTACCTTCCAACGCCTTATGCAAAAAGCGTTAGCTGACCTGATCCCGCGTAAATGCCTCGTGTAGTTGGATGATGTCATCGTACATGGAAAGACGGAAGATAAATACTTGGACAATTTGGCTAGTGTTTTGGAATGCTTGTTGAGGGTGGGATTAAAGCTTAAGCCCTCAAAGTGTCATCTCTTGAAAAGGGAAGTGGCGTACTTAGGGCACATAATATCTGGAGGTGGTATTCGAACGGACCCGGTAAAGGCTGAACAGGTCAGGTCGTGACCAACGCCAACCACTACGGAGGAGTTACGTAGTTTTCTCGGGTTAGCATCATATTATCGGCGATTTATTCGAAACTTCTCATCCATTGCAACCCCATTGCACTCATTGCTTGAGAAGGGTCGCATGTTTGAATGGTCGAAGCAGTGCGCAGAATCTTTCAATCACCTACTTGAACCTCTCTGTACGGCCCCATTGCTAAAATTTTCCGATTTGTCCCCGTCTGCTGGCCAGTTTATCTTGGACACTGATGCGAGTGATAAGGCGATTGGAGCGGTGTTATCACAACTGGGATCGGATGGTGTCGAACTAGTCGTGGCATATTGTGGTCGCAGTCTCAGCCCGAGGGAGCGAAATTACGGCACGACTAGGAAGGAGATGTTGACATTGGTATATTTCATCAAACAAAACCGACATTATCTATCAGGTCGAAAGTTTCTGGTCCACACATACCACTAGTCACTTCGGTGGCTGCAGAATTTTAAAGACCCCGAAGGCCAACTCGCGCGTTGGCAAGAGCAATTGCAGGAATATGCCTTTGAGTGCAGAAATCGCCCCGGTAAGCAACACGCTAATGCTGATGCATTGTCACGAATTCCCCCTCGTAACCATGGAGAGTGCCCTTCGTGTAATACGCAACACGTAGCAATCGTCAATCTTCAAGGAGCAGAGTATGGTCGGTGGCAAACGGCACAGGCGAACGATCCCGATACCGCACTGATCTACGAGAGGCGTCTTAATGGCGGCGATAAACCAACGAGTAAAGAGATGGAAGGGAAAAGTTACGAAGCTCGTTGCCTTTGGTCCATGTGGGATTACCTGACCACCGAAGAAGGAGTTTTAGTTTTCAATTTCGGACCGACGTACACGAGAAGAATCATCGTCCCGCATTCTATGGTTAGGGAAGTACTGAGCGATTTACACAAGGAAATGGGACATGCAGGGATCAATAAAATGGACGAAGCGGTTCGACGACGTTTCTGGTGGCCCCATCAACGGAGAGATGTGATCAACTACTGTCAAGCGTGCGAAGAATGTGGTGCCTTTAAAAACCCTCGTATCGTTCATCGTGCACCCTTGCAGCCCATGGTGGCCGGCTATCCTAACGAGATAGTAGGAGTGGATCTCATAGGCCCTTTACCTGAGACGCCAAGAGGTAATCGCTTTATTTTTGTCATGATCGATTACTTTACTAAATGGTGCGAGGCTATACCGATAAGACAGACGGATACGTCCACTGTGGCAACAGCTTTGGTAAATCATTGGGTCTGCCACTGGGGTGCACTAAAGCAGCTACACTCGGATAAGGGATCGTGCTTTGAGAGCTCACTGGTAATTGAACTTTGTCGGTTACTTGGGATAGACAAAACTCGAACCACAGCGGATCATCCTCAAGGAAATGCGCAATTGGAGATAACAAATCGTTCTGTTAAATCGTTGCTGAAGGCCTTCGCGGACAGGAATATCAATGAGTGGGACAATGTGTTGCCCAGATGCCTACTTGCATACAGGAGCACAGTACATTCATCGACGGGACAGACACCATTCCTTATGTGGACAGGAAGAGAGGCACGATTACCTTCGGATCTACGTCTACCGATGACGCAACAGCTAAAGTTATCGGTTATGGAATATGTTAGCAAGTTGTTAGACTCCCTTTGGCAGTCTCATCAGTCAGCACGAGTGCATTTAGGGAATGCACACCGGCGTCAGAAGGAATATTACGACAAGAAGGTATTTGGCGTACCCCTGAAAGTTGGTGATTTAGTTTGGTTATACCAACCTCAAGCATCAGGAGTGCCGGCAAAGTTTCACAGAGAGTGGACGGGTCCATATACGGTAGAACGAGTGCTCTCTGAGGCCACCTGCATGATAAAGGATCGTAACAACCCTAATAGTCAACCTACAGTTGTCCATTTCAATCGTCTCAAACCCTGTAGAAAAGAAGCTGAGTCAATCGAGTCAGAGAGGGCAGATTCACCACCAGTGGTCGCTCGTGAACTTGAAGTACCGGCTGAGGGGGCTACAGAGTAGCACCGGGGACGGCGCTCGAAGGAGGGAGGGTGTAGTGTAGTGTTGCACGGAAACTGTCGTGGCGCGCTGCTTGACTTTGAACTGGGGTTTACGCTGCGCTTTCATTTGCCTTACAGGAACCTAGTCGTGTGCTTTAACGGAAGAAGTGCAAGCAGAAGAAGATTGACTTTTGCTACGTGTTGCTTAATAAATCTCCAGTTCCAATCTCCGGAGTTCTCCCAAGCTTGTATACTACACAACTAGCTGTATATACCGCTATGTTTCATTTTCCCTCTGCCTGCGTTTTCGCCTGGTCCTTTTGTTTGCAGAATATACGTTTTGTCCCTGAAGGACCGACCTTTTACATCGCAACCAACTCACAGTCGTCAGCAAACAGTAACGTACGGATACTTGTTTCGCAGAATAGGGTTCTGGCACTGACACGCTAAATATTCTTTAACTAAACAACAATACGTTGCTGCACACGAACGCCGTGAGTACAAGCCGCAACAAAAGTACAAAACATTATGGTATTAGGATAAGTAATGAAACAGGCAGGAGCTGACATTGTCTTGCGGTATGTGCGACCACCAAGAATACTGTCCAATACGGTGGACGTAATATCCACCACAGGTATCCCGCATTCAAGCGTCGGTGATTTGGATGGCATTTTTGGTGGCGACCACGATGTTGTCAGGCTCTCATTTAAGCTTCCCAGACTCCGACATCCAGTTAGCTCAATATACACTGCTTTTAGTCCTCTTCAGCACATGAATTGGGTGGCCTACTCCTAACTTCTACCTGCCGCCCCTTGGGACGCTTGCTTTCTAGCAACTACTACGGACACTGCAATCGGTGAACGGTAAAATAACTTCGAGGCTTGCCTCCGTGTCCTTACACCACCTCAGGCCTCGATCAGACTTCAAAATTCTGATGACGCCCCCACAGGTAAAATTACCACTAAGCTTAAGTAAATGCAATCTCGCTACAGGAATACTAAGGACTTTCAACTCATAATGCATATCAGCAACCTCCTTGTCGAATGACGAAATTCGCAAGACCTTAGATACTTAGCCGAGCGCACTGCACTGTGTAGTACGAGCAAAGCGACGTCACTATTACAACTTATGAATCCTCGCAATGGTCGCAACAAACTGCCGATTACTTCACTTGTGCTTTCCGATAATAGGATCACGGTTGACGCAACAGAGTTGCGCGAGTACATTAATGCATACTTTGTGATGCCTTCATCAACACCAATTTGTCACTGCCAACTACCATTACAAAGGTGACAGAAGATAGTATTCATACCCTTGCCTTTAAAAAGAACAACAGCAAGCGAGCTCTACACTTACTGAAGTTGTCCCGCAACCCGGGTCTTTACGGATGCCCAGGATCTCTTCTACTCGGAGGCCCAGATATCCCAATCCTTCTCTTTAACATTTTTAACCTCTCTATGACGAGTGGAAACTACCCAATCATATGGACTCACTTGATACTCGTTCCACGTCACAAACTTGGCTGTTTCCAAAATATTGACAACTATCTACCCATAATTCACAAACCCTTTGCGTCTAAAGTTATGAAAAGGATAGTCAAGGAGGGATGCTTCATTTCCTACTGCAGAGCAACCTTACCAATAGGTCCCGCGACTGATTCCGGCCAGCGAAATCTTGCTAACATGCAACTTGGAATTCCTGAGCCAGGTGACCCACTCCATTGACTCGAGGTAAGCGCTAGTCACTACGTTCCTGGACATGAACAGGCAGGTGCCCAGTTTCCACACAATGGACTACTGACACAACTAGCAGCATTCGACGTTTCTAGCTATCTTCTTGCTTGGTTTGCCTCTTACCCTTTTAGCCGAACGCATTCAGTAAAACGAGGTGATCCAGCTTCTAACAGAGCACCCGTAACTAGCGGAGCATCGCAATGATGTGTAGTTGGCCCTCCGCTGTTTCTCATATATTACTAATCTCTTCCAGGTCTTCAGATACGGCACTGAATACAGATTCGCCGATTATATCAGTCTTTTATGCACTTCTACCTGCATACAACTTGGCCTCGCAAACATTCAGTACTATCTTCGTGCTCCGGAAACTTGGTGTGATATTTGGAGGCTAGAATTCTCACCAGGTAAGTGCAACGATTTCTTTTATCGTTGCACTATGCTACACGGCTCCCTAACTCTCAACGGCACATCCCTAGGTAACAGCACTGCCATGCGCGACTTCGCTAACCTTTTCCAGACAAGCAAGCTCTAGCTCAGCCAAAACAAGGTCTATTATTGGGTATATACTAAAGTCAGTAAGCCTTTTAGAGTCCCGACTCACGCAGTACAGGCTAGGTGTAAGACGGATTTTAGAGTACTGCTTGATTGTTATCTCCAACTCACGTAAGAGTGATAGGAAGAGGTCCGAGAAAGTCCAGCGGTCTTCCACTACGGGTCTCCTAAGCCCACCTAAGCGCAACGATCACAGATGCTGCAAAATGCTTGGTCTGGAGCGTCTCTGGTTGCGCAGGCTTAAAGCCAACCACCCATTCTTCTATAAACCTCTTAAAACCTCTTATTCACTTATGGGGAACTCTTTTCTACCGACGGGTGCTACACGTTACTCAAAACGCAAAAAGCCCCACTCATTCTCTCCCTAAGACACGTCGCCATGTTCGTTCAAACTTCTTTTTCTCCATAGATATGCGCAAGTATGAACCAAGGTACCAGAAATTGTTCGAGCGTCAGAAACAGCAGTAGAATTCTCCTCGGACATTAAACGATTACAAAGTGTCCCCAAATTGACGCAAATGCTTGGCAGCCGCATCGCCGAAGACGAGTTATGGCAACAGGGCACTGATCACCTCTAGACATGTTGCCACTCAACCACCGCATACTTCATCGCTGAGTATTTTAGAGTAACAGCGTTTCCAACTTACTAGTGCCATTCTCTGGGTGTTTTCTTTCTCCTGTGCCCTCAAGTTTTATTTGCCTGACTCTGCTCCTCACTTGTTGTTTGCATTTATCGCTACGTCCTGCATTTGTATGAGCTTGGCTCCATTCCTTATCGCTCTGTTTCCTCCTAGACCACTAAACTAAATGAACGACAATGCCTCCTCATCCCCTTACCAGCGACTTAGCTTCTTATTTCCACGTATTTTATGAGCCGCAGCCTTACTTTTATTTACCTGTGTACGTAATACGCCACTGCTTAGACCATTTTTCCTATCTAACACTCTCTATGTTCCCTCGGACCACCTGCCTAACGGAAGGAGATGTTGCTGCCCAAATCTATTTAGAGTTGTCACACTCCATACTTACTGCATCACTGACATCGCTGTAGGCTTGCCTAGCTGGCTCAGCCCTTGAATTGACATAGGCTTCCCTCGCATTCGGCAGTCCTCTGGCCCTGTTGTCCTTTACCTCTACTCATGCCAAACTCTTTCTTTTCTGATAACAATCTATACTTCTATTCCCACCTTAATTTGGCGGCTCAGCATCAATGCGCTGAATTATCTGGTCTGGTCTGATCGGTCTCCTGCTTCCTGACCTCTCTCGGAATCTGGAAGTCTGAGCTCTAATAACCAAACCCTCTGTAACCCTTACGTCAAGAGCATTGTCGGTCCTGGATCATTTTTATTGTTATATCCTCTTACAGCTTTAACCTCTGTTTTTCTGCCAACACTCACTGTTAGTATTCTGACCTAACTATTCCGACTCAAACACAACACCGATATTCTAGTCTCTTTTCAATGGTCTCCTGCGCTTCGAGCACTGCAGCCTTACTGCACAAGGACCGGAAGACCCAATGGTCTATGCGTATCACTTCCACTTCTCCTCCACACTAGCATATTTATTCGCGACGCTGTTTCCTTTCCGTCCGCTCTGCATTTGTTATTCAACTGTGGTGCTAAATCTTCCTATCCGACACTAATCAGTCCTCCTCTGAGCAGTCCCCTGCTTGCTGACTGCTTCCAGAGATAGGACACGCAATGGTTCTACGAGCTGCAGACCAGCTAATCTGTCCTACTTATCTCGAGCACTTTGCACTGCATGCTAACTACCTTCCCGGTTTTCAGAAAGGTCCGGGTATCCTATGGCTATCATTGACTTGAAAGGTCTGCCGGCTTTTGTCTATCTCTTCAAGGTACCGACCCCACGTCCTATATGTGTACTAGTTTAATAACTATGTACTACTGCTAGTATGACTGACCGCATTATGACTTGGCAAACGCTTCTCATATCATCATCCACCGTTTAGCTCGTTTTATTACGTTACCCCTTCCAGCACCCTTCACTTACACTGCAATTAAAAGTAATAACATCTGCTGCTGATGGTGATAAACCTCTCCAAACTTGTGAGTATTCCTCCTTACATTTAATCAACGACTAGCTTCATTTGACGTATGTTTATATTCATTTCCTAAAATTACTCCAGCTGGTCAAACTATAAGACTGGGCGCATACGTCCATTAAAACCACCTGTCTTCCATTGCTTTCATTCTGAACGTATCGAGTGCCTTGTGGCTTGGGATGAACTGGAATCAGCAGTAAGCTTTATTGCCAGTAGAATCCCACTTTCTGGGATTCACCTAAGCTATTGAAGCGCCGACGCACCACACTAATTTACAAAACTTGGTTCATTACATTACTTGTTCTATAACCAAAACCCAGCTTCAACTGCGACCTGTCTCCCTCCACCATACCTCTCCTCCAATGAACTGTGCTCGACAGTCCTTATTTCCTTAATTTCTCACTAAACAGCAGCTGCTGCGATGTAGTTAATCCGGCTCTTATCCTCATCGCTCTTTGCTTCCTTTTGGCTTCCTTTGACACCGTAGCATCCTACCTTCGGGTGGTTCACCTACTATACTGAAGCGCCGATGCCTCACCTTATTGTACAATTGTTGGTTCAGAGTACTGCTTGTTCTACAAATTAACCATCTTTGCTGCTACGACCTGCCTTCTTTCACTTTAACCCTTGTCCACTTAACTGACTGCTCTACAGTTAAGGTTTTCTTAAGCACTCAAGATTGGGCGGCTTCTGTTACATTGTCAATCCGGCTATTACCGATACACCTCACTTAATTTACCTGGTTTCTTTTGACACCGTAATATGCCGCCCTCGTGAGGTCATATATTATTTAAAAGGGTTAGTGCACCATCCTATTCAACTGCTGTTGATCCGAAGCATTGCCTGTCCTGCAAACCCAGCCTCGCTTCTGCTACGGCTTATGATTTTATCACTATAAACCACTTCCAGATAACTGACTGCACGGCAGTTCATGCACTATTATTCTCTTACCAATCAGCAACCTCTGTATCGTAGTTAACCCGGATCATACCCCCAATAACCTTTGCGTCCACCTGGCTTGCTTTTTATCCAGTAGCATTCCACCCGCGTGTAGTTTACCTGATATGTTTAGGAGCCGACTCGCCACCCTACTTTACAGTAAATGTTTCATAGCATTGCTTGTTCCACAACTCAATATTGGCTTCAGCTACGGCCTGTCATCCTTTCTTATAGCTCCAGGCTGCAGCTCCACGTGGCAGTCCATGTTTTCTTGATTAACAAATACATAAATTGTTATATCCTCAATGAAACGGGATACACCAATACAGGCATAATTGAGTGCTTGTCACAGCCACTGAAACAAACTGAGCGTGTATACACCATATGAGATGGAGAAGTGTTCGCATAATACACGGTTGTATAAGTAATAAGTACTTGTCATAAAGGAAATCTGCAGTGATAATGGGCATGCACACCGTAGCCAGGCACATGTGTGGCTCAGAAGCAACGTAAAATCTATAAGTTTTTCCGTTGCAGAAATTCTGGGTAGGATTTAGAATAGTTTAGGAGATTGATCTTAATTATTCCGCGTGCGTATTAATCCGCTAGAATGATTGATAAACACTTTTTGACGAATGGGTAAGGTTTGGTTCATATGCCATTGTGTTCACAGCTTGCAGTTATCGGGATGTTGTCAGTATACATTAGTGAGCAGGGAGTTTATCTTGGTAGCGAGTCATATCCACCACATCGCAGTGTTGTTACTCAGACATATGTGGTTGTTTATAGGGAGACGGCTTGCCAGACAAAAAGCCCACCACATCCTGAAACACTGCCGTTGACCACAAGTGGAATAGAAACGCGCCGTTGGCAATACCACGTTCGGATCGCTTTATTCACGGCTAACCATCTTCCTGATGCACTCGTTTTTCCATCAGCTGAGCGAGACTGCATCGGGGTACACAATTACCGGTTGAAACCGGCAATACTGGACGGAATTGAGTAACGGTAATTAAGATATAGTGTTGTAGGTGAGCAAGCACCTCAGAGTAAAGAGTGGCGGTTATTACCTTCTTAGTATAATCCCCCAAACAGAAAATCCACGGGCCGGGTGGGATTCGCAGACTAATCTAAGAGAAAGAACCAATGCAGCTAAGTGGAACACGTTCAGGGAGAGAAAGCTATTTGTGTAGCGTCGCAGAACTGTGTAGTTAAGCCGTCTCTTATACCTATCGCTTTCTGCATCCATCCGGTTTCCTTGGACACCGTGGTATACTAAATTCGCTTTGTTCATCTAAGCTACTAAAGCTCCGATGCGCCTCGCTAGTTTACAATTAGTGGTTCATAGTATTGCATGTTTTACAAACCAAGATTATCTTCTTTTACCTTTACCTTCTTTTACTTAACTGACTTCTCGGCAGTCTATGTTACTCTAAACTCACTATAAAGAGCGGCTTCTGCTACGCAGTTAATCCGTCCCTCATGGCCACTGCTCGTTGCGCCACTCTGGCTTGCCATTTACAAACTAGCATTCTACCCACGAAAAGGTAATCTACTCTACTGAAGCGGCGATGTGCCACCCTTACGTACACTTAGTAGATCATAGTATTACTTGTTATAAAACCCAAACCATGCACTAGCTACAGCCTTCCTACTTCCAATGTAACTCTCCTACACCTAACTGACTGCTCGGCGGTCCTTGTTTCTTTAATCTCTCAATAAACAGCGGCTTCTGCTATGTAGTTAATCCGGCTCTTATAATTATCGCTCCGCGTCCATCTGCCTTCTTCTTGACACCGTAGAATCCCACGTTACGGGTGATTCAGCTAATTTACTGAAGCTCGTTCTTAATAAAGAAATGCTTGCGCAATGTATTTAATCCGGATCTTATCCTCGCCGCTCTTTGCGTCTTTCTGGCTTTCTATTTAAATTGTAGCATTAAACCTTTAGGTGGTACACCTATTCTACTGAAGCGCCGATGCGTTACCCTATTTTACAATTGTTGGCTCCTAATATTGCTCGTTCTACAACTCAATCTTTTCTTCTGCCACGGCATGTCTTCTTTCATTTTACTTAACTGACTGTGCGGCAGTCCATGTTAAGTTAATCTCTCAAGAACGGGCGGCTTTTGCTACATAGTTAATTCGGCTCTTACTCTTACGGTTCTCTGTTTCCGTATGGATTTCCTTTTATCCCGTAGAAGTCCAACCTCCGTGGTTTACCTGAGCTCTTGATGCGCCGACGCGCCGTCCTATTTCACATCTGCTGCTTTGATAAGGTTACTAGCACTGCAAGACAGTCCTCGCCCTAACCGTGGTCTTTCTTTCTTTACTATAACTTTTATCAACTTAACTGACCGCTTGGCACTCCATGTTCCTTTGTTTTCTTTTTATAAAGCAGCTTCTGACACTAGTTAAGCGGGCACTTACCCTCCCTGCTCCATGCATCCACCTAGCTTCCTTTGGACACCGTAGAATTCTACCATCGGTTGCTTCACCTTATCTATTGAAGCGCCACACTACTCCACAACGGCTGGGTCATAGTGTCACATGTTCTACAACCCGATCTCCGCTACAGCTACGATCCTACTTCCTTCACTATAACCCTCCTTCACTGACCGCTCGGCAGTCTGTGTTCACTTAACCTCTCAACGGCAAGCGGCTGCCGCTACGTAGTTAATCCGGCACTTAGCCCTACTGTTTCATGTGTCCACCATGCTTGCTTTTGACATTGTAGCATTCCACCTTCGAGTGGATCACCTAAGCTACTAAAGAGCCGATGCGTCAGTTGCTCAACAAATCTTGGTTCATGGAATAAATTATTTCTTTTTATTCACCCTTTGATCGCTACACGTCGTTGAACCGTCTTCTTTCTGCCAGCACATAAGTGTTAACCCATTTAAGTAAAACCTCGTTGTCGGATTACCTGAATCATGCTCTAGACCTACAAGCACATCTAGCAATTTACACACTGAGATATGAAATTTGTTACATATTAAAGAAACATTTTCAGAGTACTAGATTTTGCTGATTGTACATCATTTTGTCTTAAATCTAAATTTCTTTAGGTCGGATTTTTACACTGCTTAGCTCCATGGTTTTTCCTTTCGGTCTCCTCTCAGTCTGCTCATTCTTATTTCTTTGAGGTGTGTAACATTATTAGGATTCGGGATTGGACTAAGGAACTGCCAGTGTCTGAGATGGGACGAAATAAACAACAAGGACTCACCTAGACCATTGCCCTATACTAAAACCAACTAACTGCAACCAACACAACGAATGATGTCCATGGAGGATAACTGCACAATAATTCTTTACACCCAGCAAGTATACCGATCAAAGAAAGTGAGACACCAGATATTCTGGAAATGTAGCTTACCTGCAAAATTATTAACCTTGCTCTACACTCCGTAACCTCTATCGCTAGCCCTGATGGAGCTAACGGCTCATTTAACGGAGGGTTACATTCAAATGCAGTAATAGTAAACAAATGCTTGATAAGGGCGTTCGTCAGATATACTTGTCCGTCTAAATCAATCGACGACAGTGTTCCATGACTGTTGTGTATTGCAGGCAAGGGTATTATATAAAATGGCCTCAAAAGTTCCTTTGTAAACACTACTACGTGACGGATGTGACTCACTAATGAGTAAAGCAACGACTCACAATTAAATGATGGAATTTAACTATAGAAACTTTTAGCACTATTTTATTGACCAATGCAAGAATGCTACTCTCTTTCTTCGCATATGGTCATAACTACACCTGCTGTGTTTTTCCTATTTACGCTACGCACACATGAATCCAGTTTAGTTTCCCCCACTGCCGTTTGTGCTTTTCATGAGTAATGCTTCCATTACTGCGTATTGTAAAGCGTTTTGCTGCAGCTATGTACGTGCATTGTAACCGATCTTTTGCGTAAGCTAATCGCTTTTAACCGTTGATCATACTTGTGTTGGCGTATTCCGATGAATTCAAGAATAAAATAAATAATTAGTTATCTAGTTAAATCGGTTTACTCAGCTGGACTATCGCCCGCATAGCACTCTGCAGACTTTCAATTAAACTTACCAACATACGCGGGCAAACAAAGGTAGTCAACGCCATCCACAATGCCTTGCGTTTCACCGTATCAAATGCTTTACTGAAAGCAACAAAAAGCAAGTACAACGGCTAGTGTCGTCCATTACACTCCCCTTGCAAATCACGAGCCGGTAATATCATATCTATAGGGAAGAGGCTCGAAAGAATCCACACTGCTCTTCATCCACCTTCAGTTTCACAACCCGACTGACGAGGTGGTTGAGCCGCATCTAGAAAGCACCTTGCCTACACAACTCAGCACGTTGATGCAACGATAATCCGTGTCAAATTGCTTGCTCCATATGCCAATGTACATTATTAGCACAAGCGCAGCATTCTACTCAAGTGGAGCAATCTTTTCAATTTACACGCGTTACACTCACTGATGCAGCGCAGCCACAACGCGAGTCCGCCACGTTCCATACTTCAGACATGATCCTCTCACACCGGCGAAATTGCCATTTCGCAGCTGGGCAAATGCCCACTGCGTCTCATCCAGTGTCGGCGTGTCTGTCAGGCTCCTGTTTACATTTTGCTGCTTGGGGACGTTCAATGTAAATGACTAAAAATAGAACTACTATGCTCGACAAGGCAAGGTACGCGTCTATAGGTATGATTATTTGACACAAAGTGCAGGATCAAGAATTTACCAAACTCCGATATGCTTGCCGTACAAGTGCACGGTTTGTACCGGGTATGCAATCATGTAATTGTGTGTGTATCTAGCTGTGTAGTTTGTGCATGCCTTCACCGGAGGTGCAATCTTCAATATTGCCACAAACAAGCGTTGGTGCTGAAGTATTGGAAACCACCTCCCGCTTTTGCTACCTTAGGAGTGTGATGTCGACTGATCAGCAGCTACACGTTGAGTTGCGTATTCGCGTGTCGAAGGCGGCAGCGGCATTCGGGAAGCTTGACTATCGAGTGTGGAACAACCATCAGCTTACCATTGGCACGAAGCTGATGGTGTACAAATCCATGGTACTGTCCGTTCTTCTATACGGCAGTGAAACGTGGACGATGTACCGTCGGGATGTGCGATATCTCAAGCGGTTCCATCAGCAGTGTCTGCGACGAATCTTGCGGATCCGCTGGAGCGATAGGGTTGCAGACACGGAAGTTTTGCGTCGAAGTGGGATGTAGGCAGTGGACTGCATACTTTTATTGAGACATCTGAGATGGCTCGGTCATGTGAGCCGTATGGATTCGGCGCGGATACCGAAACAACTCTTATACGGTCAGCTGAGTATTGGGAAGCGGCACGTGGGGAAACCAAAGTTACGTTACCAGGACATGATTAAAGTAAGCCTCACACGTTCTAATCTTGATTGCAGATCATGGGAATCAAAGGCGGTTGATCGTGGTGCATGGCGCGATCTAATCACGAAGGCAGTTGCTGAAGCGTGGGAGAAAGCCCTCATGCATGCAGAGAAGAAGCGGCAAGTGCGGAAGCGGCAAGCACCAATGAATTGTACTCCATCGACATCGAGTGCATGGCGCTGTAGAAGAGGTGGTCGCGATTGCCTTAGTCGGGCAGGCCTAGTGAGCCATGAGATAGGTCACTCGGGACCACTGCCGAAGTGACGACGGTTCCCGCAGTGAACGTAGGCAGCACCGGCGAAGCGTTTGTAGGCACGCTGAATTCGATTTAGTAACCACATGCTTGCTTGCTAAGTCTCTTTATTTCAGGTGGTGGGTTTTCTGTTCTCTCCTAATGCCTTTCTTTCTCATATAAATGTCTAGTGGGCTAGGAGCTAGGCCACTCGGGACTACTACAGAAGCAACGACGGGTCCTGCAGAGAATGACGGCGAGCCGGCGCAGCGTTTTTAGGCACGCTGAATTCGATTTACTAACCGCGTGCTTGCATGCTAAGTCTCTTTATTTCAGTTGGCGGGTTTACAGTTTTTACCTTAATGCTTTTCTTTCTCATATAAATATCTCCCTGTACTATATTCCATCAACTTGTACACCTCTTCTAAACCAATTGTATTCATAACCTTTTTGTGTTCGTGACATTCCGTGAACTATACTTCCTGACCTCGTGCACTTAGCTAGGATTTGTTTGTAAACAACTTATTACATATGCTATTAAAGTAAGGTTTACATCACCGTTTCCTTATGCGTTAATCGGGTTTTTCTCTTTTCTTTCTCTCTCTCTCAAGTGTTTGGCTGTTGTTTGATATCCCCGGTGTGGCTGCGCTTGATGTGCATGTTGACAAGGTGCCTACCCGTCCATTACCCACTACCTCGTCCATACTGGCTCCAAGCGACAGTTGGTCGTTGCTGGAGGGGACGGGGTGCACGATCCTTGTGGTCGTGTTAGGCTCAAAGAGTGGTTCCATGCACTCAGTATGAAGCGGACTACGGTCCAGCCACCGCCTTGTGTGCGGTTGATTTCCCAAATACAGCGTGCGTGTGTTTGCCTGTGAATGACTGTGGGCCGGCTCGGTTGATGAAACGTGGCTCCCATCCGCATGCTTCCCGGTCTTATTCCCTCGGGTTTACACTGGACATGGGGTGTGTGGTTGGAGCTGTGGATGGTGCAGCGCAAGCCCTCCATGGTCCCTCTGTAGACGCAGGCGTCCTGTGGCTTGCCACAGTGACAGGCAAATCCGAAACCGGTTGCCGCCAACTAGTTTGTGCTTGTAATTATGCTGCTCCATCTAGTATCTATTAGGCTTACGCTGAATAGCTGGCTGGCCGAACAACCTCCTCGTGGTGCCAGCTGGGTGGTTCGGGTTTAACCCGTTCCAGCAAATAGTTCGGCGGCAGTGTTCCAGAACGTGGTGGGTTTTCACCCGGCAGGCGTTCTCCCTATAAAAGCCACAAATGTCTGCTTAGCAACACTATGACGTGGCGGATGTGACTCGCCACAAAATAAAGTCACTTGCCCTTGGACATCCGGAAAATGGTATCCAACCCACGGACGTCAATCGCTTATTCGCACATTCCTACCGATAACAAACAGTCAAAAATGCTGCGGCTCATTCAAAAATACAAGCTACGTTCATAGACAATTGCATACGTATATACACGCATACACTTCCATTCACTGTTATGCCAAACATGTACTCTTTGTACAATTTGATCACACTATGTTAGCTAAACATGATAATGCCTGTACGGGGGTGCCTCGCATTGTCTAGAATAAACGTATATTTATTTATTTATTTATAAACACCGATAGTCTCTCTCCTAGCACTATTCCTTCCCGTTATTCTTCTCCTTTTTCACTCTATTTTGCAGCGATTGGCCGTAAGCCCCATGCATCTCTGTGCATATACGGAGCATTGCATCCTATACTCTCTTGAAATACCTGTATCAATTTCCTCCGCTGGTTTGTTGGTTTATTCTGTGACACAGTATGGGCTACTCGTGACAAATCGTCTTAATGAAATGGCTACCTCTGTCCACTTATGGTCTTTGCTAACGTCATTATCTGTCGATCGTCTTAACTTTCGCACTGTTTAAAACCAGCTAGCGGAAGCAGACTCTAAGCGTTTAGGCGCATATCAGTGCTTACTGGGATGCAAACACCTTATATCTCCAATCTTTATTTTCCTGGAATGACTGCATTGCATACCTAAGCTATTGGCTGACTAACTCAGTTATACACTAGGCATCCACCAGTAAGTAAAAGGCTTAATCAATATGCCACTGCTGGCTACTGGCACACTCTCACTTGGAGCCAGTATCTGTACTTCGTCCTACCATCGGAATTTTTATTAAGCTGCAGGCAGTCGTCACAGGTTTTATGTAACTGCGCACAAACGGAGCTTGCTGTGACCCACTACACCTCTCCAACATATTTATTCTCTTGGAATGTCCGTGTCAAATACCTTCCCAGGTAATGTGACATATTCTGTGACACTGTAGGTATCCAATAGTAAATAAATAAATAAATAAATCTTTTGTTCTCAACTAGGTGAGGTACGCCTTTACAGGCATGATCATTTTGACGAAACGATGTATGATCAAGAATGTGCAAAAATCCGATATGTTTGCCATAGCAGTTTGTGTTTGTGTAGGGGGTATGTATGTATGTCATTGTGTGTGTATGTGTATGTAGCTGTGTGTTTTGTGCTTGTAGTTGTGCTGCTCCGATCTTCATTGTTTGATATCGTCATCAATATGCGAGCGGGAGATTGGTGTTCGTGGGTCGGATAGAATTATCCGGATATCCGCGGGGCAGTGACTTTATTTTGTGGCGAGTCACGACCGACACGTCACAGTGTTGTTAAGCAGACAGTTGCGGCTTTTTCTAGGGAGAACGCTTGCCAGGCAATACCCACCACGTCCTGGAACACTGCCACCGAACTATTTGCTGGAACGGGTTGAACCCGAACCACCCAGCTGACACTACGAGGAGGTTGTTCGGCTAGCCAGCCTGAACGTCTTATTTAATGTATACACCTGGCCAGTTTCTTTGCGCCACCATCCTTCGACCGACTTCCCTTTGACACTTGTTTTAGATCAGCTATTTCTCTAAGGCTCCAGGCATTGCTGCTTTTATCAGAAGCACACCGGTAGTCACTCTTTTATCTCTAAAATTCCTTCTCAGGTAACGTCTGCGCCAAATACCGTTGAGGTTTGTTGACTTGTTTCATAGCACTATATGTATCCACTAGCAACTAGAAGGCTTCATCCAAACTCAATTGCTGACACCACTACTCGCGCTGCTATCGACATTATCGGTACTTCGTGGTCCCTTCGATACCTATTTCCAGTCGCAGCGTGTCATTGTAGTTTGCAGGCATCTTTGCACCAGGGGCCACGGCTTGGCTTTCCAACCTACATTCTCTTGGACTGTTTGCATTACATACCTTCTCTGGTTTGTTGACTTATACTGCGTCACTGTAGCTATGCACAAGTAACTAGAAGACCTACCCGGAACGGCATTGCTGGCCACCTATTTCTCCCTATCCTAGTGCCTTTACCTGGCGTTCTTCTTATCGTTCCATATTTATTTTGCAGTGATTCGCCGTAGGCTCCATGCATCGCGCAGATCCGAAGCTCCCTAGGAGACACTCCTTGTCTCTCATTCAGTACTCGCTTAGAATGTCTGTAGCACTTACCCTTGCAGGCTTGTTGATGTATTCTGTGACACAGTAGGTAGGCACTGGTGGCCAAACGTCTTAATGGAATGGCTTCATCTGGCCACTGCTAGTGTTTCCTTGCGACGATGCACGTAGATCCTCTTAACTTCTGCAAATCCGTTTAGCGTCAGCTAATGGTCGTATGCACCGTGCATTTCGGAGCACATCCAAAGCTTGCTGGAAGCCACAGTTTAGCTATCCAACCACTATATTGGAATGTCTGCATCCAACATTTCTACGGGTTTACCACCAATTGTCCTTTGAATGGAACCCGCTGCAGTATGTGTATATGTATATCTACCTTTTCTGCGCTCCTTGTCGAATGAAGCTGCTGTTCACTCACCCCTTAATCGCCAACAGGCTTCTAAGTTTCCTTTCGCTCCTGCAACGCAATTGTTGTCTTACACTAAACTGACACTTTGCTTGCTCACTGGTACAACTCTCTGTTCTCTACGTAGATCTTAGCAAGCTACCCAAAAGGCCATTGCTTCTTTAGTAAGTTCAAAAGTAACTTTCAGCATAATCACCGTTGCACATTGTACATGATTAATTCTCAACTCTAAACTTTGCAATATAAGGCTTTAAACTTGTTACGTCCATGCTTGTCCTTTGCGAGCTTCTCTTGGTTTTCTCTCACCGTGCGGTTTCTCCTTTGTCCTGAAGCTCTTAGGGACTTGTGGTTAGACTAAAGGAAAGAGCTTTGCACGAGACAAACCTAATAACCGACAAGGACCAATATAATGCATGGCTGTACACCATAGGGACTTAACTGCACTCTGCATCCCGACGGTTGTCTAGTGTGGATAGCTAGGCGCCATACCATCCCACTCCCACATGTTATACAAATTCTGTAAAACCCAGAAACCAGCAACTTTGACACGTTGCTCACTTGGACACTAAACAAGAGGAATATTCGTGACTCACCCGTCCTCAATGGGCCTCAGAGATTATGGTGGCGCTGACCAAGCTAGCGGTTTAACGAACAGTGGTAATTGGAAGTTATTTGAGTGGATTAACCAAACTTGAAATTAGCCGGCAAGCTGGTCTGTCAGTCGTACATTAGTATTCAAAACGGTTTAAAGCCGTATTTCACTTCATGGCGGGAAAGGCATTGCAAGTGCTCCTTTAAAAATCTAAACTTGTCCGTTTAACAACGCTGCGACTTGATGGATGTGTTTTGCCATTATTGAACGTCACTTTTTGTATCTACATAATGACAGGTCGTCCATTGTCATGTTTAACGTTTTAGGACACTGGCAAGAATAAAAATACTCCCTATCTGCATCAGCCGTTTTACTGCAGCTATATTGCTTTGCCTCATTGAACTACGCAGATATGTACCAATAGGTTCGTTTCGAAAGTTATCTGCATGTAAATTTTGATAATACCTGGCTTTTTGTCTCGACAATTTCGGAAATCATCTGTTTAGTTCTTAATTTATTTAGCGAAGTTATGTCCGTGGATTGGTGTTGCATATTCGGTTATTTACGGGGCAGTGACTGTATTGCTTGGCGACTCACGACCGCCAAGTCAGCGTTGTTATGCAGACTGTAGTGGCGTTTTATTTGGAGCACGCTTGCTTGGCCAAAGCCACAACACCCTGAAGCACTGCCGTGAAATTATTTACTACAACTAGTTAAACACAAACCTTTTAGCTGGCACCACTTATGTTGGAGCACCTGAGAAGGTTAATCGGTAGTATTTAGGCGCTACCTGCATAGAGAATGCAGGTTTGACAAAAGCAATTTAACGGTCATTGGAGCAACCAAACGGCAATTGACTGGACTATAATGAACGGTCTCAAGCAGCGCAATGTGCAGCTGAGTCTGGCGAACACACCGAAATCGGATGAGACGTAGCGAGTACCTGCTCACCTGCATGACGGCAGGTCGGTCTGTGCCGACGGGCTTCCGCCTGTATTATTGAATCGCGGCGGACCCGCGTTGGTAAATGCGCTACATTATCTGGTGCAACCCTTGTGGTATAACGCGGTGGCCTCTACTGCTGAAGGATGCGTTTGTGCTACTACTGTACAATGGCAAAGGCAGCAAGCAATGTGACACGGATTACAGTAGTATCAGCTTGCGGAGTGGTGTAGTTAAAGTGACGTCCCGAATGCGGCTCAATCGCTTCGTCAGCCAGGTTGTGGTACCGCACGTGGTGGAAGATAAGTGTGGATTCTGTTATAGTCGCAGCTCTATATATATGGTGTCGGGAGCTAGCTGACTGCAAGAGAATTGTAGTGAACGACACTAGCCGTTGTACGGATTCGTTGATTTCACCAAATCCTTTGCTACGGTGGACCGCAAGACATTGTGGCTGGGGTTGTTTAACATTGTTTGCCCGCATATGTTTGTAAGTTTACTTGAAGGTCTGCAAATTGCTACGCGGGCCAGTTGCAGCTAAATGGACAGACCTCGGATGCCGTTGCAGTTAGCTTTGGTGTGAAGCAAGGTTGTGTCTTAGCTCAGGTCCTGTTTACTTTTTATATTGGTGCCACGACGTCTTGTGCGTTTTTTGCGGCTCTAACTCACGTCGTTCGTGTGGAGCAGCGTTTTAATGGTGCGTTATAGAACATCCGCTGTTCCGTTGCGAGAACCATAGTCTGTGCAGCAACGATCCGTACGTTGCCGTTTGTTGTCAAGTGTGCGTTGTTTGAACATATCGTGAAGGAGTCGCAGCACATGAGTAGTGCTCTGGCTTTGACAGCGTTCAAATCCGGGCTCACAACCGGCACCTTCAAACTGGCAATAGTTTTCAGCCTTCCCCGGGTGTGCTGTTTACAATAGCATCGCGAATCATCCCCGCTCATGATAAATTGTAAGACGAAACTTGCTTCTGCTACCTTGGGAATGTTGTGGCGACCGACCAACAAATTCACAGTGAGCATCGAATCCGCATACTCAAGCCAGCGTCGGCATTGGGAAAGATAGAGTGCCGAGTGTGAAACAACGATCACCTAACGGTTGGCACAAAGCAGTTGTTGTAAAATCCATGGGTCTGATTTCTATATCGCAGCGTAACGAGAATGCTGTACTGGCGGGATGTGTGCTATCTCGAGCAATTTCGTAAACAGTGGCTGTGACGGATACTGCGCATCGTATGGTGCGACAGAGTTGCGGACAAGTACGGGTTGCGCCCTAGCGAAAGGCATGCAGCAGACTGCATACGTTTACTGAGACACCTGAGGTGGCTCGGTCAAATGAGACGTATGGATCCTATGCTGATACCAAAGTAGCGGTTATATAGTCAGCTAAGTGTTGGGAAGCGGAAGGTGGGGAAACCGAAGCTTCATTATTAGGAGATGATGAGGTTTTGCTCAGGTTCTGATGTTGCTTTTAAATTTTGTGGGTCAAAAGCGGGTGATCGGCGTTCATCGCGAGCTCTGATCACGAGGGCTGTTGCCAAGGTGCAAGGGAAAGCCCTCATTTTTGCAGAACCGGCGATGAAGTCAGAAGCGACAGGTGTCACTGATTTGTACTTCATCTGCATCCAGCGGATTATGCTGTAGCACATGGCGGCGCGAGTAGCCGAGTCAGGCGGACCTAGTGAGCCATGAGCGTGGCCTCGTGATGTCACCACAGAAACTATGACGACTCCAGCGGAGAACTTTGGGAGAACGGGCGCAACTTTAGTATGCTGCTTCCCAACTCTCTGATCCTACTACGGTCGACGCGGGACAATGCTTTTTCTTGGGTGTGTGTTTGAGCGCATGAAATTTCTATCTTTTCCATGATAGATATTTGGCTCGTTTAAAATGTCACACCCGGTCACAAAAGTATAGAACGACCGGATTCTGCTTGTGGGTAGATGTGTACTTGCCAGTGCCGTCCATCGTGAAACCGCTGGATGCTTGTGTTGGATTTTACCTACGGCACGCCGAAGAGCAATTACCTGATCGATACATACTGTGCGTCTGGCTGGCTGAAGTGGAGAGAGGCAGTTAACTTGGAAACAGTAGTCCATGCTTACCCTGCCACTGTTGTAGAATCGTGACTGCAGTTGCTCAGGCATACCAGGCCTGAGCAAGAAGTGTGCAATATGTGTTTAGTGTTATCTAGACTAAGGATAAATAAGGACAAAACTTTGAGTACATATTTTCCTATACATCGTCTTATGGAAATTTTATACCGCCTTTTATATCACGATAACTAAATGACACAGCAAGATTGAAACTCGGCATTTGCGACCGCATGATTAAATAAAGATGTCAATTTTCGTTTACTGCTCTTAAGCGTTGTTTTTGCTAAAGGTTCCTTTCCTACTACTCCGTAGCTTTGGTGTAATATGCTGAAACTGTAGCTATACTGGTAGGCAAAGCTTACATTGACTTTATAATGCTGAAACATCCTGTTTCTCATCGGCACAGTAGCTTGGAAGATAACAGATAATGTGAATAAAGGGCAGTGGGTTTCAAAGGCATATTATTATACTGCATGACACTTTTGCCAAGACAAAATTAACATTCCAAGGCTGAAAATACCTTCTGAGTTATCCCCGCTGCCGGCATAAATAAACTTCACTTGGTTTTCCCGTACCCCAGAATGCATTGGCATTCCACCATTTTGAGTCACAAAATACTTTAATTCTTCGCCGCGAACAATGTAAATGTAATAGCGCGAACATGTTTTCGCCACAACTGTTCCAACCTCAATAGGACAAACGTCAGTTGCCGTTTACTACGCTTTGCAGACATTTTGAGCAACATAACTAGTGCTTACAAGTGTTGCCCTTATCGAAGCTTTCAAGTTAACAATAACTTGTTTGGTCCTCTACTCTGAACGCCACCGAAAATTGTGTTAATGTTGTCAGCACTAAATCCCACAATTTTCCGTTATATTATTTTTCGAACACATACTTTATAAATTTACGAAACTCTTCCCATGGGAACTCATGAAGGGCTAATTGTTGTAAAAGAGCGGGAAAAGATTCTTTGGCCATCGTCTGCGTTAACCTCAGAAGACGATGGAATGGCTGCGTATTTTATAATTGTTTCGGATTTTATGAGAAAATTGATAGTAAGCGTACCTTATAAAACGGTGTGCCCTAGAAAGGCTGTTATGATACACGGTAAGCCTTGACTACCGTTATGTGTGAATGTCGCGCGGTATTTGAATGCTGCAACTAATGGGGTGCAAGCGGGTTGTAAAAGCATATGTAGTAGCGCTAAGGAAACGCCCAAAGGGTCTTTAGATAAATAGCGACGGTAAAGACGAATAATTCAACTACTTAAGGGAACTTACATGCTAAGAAATGTGTTGTACTAGTTTCACCTCTGGTTGTTTTATATGTTGAAGTTCTTGAAACTAAGGGTTATATAAGCATTGGTCGTTTGCCCATGATGATGAACATTTATAATGAAACAGTAGAAAGAAAAGGACTTAGCACGGACAATTGGATTATATGATAGATAACAAATTCAATGAATTGCTTTACTTGCTTGAAGGATCTGTACGATGGCTGCGGTAAAGATTACTATGGATGCTCGTATAAATGTACACTGAAGTTCGTTTTTAATTAAGCGGGGAAACAAATAGATATTTAACATGTACGTCTTGCTAAACATGGTATCAGTCCGGAGCATATATATTTTACTTAGGAGCATAGATATGCTCTTTATGATACCACGTTATTGCAAAGTTCATAAGTCAAAATATTCACGCAGTTCTGCGCTTAAGTAGCCACATCGTTCATTGTATATTTCTATCACCATACATAAATATGTACACCTATATTGTTAGTAAAGTTATACTATGAAATGACTTACAACTATGCATTACCTTCAATATAAGGAAAGCTAACAGGGGCGAAGAATCGCGTTTTGGTTGCGTCCGTCTGCCAATATTAGGGATCGGACGAAACAGGGCAGGATCTGGGGACGAAACAAGCTTCGATTAACTGGCCTGGCTTTTTGTGTGCCAGTAATAGTAAAAGAGCCCCCAGCACTGCTAAGTGCTAGACTGTTATTGATTCTAGGGTGGTAAAAATCAGAAGCATTTGCAAAACGTGTAACACAAGTTCATGAAGTAATTACACTAGGGACAGTCACTGAAGCTCAAGAATATCCGGAAAACAAGGCCAGCCAATGTTTGTCTAAACTAAGGATAAATTCCTCCACATTTTACATGCTGATAAAGCAGAATGAAGTTTATTCCATATAGTCAAAACCCGGTTTGTCAAGCACCCGTCTCTTACCTCTAGCCTAGATCTTTGCCCCATACTTTCATGCAATGGCTCCTCAAGTTAACTGACGTAACTAGTTTATACATGTCGGTGGGGCTAAGGCCACTGAGACCCTCCAGGGTTCTGAACGTCTCTAGCAAGCTACTCTTTAGCTGCTTCTTCAGCTTGAAAACAAACCTAAGTTGGCTAAGCGATCTTCAAAGTATAACCCGAGCTGCTTATCACACGAGTAGCCAGTATTTACACTTTCTCAATATAATTGATATCTAGCTGCAGTTAGAGCGCCTAGGCCTAAACACGGTAATCGAGCGGCGATCTGCTCATAGCTTTGAGCACGGGGAGGAAGACCTATGTTTTGGTAAAATTGTACACTGCCGAGACAAAATAATTTCTGTCGCGCTTCATTGGCCTCATGCCTGCACTGCGCCGAAGGTTTGTAGTTAACCTGCACAAGGGCGTCTAGAACACGTGTGTCTGTGACCCGCTGCAGTGTTAGGGACCCATTAGATGTATTCACAGTAAATACTTTGTCACAAACGTTTAGAAGTTGACGTCTGCTGGTGCTCAGTGGTAAGCTTCATTTATGTGAGCTAGTAAGAACGGTAGCGAAAGCTCCAGACAACGAAGCTATGCCTACCCTGCTGATAAACTACAAGTAGTCAGCAAACATATAGGAATGGTTACAACTATCGATACCAGGTCATTTGTTACCATGAGAAATAGCAACGGGCCGAGTATTGAGCCCAGGGGTACTCAAATTTGAGCAATATCTGCCATCGAAATAAAGTCACCAACTCTGGTAAATCTTGTAGGTAAGAAAATCCGGAGGATAGTTGTCCCCGATGTAGTATGACTCTTAGTCAAGGTTTTGATGGCACAAGGAGGGTGGTGTGATAGAGAGGATAACCATATAGGCTAAAGAAGAGGCCACATGTAATGAAGTTAGCGAAGTCTAAGATGTGCTGCTGAATAGGCAAAGGTTTCCTTAGGAGTGATATTGCGCGAATTGGGCCCGGAATGGCAACCATGATGAAACGACTCTTCTACTATTACTTGAATAACTGTGCAGGCTTCATAGTAATGTCAGTGGCACATGCCAAAAATGAACCTATAAACAACTACTCAGGAATGGGGATGGAAATCTTTCATTGCATTGGTGATGTGTTACAAACATTCACACCTCCTGCCGACTGCCACCGTGCGGTACTCACGGATGTCTGAATATCATGAACGTCTAACGGTAGTGAACTTGCCTTATCCGAGGAATAAGGTGCACGCGCGAATGTTAACGCGCATTGCACACCTGCGCTATAAGGTTATCAGGTGTAAAGGGTGGCAAGCAAATGTGGTACTGCGTCGGTCGTCAAGCAGATAAACGTTAACGCGAGGTATGATCAGATGCTTTACGTTATGAAACAAGAAACGGTAAAGGAGATTTACGTAGTCAGAGCGGCAATAAAGGCGTTTGTAAATAAAATAAAATAATTGGCAATGTACTGCAACTTTATTAACATCATGCATATAAATATGAGCTACTAAAACAACAGCGCTACCATTGTGAACCCAACATGCTAAAAGGATGTCATGTGTATGCGCGGCATCGGATGCAACCGGAAAGAAAGAATTAAGTGGTCGGAAGGGTAACCCGACCAAAATGACACGGAATTTGTCATTTGGATCTTCGCCCAAGCCCACCAAATTATTCACGCTCACTTGGCGGACAGATGAATTGCATGTTGTCAACACCCGGGTCAATGTGTTTCGGGGTATATGTGCATCTTTTAGTAAGTGGCGTTGATGAACAATGAAAAGGACGACCGGTAAATGTTACCTGTTTCATGGATAGAAACACGATCGCTGAAGACCAGTTTGAGTGTGAGGTCACCAACACCTCCGACCCCGAAGAGACAACCTACTTGTGGATGGCTATAAAATGAAGGAAGTAACTTTATTGGTTTGTTGTATCAAGAGATGGGGCGAGAAAATATGTATGCAATGTGACAACGGATACAATTTTAATCAAAGTTTGCACTATTTCTAGTGTTCGCGTCATTGTTGGGAGTGCATTCACCCTGAAAGCGGGAACACCAAAATTGTTTGGCTCTTAAAAGGCTATTTTGCGTTCCTCTGAAAATGCTGTTGTTGCGTTCCTTGGCCCAATGTAATGGAACGTGTTTGATTAGCAAGGTACGACGGGGTGGAGTGCTTAATTGATGGTTACGAATTAGCTATGCATACCTGAAGGAAATTGCAGTGCCTTCAAGGCAGCCAATCGGGCACGGCGGATTGCAGTCAAGGAGGACGGACTGACATTGCTCACAAGCATGGCTGAGGCATCAGGGCGAAGCGAACAGGTGAATTTGAAGGCAGACAGGTTGGGGGCGAACAGGTTACATAATGAGCAGTGGTTGACCGAATGGGGCAATCAAAGTGTAGCGGCATGAGACAATAATGCGTAATGATGTTTTAACCATTAGCGAATATTACCGACCTCGTTGGGAACGTGGAAAGCGCTAACAACCCACAAATCGTGCTCTCTGAAAATGGTTTAAGCCTCGTACAGTAAGAGGTTCCATGTTCTCAAAGACAGAGGCCATATGAATGCGGGCTTCCGAGGTGACGCACCGAACTTACCGAAGTGAAAAGACAATATCATCCGAGACATTATACTGGTATATGCCGGGGGCACTGTGAAAGCGTGGACGCACCGTAACATCTACGCTGCTTGACTAAAAGCTATATCAATGGAAGCTATTTACTTACGGGTGGGAATAGGACGACATAACCAATGGTAAGTAGATGGAAACTGTTACTGCGAAGCCAATGGTTAGCGTGGAGCATGTGAACCGGGTGTCGGAAGCCCCAGAAATGGAGGGTGTCAACTTACCGGTGAAAGGTACAAACTGCTCCATGCCTCAAAGTAGCTAAACGCGGTAGGACACTGTAAAACCCTGGACCGGAAGGGGACGTGTTTAGTGTCGATCTACATCTCACAAATAAGATGTGGCATTTACATAAGGTGAAGCTGACTCGAAAACGGAATCAGAAATGGTGGGCGCACAGTGGCGCTACCAATGTATAACTCAGTGCGGCAGATGTCTACCGATGTTCTCAAAGGCAAGTAAATGCATGCTGTGCACTGATTAGTATTGTTGCGGACGAATCTGTTTATTGGATCATTGTAGCTGGATGCAATTTGGCCTTGAAATTTGACGGAGCACAGCGGCGCATACGCACCGACTGTCTTAAAATCACGGTACTGGATGGTTTTATTTAGCGTATTTGCATCTGGCGACCAATGGTGAGGTTCAGTCTACTCGGAGACTGCGTGGTCGCTAGACAACCTCTTGCAAGGGGTCGTATGTTTACTGCTAGAGCATAAGCCAGTTGTGTGGAGACTGCGCTATTATCATAGGGAAACAGATGACCTGGATACTGGAGCTAGCTTTCACGGCATACGACTTCAAGCAAAGTAAGTCTCTCCAGATGAGGGACTGATTTGCTTGGAGCAAACTGACCAAACTATACCCATCACTGACACCTCCCAAACGTGCCAAGTTGCACCGGACAAATAAACGTTGGATTCGAGATTCATTGGTAGCTGCTACAAAGCAGACGATTTCCATTAACTGTGCAGCCGGTTGTAGGCAGCTGGAACCCTGAGTTCATTCATTGTCGCCCGGAACCTTAAGTCGTCTGCGAAAATTATGGGTGGCACTTTCAGCGAAAATCTGTCGCTTACCTACCCAGCCTATTCACTGTTTCGCTTCAGAAGAGACGTCATGCTTACCTGGCTGGTGCATTTTGCTGCACCCCACCGTAAGTTATCGGTGAACGCTGCATTTGCATGCGGAAGGCCATGGGCTATTCTGTAAAGATATTCTCTGATCCTAAGCAGCACTCCATGAAGGCCTGGATCCCAAAGCGCTCTTTTGATCTATTTGCCCACTGCAAATGTTTTCCATAAGACCATAGTCATTATGAAGTGTGCCAATCAAACAAAGCCTACGCAGTGACCGTCGCTTGATCAACTTACATACCTTGGTACGCGGTGCTTGACAGGTTGCAAGCTACATGTTCGTATATGGCTCAGCGATGCTCTGGGGACATCTGAATACCGTACAGCCAAAGGCTAAATGCGCAACGTTTAGGCACCTAAGGGATAGCCTTAAGTGATATCAACCAAAATGTCTAGTGACATGGTAAGTACACGGTCAAAATAGATGACATTTAGACGTCCATTAACCGATGCACTGACACGTGAAGCGTATTTTCCAGAGGTACTGCAGCGAACGAATCTAATGCAGAGTTACAAGAAACATCTGTCAAAGAAACTGCGGGTAGATTGCAATCACCTGGTATCAAAAACTTGCTGTTAACTTGGGAGCAAATAACGTCAAACCTATCTTTGGACGCCCTTGCAGAGCTACTAATCACAAGTACGACTGAAAGTTAAGCCGAAGGAGCTTCAATAGTGTTGTATTCCGACTGAGATATGTAGGTACGCGAAACGTCTCAAACACGGCTAACATAAAGCGCAGCGCCCACACCTCGTCAGCCAACGAAGCAATCACATCTAAACATTGCATAGCCAGATAGATGCTTTGCACCGTCCGTGATGTCCTGAGGCAGCCACGTTTAAGTAAATTGGAGTATATTAGGAGAGACACCTTCAGGCAGATCTATGTCGTACACGTTATTACTTAGACTGTGCACATTGTTGAGTACCAGGTAAACGCTTTCAGAAAGACAAACCCTGTATCGTGCGGTACCAGCGCAGGCACTGGTAGGGCGGGAAGGGACCGCCGGCTGATCAGCTGAAAACCCCCTGACCGTGCATCTTGTATACCAAACGTTTGCCTGAGTTTAAGGTACTTCTACGCCACTTTCAGCGTCAATCCATAAGCCAGCGGGTTCGGCTGCACACGAACGTTAGTGTCAGTACGTTTAAGAGCAAACCCCAACAGCGCCTTTCGTTATCCGGGGTCTACGGCACCACACAAAGCATGGGCGGTCCGAGGTTTTGCAGGTAACCTAGGACGTTATGCATGATGGGCAGTCTCCTGCCCATAACATCGGAAAGCACAGGCAAAAGCATTTTCGTTAGGCACTGTTCAAGCTTTAGCAGGTCGTCAAACTGGAGTTCAGTGGCGAAAGCGGCGGTAAATGACCCTGCGTTACGGAACCCGCGCTGCGACCTATGTATCGGCAAGCGCTTATGACATTATAGTGGGCATCACCGGTTGACCAGCAACCTACAGCCGCGCTTTCGGGAAGACATTGCCAGGATCACAAGCGCCTCTATCAGCCAGGATATCTTACCATTGTGGGTTGCTGATACGATGGCCGTTGCCGTGGCTGAATTCACCGAAGTTTTATGTCACCACCAAGGGAACCCTTTGATGTCCACAAAAACTGACGCAGATAAAAGCAGTGTCGGGTAAATAACATGACGTATGGTTTAGCAGTCGAACGGTGTATTGGTAAACATAATTCCGGTTGTGGTCCTCCCAATTCATGCCGCCAAAATCCTCCGTCAGCAACAAAACAAAGCTTGCGCTCCCACGAGCAGCACAAGCATCTATACCCGCATAAGTGCATAATACGACGGACATTTTAGAGTGGAAAGCAGCAGGATCGTAACACGTATACGCCGTCAAACGACTAACGGTTTAAAGTAAAAGCTACAAAAACGGGCTATTGAAGCGAGAAACCAAACGCCTCAACGACAAGCCTTACATAAAAGCTCGGGGCTACACTAAAATCATCTGTCAAATTTGGCATGTTGCACAATGAATTAGACAACCGTCAAAATTTTGTTCTCGTGTTTACTTACACACTGTTTTTTGCAATATTCACGCTAATACTCTATGAGAAGGGCGAGCCCGAAATTACACTTACCGCATCGAGGCCAATACTAGTTCTATTACTGAACGCCAGCAATGCATGCAATGTCACCTATCGCTTCCTGCGGGCGTCGTAACGCTTGGAATGCACTGCCGAAACGTTGTAACATTGTAGTTAATAGGAATAAAGGCCGGAGGTTTACATGACCTATAGGGTAACAAAGTTTTGCTTTGGATCTAAGGAAAGGCCAAACAAACTCATACCGGGTTGTGCTCTGCGTTAGTCTTACCTTCATCGGGCTTGTGCGGCGTTTCAACAGAATGCACGCTGGCACAAATCCTAACCTTCCACTGTGTCCACGGAAAAAGCTATAGAAACATATTAGGAAGGAAATAAAAAATAGAGAAACTCCATCCAGTAGAAGATAGTTATCTCAGAGAACAGCACGGTGTAGCTCGGCCCCATGACGGCCCTGGCGGGACTTAAAATTTGCCACGATTGATGCCAAATCTATATCGGTAGGCCGAGCAGTCCACTGTCGACAAGTCCGCAAAGCGAAGTAGCCTTGACTTCAGTTCAACCGACTGTGTCGAGGTGCAAGCCTCAGCAGGTGGCCACAAAGGTGAGTGCAGGTTCGGTGCAGTATCCATAGATGGCAGCGGAGATGTCCAGGGTTAAATACGGCTGGCTAGCCGAACAACCTCCTCGTGGTGCCAGCTGGGTGGTTCGGGTTTGACCGGTTCCAGCAAATAGTTCGGCGGCAGTGTTCCATGACGTGGTGGGTTTTCGCCTGGCAAGCGTTCTCCCTATAAAAAGCCACAAATGTCTGCTTAACAACACTGTGACGTGGCGGTCGTGACTCGCCACAAAATAAAGTCACTGCCCCGTGGGTATCCAAATAATCCTTTCAAACGCAAGGAAATCCATCTTCTACTCGAGCATTGCCGACGATATGAGAGTAAAATTTAGAGCAGCACAGTTACAAACAGGAACCTCACAGTTACACACCCGCACACACACAGCTACATAATTACATACCCCCTACATAAACATACACTGGTACGGCAAACATAACGTGTTCTTGCACATTCTTGGCCGCGCATTGTTGTCATAATGATCATGCCTGTAAAGGCGTGCCTCGCCTTGTCGAGAAAAAAAACTTTATTTATTTATTTATTTATTAGTAGTACAAGGAGCAGATCAGGTAAGGACAGATATCAAGGATAAAAATAGGCTTCCGCTTGAGGCGCATCCAGTTTGTTCTACCAGAAAGAAAACCTCCGCACCCAGTAATTCGACTTCCGTGAAGTCGGTAATAAGGTAAGCAGAGGCTCAGGCAGTGCAGTTGTTGTGGATAATTTAGATGCTTGTGAGCACAGACCAGGATATTGCTCGAGATGGTGATGCTCCGAGTAAACTTCGGTCGTACAGCAGCCAAGGGTTCCAAGCCTGTATAGCAAAATCCAAGTGAGTTTGAAGAACATCATTGAGGAAGAGGCCGAAATTGCTAAGGTCAGTTTGATCAAAGGTTCGTTGCAGCAACCCCACCATGCGGTTAGCAACAGCAGCTGCTTGACGGCAGGACGCAGATACGGAAAGACACGTCTGGGTAATGGTACCCAAATCCTTTTGGCTGACGTGATTCTGGCACGTAAAACCCCCAGTCTGCGAAGTCAACAAAGAATACTTGAAAACAATGCATGAGGTTGCAACCGCAATAGTATGCACCGCATCCTCTACTTCCACGGCGCTTTGGTAGCCAGTAAGTCTGTACGACAAAACACAACAACTGCATTCAACCTGGCCAAGGTGAACCAATAAGTCTCGTCGCTTCAATGACCTTTCAACTAATATGCAGTATGGGCGAAATGCATTCATATGCTATTCAACTGCAAGTGCTTCGTCTTAAAGTCGGAATTCTATATCAATGTATTTAATCCTTATTTACGCAATAACAAACAAGTTGTTTTCTTTCCTCCTTTTGCTTGCTTTCTTCCTCCTGTTTTCTTTCCCTTTACTCTCTTTGTTTGCTTGAACCAGCCGGGCGGGGACTGCTTTGAAGGAAAATATGGACAGTAATTGTTTGGACAGGGTGTGCTGCCGTCTCTATTTTTGGATTTGCAACAGCCCAAGCAGCCCCTTCAAGTCCCAGTCCAGCGACACGCAAACGAAGGTATATGCACAGGATTAGGCTTTCGTGCCGGTCCCGAACGAACTTGAACCTTACCCATACGCAACGCTCCCGTACGGCTACTATTCCTTAAGACGATAAGCCACTCCCTGGGTCATCAGCAAGTGACTGCAGGTCTCATACTTTGGCAATACCTAATGACGGCACAAACTATCTCACCAGGATTGGGAACAACTGTACTTATTGTGACTTGAAGAGTCTGTGAATATTGACTAGAAATTTACTTTTTTCTGTTTTGCTTGTAGTGCAACTCTGGGCAATAAGCACAGCACCTAAGTTATTATTATCAATATTATTATTATTGCTATCGCTTACATTTGGTGAGGACACAAGTAAACTTCGACGCGAACAATTGCTCTACTACATTTCTACTACAACTCATAGAGTGGAAAGAGTGCTTAGGACATACAGCTTGCTAATGGAAGGTTCATGCAGCGACGGCTGACAGGTCTTCTGTGTTTCCAAAGGTTCCTGATGGGAAAAGTTATTTCAGGGTTAGAAGATACTGCCGCCAACACTGATGCCTAATAACTAGCCTATTTAAATTGCTTTAGGATATCTGTGCCACTGTGAGCCTTAGAAAATTCGGATCGGCATTCGTCTCACGGAACATGCGAATGGTTGTCGCGTGTTACCTTCTTAATGAATGGAAACTTGCTCTAACATGGAGTAGTCTTGGTACATATTCATTTAAACTTGGTTTTCTTACCAAACTAGACCAACTGCATACATTCTGGATTTCAACTACACTCTACATGCTCAAAGCGGAACATTCCGAACTCTACGACCTCAATGCGGTCATCGAAGTTGTGGCGGGTTGATAGTGCCGGCCGGCAGGTCACGCATGCAAGTGTCGTAACCCGCAGACCCAGAACAAACATACGCGCGGGATCAGCAACGATAACCTGCACTACCACGGTGGTGACAGACACGTGATCTACTGCTCGACTGAAACAGGGGTTACGTAGCAAAGTTAGCTAACGTCTACGTGCACAACTGAATGGTCACTTGTAAGAAGCCGTGAGCGCCTGCTCTTAAATGACGCAGCGGTCGCATACAGTGGCCAGACGAACGCTTGCGGGCAGGAACTAGGACATGACGTGTTGCTAAATTTGGCCGCACAGCGTGCGTCCAGTGTGAATGGATGCACACCACTGGTTCCCCTACTAGGTCAAAGTTTGTTTTGCTTCCTGGGTACACCACACTTGCATTGTTGACAGCTCTCAGGAGACCCATTCATGTCAGCATTGTTAGTCCCTATGCCATCACGGCCTCTCGCTTCGCCGAGAAATAAACTATTTTTAACAGTTGCCCTTATTAGTTTTAACAACACAACAAGAAGACGATCACTGCTAAACGCGCGCAATTTGTATTGCCTCATCAGCGCCAATACTATACTTAGAACTTAGCTTATACCTATCCATAGATGTTATCAAACAAGCACCTACAGCAAAGCGGACGGCAATGTACTGAACCGAAGAATCACCTTATGACAGAGTAAATCTCTAACATGTTCTAAATGTATAGCATTCGCATGTATTAGGGTATCAGCTGGTTTGCCTGTTGGAACGTTGTTCCCATTGGTTGGAGACACGCATACGATAACCAGCTGTTGCGCGAGCGACGCGCCTGCGAATGACGTCCCGTCCACGCACTCGACGCCACGACAGCACTCCTAGCTGTCTCTTCTGGTGCCCTATTTATAGTCTTAGCTAGCACTCTTCCCATTCTATAAATATCTTCCCAGTTTATTTTCGTGTAATTTCCCGTACGCTCACTGTTGATAGTGTAGTCTCTTACCGGATATACATCACACGGCCGGCTCGCTATAGCAGCCATCGGCCGAAGCCTGCTGTATCGGTAGGTTCTCAACTAACTATGTTTGCACCCACAAGACAAGGCTTTGCTGGCTTGTAGTCAAACCGCAGTTGTAGTAGTTTTAGTAGTTCAAACCGCAAGGATTATGGGTTGGAAGAAAGTGGTTATTTAAAATACGGACGGTGGTTACTCTGACCACGGGTCGATAAAACATATCTACCTATAAATTCTGCTGACGGCTTGCGCGCACGCATAATATTGGTTGTGGGACGGCTGACCTCACCTTGAACTCATTTGAACAGCTGTTTGTTTATCTGGAGTTCAAAATACCCATTCTTGCCTATCTACTTGAGGCCTCAAGGATAAGCAAGTTGGTAGTAACAGTGTGCTTTGGTGCCGAAATATTCCACTTCCTTTACTGAAAGCAGCAACAGCTTCCGTTTTATTTGACCACTACAGCCTCTGCGGCGCAGTAGGTCCTATGTGGGATGGAGATTAAGCGGTCGGTTGTCCTAGTTGAAGCCCGGTTATCCGTAAATGTAAAATGAAATATACAGGTGCTTCAGATGCTAGCAAGGCTCTTTCTTCTTGCCGCCTCACTTGGCTATGCTTCGTGATGAGGCGCTTGTGGGGAGCGGTTTTCCATTTATTAGGATGGTGACACGCGGCAACCATTCGCATGTTTCGTATGACAAGTGCTAATCTACATATTCTATTACTCACGGTGGCACCTAAGATATCACATAGCACTTGAATCAGATAAAGAATAGTTGTATATTCTCAGTAAATCGAGATCGGCTGATGAAGGCGTGATCAAATATGCGTACAAGCAAAGCTTCTTCTTTCCATGAAAGGTATAACCGAACTGTTCGTAGTTCCTACATGTTAGGATTTTGACAGGCAATAGACTGACCCAGGAACGTGATGGTGCTGGGGCGCAAAAAATCAGTCATAGCGCTTGTGTCAATAGTCACACTTGGCTTGATTTTGCCATCTAGTAATCTATGAGCACTTTGGCCAAAGTAACATTGCGGTACCACCGGTTTTCTTGATAGCTCGGAATGTGCGATGCTCTATCCAAACAGCCTCCGTAGCAGAATCCATTGCATAGGTGGTATGTAGAACTCTGATGCTTGCGTCAGTGTGAAATGTTCAGCTGGGTCTTTATGCAGTGATGTATCATGTCTGTCACGTCACAGTGCTATTAAGCTGAAATTTCGTGGCATTTTATATGGAGATCGTTTGCTGGGCGAAAACCCACCACGTTGTGGGTCAGCCGTGTTTCCGGAAACATCCATTACCACTGTAATAATTATTTCCCATAAGCAACGTTTGGCGTCACAGTAGACAAGTTGGCTTCCGCTGGAATATCTACACTTTTACGATATGTTTCCTAAGCACGGTTTCAACTTCCACGATTCGTCATTCTTCTTTTCCAGCTAACGAGCTCAACGCTTTGTGCTTTACGTGGTTCTCAGTATCCGCGAGGATTAGATGTTGCCTAGTAATGAAGTTTTTTAGATCCGCGCTACTAGAATTTAGCTTTAACAGCAAATATGTTGAAATAAACGCTCACTGTCCGCCAGAAATAAACTGGGCTGGTTAAGCACACTGGTTTTCTGCCACCGTGCTCAATACTGCGACGTGAGAATAGGAAGTACGGCAGCAAGCACTCTTTGCGCGGCATAGCATTCACACCTCCTTTATTATCAAGTCACATTTTACACTTGCAAGGCTTAATTGTAAGGGGGCTCTAATTGTTTATGGTGGGTGGTTGGAGGGTTACTTTCAGGCAACAAGTGACTAACCAATGACTCTTTTGTCATTGGCCGGGACAACACAAAGCACTTGTCACACACTGCTTGTTCAATCCAATCACGCCTGCATAACCGCACCCACATTTCCACCGCAGCAAGCGGGTTTTAAGGCACTACGGTTCCGATTTTACGCACCTGTCTTCGTTCCAACCAACTTGACACACCGAATGTATCGGTTGGTAAATTCGCCTTGTGAAGTGCCGCAGGTCAACTACAACTCAACTTTCCGTGAACGTTCCAGCGTTTTCCCGATGAAAGACCCTGACATGTACACGTGTACGCACAAGCAGTATACAGCCGTTCTACTCCCATGTGTTTAGCTTAAACATTTTGAGATAGACCAAACTCTACTGTTGGACATTTGGCAATTTAGTGCGCTCTATCTCACACTCATAGGAGAGATCCTTTGTTCTGCATCAGCAGAGTCAAGGGACAAGGCTTTATGGTTTACAATGGGCATGCGACATTCAATGTACCACCTAAGTGCTTGCATGCCTTCTCTTTGTTTTAGGTGGTGGGCTGGATATACTGCCCTAATGCTTTTTCGCTCATATTAATATCTACTTGAACTGTCTGTTATAAACTTGCACATGAAGCTGCGCTAAGTGTAGTTGCTTTTGACAGCCTCCTCGTGTTCATGACATTTTCTTAAAAATTATTTCCCGACGACTTGAACTTAACGCGGGTGGTTTCATTATCCAATTTAGTTTATATGACCATTTGTTAAAAGGTTGTCACCGTTTCGGCATGCATTATTGCGTTAGTTGACATCGTCGTTTCAAGTGATTGGCTGTTGCTTGATATCTTTGGTGTGGCTGTGTTTGAGGTGCATGTTGACAAGGTACCCACCAGTCTACCATCTACAACCTCGTTCATACTGGCTCCAGGATACAATTAATCATTTCTGGATTGAACAAGTGCACAGTTCTTGTGGCCTTGCTAGGCTAGAAGTGTCTGTAGTAACCTAGAGATTTTCAGGATGCCTGTACACTTTCTAAAATGTTTTTAAATCATAGATTTATAATGTAATAAGGATTTAGGCGATTTGCCTGTTGGAAGTTTTTTGCCTTTGTTTGAAACCCTTAAAGTTAGCCGGCTTTTTCTCGCACGACCCGACTGTGAACGACGCACTTTCCACGCACTCGTTGTCTAACTACACCTTCCTCCTCTGCCCTCCTCTCTCTCTCCTCTCTTCTCTAGTGCCATATTTATAGCCTCAGCAAGCTCACCTCGCGTTCAATTAACCTTTTCTTTGGCTTAATTTTAGGTGTTCTTCCCTACCCTAACGGTTAGCCGTTTAGTCTCGTACCGGCTATATAGCGCAAGATCTAGGCGTTAAAACTAGTGGCACCGAGAAAAATATTTTGTTCAGTTTGTAGTACCAAACTTAGATTTGGTAGCTTATTCGGTCTGCTTTACTAATTTTACCTTTACTACATATCATGAAGAGCAGTGTACCAGTGAACACCTGCAACAAAATTTGACTTTTTTATATCTTTCTCTCCGAATTTACCAAGTTCGAGTGGGCTGGCTGTGGCAAGCGTGTCACCTCCCCATCAAAGGCTGTCCAACACTTTCTCTGAGCGAGTTAGGTATCTATAGGGCGCTTTAACATTGGTCAAGTTCTCTACTACTGGCTTCAGCACACTGCCTCCAAGGGAATAAGCTTTCAGGGCAACACGTGTTTAGCAGTGCTTAGCGACATAAAACTTCTGATGAGCTAAGGCTACCCAACGTGACTACTGCACCTGCAAACCTCCATCTAAAGCTGACGGCGAAACTCTTGTTTCAGCTGTGTACCTGCCTTGGTCTGGCTACTCTAGTCCCAAAGGAAAAGTAGCCGTTTCTCTTCTACAACGATGGCAGGAACACTGTTGCCCGTCGGTCCTGGCAATTCGGATAAATTCGAAGCAGTTTCACCAACTCTTCCTCAGAGAGGGCACTACTAACGCATGGTTGTGTCTACAAAGTTTAATTGGATGCAACTAAGTCAAAAGTAAAAACGAACTTCTATGCAGCCGTGGCGGGCATAAACGCTGCAAAGCATCCGCGATGAAACCGTTCAAAAGACAGACAAATAAAGCAGCTTCAAGACCTTAAGCAAAACTTAACGCAACTCAACTGGAGCTTCTTACGGACAATTACCCTACTTGAACGGCTCCATAACGCAAAGCCAGTCCCAACAAACCAGGTCTCTCAAGAGGAAACAAAGCATCACGTGCGCGTTACTTGATACTTACAAATGCTCCTAAATCCTACAAAGCATTATCGGCTGAAAGTATCCTTGACAACCAGGCTTTTTTGAAGCGGATGGTATACATCTCATTAGATGAAGGCGAGCAGGGTATAAACACCTTCGCTGCTTTTCGTTTAGGTAGAAAGCAGGATAATCACTGCAAGGCTCGCCTGATAAAAGTCGTCCGTCGGAGTAAGGAGGAAGGTTCGCCGCATCCTATGGCGTACCTGGCGTCCCAAAAGAGAAGCCGCTTTTCCCTGAAAGCTTGTTCCCTAAGAAATAGAGGCAGAACGAGACAAGCCGTCGACAAACTGTGAACTAGCCAAACGAACGACGAAACTATGCTCCACATTGTGGGTTTACACGTTATTCAGCAAACCCAGAGAACTAGATGGAAACCCATGCTTCTGCTATCAAGCCCCCATGTCTAAATTGTGCTTTGCGAGTAATATTTGCCAATAGGCGCAGCTTTAAAGATAGGCTTGACGAGCTTCCTCTTGTCATTCCTAAGCATCCGGCAGGTTTGCTGACTTCCCCAGACCCGGTTTTCCACAGAGATCCAGGACGCTGGGGTTATCATATCAGAATAACAACTCTCACGAGCAGGTCGCTTCGGTGGGCGGACTTTGGGTGGAGTAATTCGCTACTCGAGGCCCTGCTTAAAGGTACATGCTATCGAAACTACTTGCAACAATGACGGAGCCTCAGAGTTACTGTCGTGCCGAGTTCATGACAGCTATCAACCCCACACAGTCGCTGTGGCTTGCAGAGCACCACGAAACTCAGGCGTCTGTCTATTACCTTCGCTAAATCCAATGATGGATTAAGGAGCTGTCGGCTAATGCACCCAGTGTCGACTGAAACTTTCTTCACTGTGTTCTTTACCATGATTCCTTTAAGGCTGGATTTCTGGACGCCATTCACGAATGCAATATGATCCAGCACATCTCAGCAACAACGAGGGTGATAGCCATCCAACCACGAAGCAAAATGCTTGCCCACCCCATGCCAGCGCTCTCTGCTGTCCATGGCCTGAAGTTTCTCTAACCACTCGGTCAGAGTGACTACTCTACAATCATCTTCTTTTGGGGATATCGTCTTGTCATATCTGATCAGGGGACACATCTCTGCAACGTCTGGCGTGTTGTCCTATCCACATTGATCACGCCTGGTTGACGTGCTTCCTACAACACCGAGAATCAACAGGTATTTGTTTATTTGAGTGGAAAGTACAACAGGCTGGTCCATTTCACCATCCCTGAAACTTCACGAGGCAGTGAATTTAATACGTTCATATCTGGTGTCGGGTATAAACAAAGTTTTTCCTAGCACCAAGGGCAGGTTTTTCCTCATAGGTCCTCTGGATCGACCCAGAGGTGGTATCCCTAATGCACAGTTCACGCCAACTGTGGGACATATTCAAGTTAACACAGATAGTCACCTTACTCGAAATACAAATTGACCAGAAATATGTGTACCCAAATAGAAGCGTCAGAAAAATCACAACACGAACACAGCCCAGTCATGCAACCACGAATCTGCCCGAAGAATCTGCCCTCTTACCTGAAGCTAAACAACTAGGCTGGTCGAGCTATCCCTGCTCTATATTGCAAGGAACAGGATACCAGGCACTACAAAGAAGACGCAATGGCTCAACTATTAGTCTTGCAGCACTCCTGGACCTGCTCCGTGGAACAACACTATACATTGATGATCCAGCAACACAGTATCCCCTCTCGAGCAAGTCGAAATCAATCCCGAGGTCTTCAGGAGACTTTTGCTTGAACTGAACTCTACCTCCACACCGTGACCCGACGGACTTAACTTGTTATTCTTCAAGATGGAAGCAGAATAGATTTTTGATCCGATACATCATGTCTCCCGGCATTCGCTTGACGATGTGCGCCTACCACGTGACTGGAAATTAGGGATTGTAATATCTAAGCACAAAGAAGGGAACCAACAAGATCCAGCAAATTATCGACCGACATGCCTGTCGTCTTTTGTCTGTAAGCTCCTAGAACTGGTAATCAAGGGCGCCCACCACTTCTGCTGCGAAGACGTGTGCGCCGACTTCAACCCTCCGCATTTGTAACCTGCTTGTTGTCGGAGAAGCACGGATTCAAGCGGTAGACAACCGGAGACGCCTAGGTATTATCTACCTTGACTTTAGTACTGCCTTTGAGGAGGTCTGACACGAACGACTTCTGCCCAAACTCCAGGGACTGGCGTCGCCGGAAACGTCCTCGCGGGGTTTTTGGGAGATCGGACTCTGTAAGTGAAGGTGGAACAATCGCTGTCCTGCTCTGTGTCTAAGAAAAGCAGAGTCCCAAACGGCTCTATCCATGTGCCGGAACTGCTCAAGCTCAACATTAATGACCTCCCTGTAATTCTTCAAGCCGACTGTCTAGTCTACACAGATGATCTCAAGCTATGGTCAGAAGTAGCTAGGCTTGAGGTCGCGGGCAGAATCCAAACTGTGCTGGACCGGCTGTATGTTCTGTCCGTCAAGTGGAAACTACCTCTTAACCACGACAAATGTGCTGCTCTTCCGATTGTTAACCCCGATACATTTGGTGTATACCATCTTCTCAAGCATGTTCTACACGAAAGGGATCCGGGATGTTCGTTACACGTTGCCTTAGAACTTCCCAAGACACCCGGAGAGTGGTCGAGGCCGCCGACAGGATACTGGGTGCTCGATGTGGGTCGCCCTCCAGTATCACTCCGGCAATTTTCAGAAGTCTGTTCACGTCACCTATCCGCCCTATATTGAAGTATGTGCTTCTAGTTACCTATCAGCACTTAAAATCTGAATGCGACTTGCTAAAAGGCGTTCAGAGGGTTGGCTGGACGTGTATCATGGAGCTTGGTAGTCTTGCTTACTCTTTTCGGCTCAGAAAGTTGAACATATTGCCAAAGTACTATCCTCAGCGTCGTGGAGATCTTATCTACCCCAGACGGATCCTAAGTGGATAACTTTTGGGTGAAGTACAAAAGCACTTTCGGCTCAAGGTGTACGGCTCGACACAAGGCCACAAGTTGAACTTGTACAATAGTGGAATACTTCACGTCCATCCAGTGGCTGCCCTATTAACTCGTGTAGTGAATGATTGCAACAACCTACTGGAGATCATTTCTAATACACCGACAGGGAAAAGGTTAAAATGGTTGCTTAGCTGCCATCTGAGTAGTGTGGCAGGGCTCTGCTGCGCATGCTGCTCGGCGAAGATCTCCAGAGGATTGCCACTCCGTAGCCAGTTGCGTCAAACCTGCACTAAATCGGAATCGACGGGGCTGCCATGGGTCTCTCCTCCTGCTCACTACACACCAATGAACCAATATGTTCAGTTTCATTGGCTTCGAAATTTTCCACCACGTAGGTTATGCACCCGACTTCGGACCACCAGGTTAGTGGGTTCAGTCTCCCTACCCCGCCTTTCCTACTGGCTAATACATGTCCTGGTTTACGTAACTAGAATCCATGTCTTCTTACGTGACGCCAAGTCTGATGGTGTCAGATTTCACTGCCTCTTCATCTCTGTGAGTACTATGTGGTACTCAACGTTTGGCCTGCCATACTGATCGGGCTTTTTGGCTGAAATTTGGTGAATAACAGTGGTTGAATAAACACCTTCATCGAACTTTGACTATTGTCAAATTTCCTCCAATCCAAGATAGCTTGGATCAATTAAAGTGGTACTAAAAACAGCGTATCCTTGATGCACGCTGGTTGTGGTTCCCCTAGTTAATCCAATTCTAAAATCTGTTTTGCATTTTTATTGTGGTGGTTTCACGGTCTTATATGTGTTTTTAAATGGTGTTTTGTTTTCACTTAAACGTGGTCGTCTCGCTAACAACCTAAGCAGAGGGACCCCTTACGTCCTCGTTCGATGAGTCCTACCTGTTCAAGGTCAGTCGTGTCCATTAATGGCAATATTTTGAATGGTGGCGGTTGTTCATCATAAGAACTGCTTTCTGTGTGCTCTAATTGTATGCGTGTTGAAAGCCTTAATTATTGCGTAATGTGGATATAATGAGGTCAGGAACTCAAAAAGCTAATAACTGTGTTACAATGCTTAATTGTAAAGTCTTATAAAATGGATAAAGTTAATATATAACTGTACTCCAGTGGTTAAAAATGAACAGAAAAGACAGTGCTATAATTCCGTAAAAGGCAGTATGTGCTTGCATGTACGGTTAATGTTCCTACATGTAGGTGTGTCCGTGTATAGCACATGGTTTTCAATTACCAATAGTTTTGCAGTGGTGGGTACCTGTGAAAGTGCTAACGGGATAAGAGGAAAGGTGACCAGAATAACTATAAACAGTTTTATAAGGGACCGTGGGTTTGTGAAAAGATGTTCCCTTTCCAACAATCTATATGTATAAAATGTATACTAAAATATATGTGTCGTGCAGTTAGTATGGGGATATATGAAAGAATTGTATGTATTGTATATATATAATGATGTATACGTATATATACAGACGGCGAATAAATCCCATGGAAGTGGTAGTGGGTGATGGTATGAACAAACGTAATGTGCCTAACTGTAATCGGTTGTTTGATCAACAATTATAAATGCCTGCCGAAGTGGACGGATAGGGGTGTTTTTCGTAATATATATGTATATATATACATATATATATAAAGAAGATTCTGTTCGATTATGGGGTCTTACTAAGTAAGATACACATATGTGTATCTACGTTTGTATACCTGTAGGTTCACTACCGCTTCCGGGATACAAAATACATGAAAAATTGAAAATCTAAGGGTTTGCAAATGTTAAATTGCTAGAAAGAAAAATTGCCGTATTAAGTTGAAAAGTGCTGGTGGTATACGAATGCGGGCTTAGAGGAAGTTTATATCTGTAAATGTTGACTGCAGAGGTTTCTTAGTTTACTCATTAGCTCTTTCCTTCTAGGTTTCCTTGGGGCAACCTTGTTAAATCCCGCAAGATGCCCATGCATAAAGCAATCGGGTATGCACCTAAGAGGCTAGTTAATCAGTGCGGGGTTGAAAAGTTTCGGTGCAAAGATGGTTTGTTGATTGTACAAAAATATTTAAAGCGTTTTGCTTAAGTAAGGGTTACGGATTTACTGCAGTAACTGCAGTGAATAAGAAAGATGGAAGTCGGGAATCGTTGCCTTAATGGATACATTAGACATAGTCTTCCTTGACCATTGAGGTTAAATGAAGCTCCAGCCGTTTGAGGTCACTGATAAGTGGGTCAACTTTCATTCGTAAAGTAACCTGCTGTTGCGAAGGGTGACCTGACATAATGAGGTTGATGTGCATTTAGGGAGAAACGGAATGCTAGTGAAATGGGAACCGACACACAGGACCACGTGATACTGAGCTACGTGATGCAGTTCTAACGGTGTATATGTTTTTATCAGGTTGGCAATTGAACTCTCCTACTATACGTAAACATTCATGTCTATGTGGGGAGCGTTGCGATGGCTCATCATCCGCCAAGCGAGAATACTGAAAACTGGTTCATCATGTCGTTTCACAGAACGAAGAGTGCGCAATTGAATAAACCTGAAAAGGAGAGGGAGTTGGGGAAACCATGCTTACGAACAACGTACCGTTACAACTGCAATTTTGTCGTTGAGATTAACGCTGGAACGGAAACATACCAAGTACTTAATAGATGAGCATGTTGTCCGCATTACTTACATTTTTGTGTCACACTGCTTAATGGAGCATTGGGCCCATAAATCGGAGGAAAATTACCGAATCACCCACTGAACTTTTGGCTATGTGCTCCGCCGCAAGGAACCTGCAGACTGCATGTTTCCTGAGCTATGTGGGACGACAAGATACATTGACAGGGGTGGCCTTGAAAAAGGCCTTGTGTCAGTTCTCTAAGGAATGTAAACTGTTGAAGAAATGGGAATGCGATAAATGACCGGACGCGGTATTATGATAGGTGTAGGCAAGTAGACGTATGTGAAAGAAAGGGGACGACGGGCCGGCCATCTGTACGAAGGCTGTAAACCATCAGTTCTCGTTAATAGGCTACAGCATCTGTTGCGTTGACGCGTTGTTGTGGCATGATTTAGTGGATCTTGGAAACGCGAGGGGAACAGTGCCAGCGAAAGAAAAAACTAGTGGCGACGGTAGATGTTTGCTTGTGCTGTAAAGCGAGTTCAATGGCAAAATGCGACGTTACCCGTGGCTCCGAAGTACGTTTTTCTAATGTACATGCAGGCTGTAGTGGCTCCTTTGTCAACGGGAGCGATAAGATTACGGCAGTAGGGCGAAGCATGTGTACTTAGGATTTGTATCATAGCAATCGGAAAGCATAAGTGGCTACAAATCACACTGGCTTCAAATGTTAGTTACGAGTAGTACCAAGATGGACCGTAGCAGCGTTAACGATGACGGCGAGGCATGTCTACTTAGGATCTGGAGGCGAAACCGTCATTGGGAATGGGATCTTAGCTGCACCCGCAGGGTACTGTTGCTTCATACGGTTTCTCCTGTAAGTGTGAGGTGGGACGGTGGCAGAAGTAAAGTTGGCGGCGCATGGCAGCGCAGGTCTACTCCGGCTCTGAAAGCGTCATTGTTGAAAAGGCCCTTACTTGCGCCTGCAAGTTGCTGTTGCTAGATATGGTTGCACCTGGAAATGCGAGGTTGGGCAGTGGCTGCGGTAACCGTGACGGCGAAAGAGCGGCGTATGTCTACGTTAGCTCAGAAAGCGAAGTCATCTTTGAAAGCGGACCTTACCAGTGGCTACGAACCACCCTTGCTTCATATGGGATTTACGAGAAGTGCAAAGTGGAGCAATGGCAGCGTTACCAACGACGGCGGACGGCGGCGCAGGTCTACTTAGGCTCTGAAAGCGAAGTCTTACTTAATGGAATTTCAGCTGAAGGACACCATACGTAATAGTCTTGAAGTCCTTGTGAGCCCGCAAGATATTGTCCACTGTCATTCCACTCCTCAAATGACGGCGCAATGGTTTCATCCACCTAGAGATTTTGCTAGCGAACACCGCTCAAACTGTAAGATGCAGCGCCCTGCAAAATGCTGATGAAGTAGTACACCAACTATAGAAAGCTCGTGTATTGGTGGGTTGTGTGCTAACAAAGAGTAAGAATGACCCTTACCAAATGTAGGGAAAATGGAAAGGGGAACGTTTTTGATGCACGGTTTGCAGTACTTGGAATTACAACTCTAAAAGTACAACGTAATATGTTTGAAATTTAACTTACCAGCAGCCGTCCATGCAGGTGTATGCAGGCTCATATTGGTGTGCTGCACATGTCGGGTTCAAGGATCGTCCGCACATATTGCAGCTTATCCAATCAACTTGTTTGGTGTACTTTGAGTTGTCCTTCTTCTGCTGACAAAAAGCGCAACCGCCCCTGGCCGCAACGGCCGCACCGGTGGTACTCTTTGCACGCCATGTAATTGCGCGGTCCCAAGCTGAGGTTGTGGTTTGAGGTCAAGGAATTTCAATCCCGTGACATGCTGCAACTGGGCTAAAAATCGACCACGCGGGGTAGCAAAGGCGATTTTCCTTTTTATGCTTGCAGTCCCTCGCATTCTCCTGCGAAACCACAGTCACCCTCCCCTAACGAGACCCTTTGGTAACCGTTGGTCTCCGATCCTACATCAAAGACGAAGCAAGGTGGTGAGACCACACCCGGGCAGCAGCATCAGACAATTCCGCATCCTCTCGTTGGAATAGATGGAGGTCCTCCCATGATAAGCGCGGCACTAGATGGGCGGGCAAACGCTTCCACATTACTATGGTGCGCCGGCAGCTCCCGAAGGCGTGCCATCACGTCCACGCTCAACAAATGGGCCTCCATGTCACCAAACGTATCCCGAGCTATGCGAATTTTGCCTGTGCCGTCAAGGACAACATCACTACGGGATGGCCTCTGCGAGACGCATACTGTCCCCTTCGTGTCCTCAGGCAATTCCGCCTCCCAAACATTGTCCGCTGGAAGCACCCAACAGCAACCACGGAAAACAAGCTCTTCCTTGGATGTTTGCCGGCTAGCAACGTTCACTATGTGCGCAAATGGAATGCGCCACTGACGCCCAAAGCGACATTCACAATTGTTACTATTCTCTATAGGTACACGCTGAACGCCTAGGCGCTCGTCATCCACCAGCCAATACCGGCCGTCCCGGTTCACACTGCGGATGCCAACTCGTGCACTGTCGCACGCACAGCCGACGGGCGTATGAAGACATCCTCATCAAAATGAAATGTGCACTGGTAATACGCTGCTCCACGTCGCACATACGCAGCTTATCTCTTGCTCGCACGGATCCTCTCTCTCTCAAAATAACCCTGCACCGCTGTACTACCACCTGAAACAAGTAAAGCAGGGTAGACCGCTGACTTAAACTTTCCTTCACATGCTTATTATCAAGTTCAACCCGATTGGTGTTGTCGCACCCAAACAACACCACGTGACTCTTTAAACGCGCAGCCCAGCTAAGCCGCCATGGGATCCACGTGTGACGGAGTAACTGGAAGCATTCACATCCGCGCACCGATATATTTCTTCTAAGAGGATGATACGGCGCTCTATCGTGCGTATAAAACAAGGAACCCAGCAGGTTGAACAGCGCCCTCTTATCCTCTATGTTACGGAAGGGTAGGTGAGTACAACGTCGCTGCCTAGCAAGCATACTGCGTACATGGCAGAAAACTATGTTGGCAGTACGTAACGTATTGCAAAACGCTTTCAGCTGTTCCGCGCACTTGTCTATAACCAGTGTTCGCGTACGGATAACTCCGGGGGCCAACTCCAGCATGCTGCTCACCGCCTCTTGGTGGCTAGCCACCGTCTCAGTGTGCAACAGAGCATAAAAGGAACTCATTCCAATGCCGCTGGGGTCCATTAACAAACGATGCCGCAAGATATAACCGCGATACTGTTTCTGGCGTGTGGGGTCAGCCAAAATTACATCCCCGTATTGGCCCACCAACTCCAGCATGCGGGAAGGGACGGAAAATAGGTACCAAAACTCATCTCCTTCAAGCCTAATGTTCGGTTGTCCATTGCTCCGCAAAAGCTGCCTCTTCTCTTCTACCTCCGTGACACCAACCTTGCGTCGACGCCACCGTACGTTATACAAATTCCGCCTCGTTAATCGAATATTATATTGAAGGCGCACGAAAACACGCACCTCATTTATCCGACGAAAAGTCTTCAGCAAGTTCAGGACTATGCTTTTCTGTTCCCTTGTTAACCGCCGTCGTTTGGCACACAGTCAAGGCTTGCCTAACTGAAACTTGTGCAAACGACGCACTACTGCCTACCAAATCTCGTAACATCCTCCCTTAAAAACGACTGAGAACCGAGCGCAACAGCTGTAAGCCCGGTAACTGTTAAAACACTAGCACGCTGATTAACTACACTTTCCGATTTCCAGCAACATTCGTTATCTAGCTGTGCACGCCCATAAATTGAATATATGGGTACCGGCAGCCTTCAGGAAGCACCTGCTCAGTTTACCTTTTGTGACGTTACGCTGTAACGACGCTCCGAAGAACAAATCTTGTCACCTTTACAATCTGCTAACATTTGATATCCTTAAGGGTCGTTGAAAATTTCAGATATGAACCCCTGAAGATACGTGATAAAGGGCTAGAGTTGTCTACCATAGCTGCTGCCTCCGAAAGCAGGAAAATGAGTAACCACGGAAACGCAATTAAACCATTCCGTTTAAGGATTCATACTTAAACTTTTGGAAGAATAAAAACAACTTTCACCAGCTAATAAGCATACTGATGCATTGAAACGCCTTACATTGTTCCCTATCATCAGAACACCTTGTGTACCACAAGCACACCGTCGCAATGTCATTGATCGCTCTTGGCAGGTTCCGCGCTCCGTTCTTGTAGTGGTATTCAGGGTGACTGTAATGGGTAATTTTTGTAAGGGCGGGAATGGTTTTCGTGGGCATTCTATGCGAGAACGTCGAAGAACTTTGGAATTGCTACACCAATTATTATTATTCCTGTTGGCATTATAGGATAAAGAATAAAGTGGTTTTGGAACTAGGCGTTCTCCCCGAAAACGGTTATGCCAAATGGAAGTAATAACTAACGGTTTATGCGAAGGTCACATACTATTTGAAAACAAGGATTTATGAAAGGTAGGTGAAGTGTGAGAGTATCTGTACTGGAGCGCAGGAAGTGCACTTCCGGTTTCTATATATATACATAGGTTGTAGATGAATAAAGCAAATAGTTAATGGAACTCACTTACTTGGAAACCTGTAATAATAATTTTTCCTGTGCCTGTTGTATCCGTTGCATTTCTGTGAGTGCAGTTCAAAAAGACTCAATTGATTGCCAGTTTTATTTGTAATGCTAAACTGGAGAACTCAGGTATTTGCACCACACGGGTCAATGGATGTTAAATGGCATGCTTCCATCGAAATTCTGTATTGTACAATAAGCTGTCCATTCGCGTTTTTGGTTTATGTTATCCGTGAAGGTAGCAAATAATGGACGTATTAATGAGTGTTGTATGTTTCAGGTAAGAAATCAGCCAAATGCACGGTTGGGATAACAAGTACGGGTTGCTGTGAGGCGCTATTTCAAAGATATATATAAGTGCAAACAGTTAGCTTTGCGTACACACGTTTACCTTTGCGTAGACGTATGTGCGCACCAACCAAAAACGTAGTTATGTGTATATGCACCGTACGTATATCATAAATATTTATAATGCTAATGTTTTAAGTATGTATATAAATAGTAATGCCTTGGTAGGCATTGCCTGAAACTTGGTACGCTGTATGTTTGCCTATGGCCCAGCGGTGCTCTGGTGAATACTGGTTAGAGTACACCTGTATGATAAACAGACATGGTCACCGGCACCTAAGGGAGACCTGTAAATGATGTCACAACGAAGTCTATTGACTGAGTCAAAACTAGGTAAAAACATAGACGGCAATTTAAAGTGTCTCGAAATACTGGTAGCTCGGGTTGATGAATCGATTGTTCCTTTGTTCCCCGAGCTTGGCGCTTTACCCGCAAACGTTTCACCACCATGCGAGGTGGCATCCTCAGTGCAGTGAAATGTAGCGTGCAAGCTTACTAAATGAATCCTGCAACTATGATCGACTTGCAGGTGGATTTGTACGTGGCAGTATGCATTTAGGTCTCCTGACTTCTACCCAGTTTCCCCAAGGCTAAAGTCGGCACCCGAATTGTTCGGCCTCTGACCACGTGACTAAAGGTTCTTTATGTCTTCCTGTCGTAGTGGCTCGTATATTGAATGGATGCCCATGCACATGTTGATTGAATGTTTCATTGAGAACCAAGCTTCCAAGAATTCTCTTTCTGTGCTTGTTTCACCCCGTGCCAGCACTTCTGCGTTGCACCAATCGAAGCTATGTCCTTCTTTATCTACGTGCATTGAACCTGGCGACGGTGCATAATGCTTTACACAGGCTCTCTTGTGTTTGTGTATCCTTGTTACCAATTTTCTTCCCGTCTGGCCAACATAATCCTTTTCGCAATTTCGGCAAGGTATTTTGTAAACCACATTGCGTTGTTCATGTGCCTGCAGTTTTTCTTTGGTTTTGAAAGGGCTTTTCTCAACGTGGCAGTTGGTTTGTGTGCTACGATGAGATGTTGCTGTTTGAATAGTCTGGCTGCCATTTCCGATATGTTCTTCATATAAGGCAGAACAACCCGTTTCTCCGTTGTCGTTGTTGTGTTTGTTGTTGCCGCTGTTGTTGTTGTTGTAGGCTGTATGTTGACGTTGTTGTGATTCAGACATCTTCAAATGAAGCTTCGTGGGTATCCGTTTAGTTGGAAACATTTAATTAGGCGTTTTTCTTCTTTTTGCTTTGCTTCTGTGGTACTGCAGGGTGTTTGCACTCTGGGAAACAGTGTCCGCACACAGCTTACTTTGTGGCATTTCGGGTGGTTGCTGTTAAAGTTCAGAATTGGGTCTGCGTGCGTTCCTTTTGTAGACCGATGTTTGCAGCTGGCCTTCCATAGTTCTTGTTACTAATACATCCAAGAAAGGGAGCTGCCTTTCCGTCTACAGTTCCATTGTAAATTGGATGCCTTCCATGACGTTATTCAATAGCTGTTGAACGAGTGTTTTTTGGTTGCGTCTGATTATCACAAAAGTGTCATTCACAGACCGAACCCACAGTTTCGGGTTGATGAGTGGTAGTACTTCCTCCTCTCATTTCTGCATAACCATCTCTGCGATGAGCCCTGACACAGGTGATCCCATTGGTGCGCCTTTCGATTGCTCATAAATCTTTCCATCGAATGAGAAGTGGGTCGACGTACACAAGTAGAGTAGTTTACATACATTTTCAGTCGTCATTTTACCGATTTCTTGTTCACTGACCTTCAGCCGTTCCGTGATGACCGGATTGCTGTCTGCAAGTTGACAGACGTGAAGAGTGCAGTCACGTCGAATGATATCATGGTTTCATCTTTATCTAATCGCAGGTCTTTGATCTTTTGCAGAAACTGCTGGGCATTGGTTATGGAATAGTACGATCTATAGGTTAAATGTTTGAGGCATCTCCACATTGCTTTAGCCAGGCTGTAGGTGGGGTTCCGGGGAGAGACACGATAGGCTGTAACGGTGCATCAGCTTCGTGCACCTTTGGGAGTCCGTAGAATTGCGCGATTTTTGAGTCGCGGGCTCTCATCCTGTCGCGCTCATCTTTCGTGATTTGCTTCAATTCCTGAAGTTGCTTCAATGTTTCGTTTACTTTTTTTGTCAGCTGCCAAGCTGGATCGGTGTCGATGCACCTGTAGGTTGTGGTGTCATTCAAGAGGCGTGTGGCCCTCTCAATGTAATCCTCTCTATTCATTATGACACACATTCGTCCCGTGTCAGCTGGTAGGATAATGATAGTTTCATCAGTGGGTAGAGGTCACGAGACCTAAATGGACACTGCCACGTTCAAAGTCACCTGCAGGTCGATCATGGATGGAGGATTCGTTTAGTAAGCTTGCACGCTACATATCACTGCATTGAGGATGCCACCCATCATGGTGGTGAAACGTTTGCGAGTAAGCCGCCGAGCTCGGAGAACATATGAACAATCGATAGGCGGCACTGTTGGGTGGAGCTTGGGATACTAGTCGGTAAGCATTGACACGTAAGATCCTTGCAAAATGCTGGACAGTATAGAAGTCGGAGGCGAAAGAACCCAATGCATATGGTGCAGGCTGCAACACCAGGAAGCGATCCTAACAGAGCGTGAAACAGTGTAGCAAGATAATCACCAAAATGCGTTGTGAAAATGGATGTACCCATAGTAAAACAAGTGGACGTTTTAACGGTGAAAACAAGTGTAAAACCAAAATTGCAAAATACTGAAGAAGCGTGTTGTCCGGTATCCTACAATAACCTCCCTCAGAAGCATGAAGGATGGAAGCCTTCGATGGAGCTGCTAGTGGAGGAAAACGGAAGGTAGGGATGGGTGCGAATAGTTGCATGGGCTTGAACAAGGGCTTTCCAGATGGGGTGTGTAGCAGTGTTTGCTGGGTCCAGGCTTTCGCTAGTATTAGGTGTGATTATGTTGTGGACCAACGTGCATCATCAGCGGGCCGTAGGGGCGGGTTGGTCGCACTGCAAAAGCATTGGCAAGTCCAGAGAAAAAGCCGATAGGACCATCCCTTCGCTTCAGGCCAGACAATACGCTTGGGAGTTGTCAAACCTCGCACCGTACTCCAGTCCACCGTCCTCGTCCCACAAAGATCTTCAGGCGTTCTCATTGCACGAAGAAATCCGAACGTCTTCTTCCCATGACGAAATCCATCGTCCACCTCGGCTACGCCACGCAGGCGTTTTTGGACCACTCCGTTCGTGGTTGCCTCCAGCCTAAGGCGACTTACTGTTCCTTGGGTGAGGAAAGAGGCCTTGGGTCGACTGGCTAGTCAAGCGAGGGTTGTCTTGGCAGTTTCGGCTGCTCAGCTTCTAGAAATGTAGAACTCAGAGGAGTGGGCAAGGGTCTGGGAAGTGGCTTGAGGCCGGTGAGTGTACATGGCATGGATGATAAAAGCAAGTGCATTATTTAAGTTTTCAAACTGTTCTGGTTTATTGTCGAGTTTGCAACACGTTTATGGATGAGACGCACCATTACCGCTAAAGATGAAAATGCATGTTAATTGAAATGAAAAACGTTTACAAGGTCTGAAAAACGGCTTGGGCGTTTGACCTGTCTACTATGTCGGTCGGTTGCAAGGGGTAAAGGCGGGGTAGGTTGCCGGTCATGGGGAACGGAGGGTTTCGGGTTATCCAGTGCGCACGAGATAACGGCAGGTGTGCGCTTGGGTGATATCATCAGGACGGGTTGCAAGTGGTTCATCGAATAAATTCACTTTGATGCAGTCGCTGGACACCGCTGTTCAGTGACCATACTGGTCTAAAGTAAAATGTTTCGGAGTCCGGTGGGGGACTCTGAAAGGGCCAGTGTAGGGAGGCTGCAGGGTGCGCCGCATTGCGTCGGTGCGGAGGTAGACTGCCTGCAGGCAGAGCGTCCGCTGTGCAATTGAACTTCTCTAGCCTCCGCACGAGGCGGGGTAGGCTATAGTGAACGCATTCGTTGAACTAGGGGTGACGCGAAGCTAGGCGGAAGCATGCCCGACAATCCGGAAGGTGAAAGGAATTCTCCTGGCAACTTTAGTGTTGGCCGTAAACTAGCGCTGTTAGCGCACATTGCAAGTCAGCTTTGAGGCTGCTGCGAATGCTAACAGAAAGAGCGGAACATTTCCGCTCCAGCTAGGGCCGGAGGAGACGCAGAGAGTCGCTTTGAGCTGTCTATGGATGCGTTCAACTAACCCGTTGGCTGCAGCGTGCTACACTATGCTATGAACGCAGCGACAACCTAAAACTTGGCAGAACGTATCGAATTGTGAATATTCGAAAGGCGTTCCTCGGTCAGTTGTAGTGGTGGAGGGGCATCCGTAGAGCGAGACTCACCGGTCTGAGAAGACTCGGATAACAGTCTCCCTTGTGTAGTCGGTAACGGGAATGGCTTCTTGCCATCTAGTGAAGCGTTCGACATATGTAAGAATGTATATGACTTCGCGGGACGGAGGCAAGGGATCTAACATGCGAGAACCGGGAGTCCTGGGCAGGAAATGAACCAAGCAGACTACGGGTGTGACGAAGTACTTTGAGGCGCTGGCGTTGAAGGCAGGTGCGAGCGCAGGTACGAATCTCTTTGTTTACGCGCGGCTAAACGAAACTTTCAGTGACCAGTTTCAAAGATGCATGAATACCGGAAATTGCTAGTGAGTGCCGTGCTTCAACGTTTGTGAGTCTGAAGGAGACGGGCACTAGAGCTCTATGACAACCTGTGCAAGTGCCACAAAAGGAATGTGCCTTCCGTGGTGCGGTCAGAAACACGTTGCACACAAAGCGTAGCGAACTGCAGAGTGCATTGTATGCCTCCATTTTTGCTCGTACCGATGCCATCGTAACATTGTCGACGGCAGACAAAGATCGGAGATGTAGGTTCACGCGTGAGGATGCTTCGGTGACTGACTTGTCGACACCTAAGACCTGACGTGTTAGCAGTGAAATGCAAGACAAAGTCCAGGCTTCTTGTTTCCCGTGGTGAAAATTTGTCTGAAGCAGAGTTGAAGGCGAAGACGAAAAGCTGGTAGCCAGTGCAGACTGTGAAAGCGCGACCTTGGTGTGTGTGCCGCAAGCGACGAATGGCTAGGTAAATGCTGACTATTGCTCTGCCAAACGTGCTGATTTGGGACTCAGCTGGCTGCAGACGCTTGGAGAAGAACCCACGGGGTTTACGCTTGCCCGCCAACTAGTTGTTGAAGGACGGCTCCTACCGCGACGTCTGAGGCATCATTAATAATAGAAAGGGCTGAAGTCGATTAGGAATAAGCAAGGAGGGCTATGTTAGTGATAGCATCCTTGAGCTCGGCAAAGGGTGCCTGCGTTTTCAGGGAAAGCGAACTTGTGTTCATGTCTTCTGTGTAAGTTAGTCGGAGGCTGCAAAAACTAAGGCACCGCGGAATGCTGGGTGGTTGGTACTTGACCAAGCCACAAAATCGACGGAGGTGCTTGAACGAAGTCGCAAATGGGAGGTCCTTGATTTCCTGGAGCTTATCAGGAAGGATTTAGATACTAGACGATGAAACCATGTGGCTTAGGTAATCTACCGTTGATTTGCAGAGTGCGCTTTTAGTCGGGTTGACCATGACATCGTGCACGGTTAATCGCTGGAAGAGAGCTCGAAGGTGTTGGTAGTGCTCTTGTTCCGATTAACTGGAAAATAAAATAGCCTTGAGGAATGAGTGAATTCCACGCTACGACTAACATCGTGGATGAAGCGTTGGAAGGTTTGTGCGGCTTTGCCCTGTCCACATGGCATTCATAAACATTCAAAGAAGCCGAAGCGTATGATAATGGGCGAAAGCAAACACACTTCTTTCTCCTGTCACCAGATGCGAAACAAACCATATTGGGAGCCGATTTCATGGAACTTAATAAAGCTGTCATTGATTTAAAGCGTGGGAAATGGCTAACGGAATGCGGGTCACTACCACTCATTAATCGTGGAGAAATGAGATCTTCGCAGTCGGTCGTTGCTGTGTTACAGTTGAGCCCATCTTTGCAGTCGCTGATCAACAAATACCAACCCTTGTTTACGGATGACAGCAGCCAATATGGGTTTTGCGATTGGATCGAGCACACCACCTCGCTAACTCGCCAAACGTGTCAGCTCAATGGACCTCGAAGGATACCAATCTACCTGGAGGCTGAGGTGAACAGGCAAGTGCAAGCAGTGCTGGACGCGGGCGTGATTGAGAAGGCACGTAAACCATACAAATCTCCTGTAGTCTTAGTGAAGAAGACGAACGGGAAGTATCGATTCTGTGTCGACATCCGAAGACAGAATAAAATTTCCTTGACTTGCTTCGTTCCAGTTCCATCAGTTGCTGACATTTTTGATCGGCTGCAGCAGTCGAGGATATTCACGGTCCTGGACTTGAAATCAGGATACTGGCAACTGGCAATAAAACAGGACGATGGTGAGAACACAGCATTTACCGTTGGTGAGAAACAGTACCAGTTTGAGGGGATGCCCTTTGGATTACCAGGAGCTCCGTTTACCTTCGACGTATCATGCTGCGATTGCTGAGTGAATTGGAAAACTTGGTTGTGTCATGTATGATATCGTGGTGTATAGCCAATCAGAAGCGGAACATATCCATCATCTCGCGGCAGTCCTGGAACGCATTTAACAGTCAGGACTTCCTACAAATGGACCGAAATCCCAGATGGGAACGACCTGTGTCTCCTTACTGGGCTATAATGTGGGACAAGGCGTACTGAAACCGCTACCTGAGAAGATAATGACGATACAAGGCAGCCCAGTTCCCCCTCGAAACACAATCTCCGTACATTCCTGGGCCGCGCCGGGTACTACAGCAAATTCGTCAAGGATTTAACCACCTTGGCCTCAAGCTTGTGCGAGCTGTTGAAACAAGACAATAAATTCACTTGGAATGCAGAAACGCAACGAGCCTTTGCTCAGATTCTAGAGGAAATGGGGAGGCAGGAGTTGTCCCTGAAATTGCCCATTGCTGGTGAGGTGTTCACGGTAGCCACTGACGCCAGAGACGTCGGGATCGGTGCTGAGTTGAAACCAAACCTTGGGACGATTGCGTATGCCTGCCGAACTTTGACACCTGCGGAACGCAGATACTCAATCATAGAGAAAGAATGTCTCGCAATTATCTGGGCGTTGGATAAATAGCGGCCATATCTCCTGGATCAGCGATTTTACGTTAAAACAGACCGTTGGAGTGGATTAAGTCTGCCAAAGACCCCAGAGGGAAGCTGGCGAGATGGGCTTTGCGCCTACAAGAGTATGATTTCACGATAAAACACTTGCCGGGGAGGGAAAATCAGACGGCGGATTTCTTGTCACGCATGATAAATGATGATGACCTGCCGAGCGTAGCTTTCGGTATTAACGGTAAACTGTGCGAGCAGGATCCAGAACGGTTGACAACTGAGCAAAGTAGCGACAAACTCCTGCGAAAGTTGATCACCGCGCGATTAGCTGGTCAGACAAACTTCAACGGAAACCAACTTAAGCAGTTGGGAACGTTTGCAAAAGGCCTGGGAAAGCTGCAAGTAAACGAAGCAGGGATCTTAATGTGGATACCAGGAGGTAGCAACCCTTCGGTGCCAGTCATTTTAATGAAACGAAGACGGAATCTGGTTGTTTCTTGTCACGAGGTGGCACACACAGGTTGTTCCAAGACCTACAATCTGCTGAAATAACGTGCGTATTGGCCGGGGATGAATATGAAGGTTAAGGAGTGCGTGCTTTCGTGCAGACAATGTCAGCTCATGAAAACGGATTGCCGAGGAACGCAGCAGCAAACGATGACGATCCCGGTCTCGGAAATTAATGAACTTTGGTCGGTCGACGTGATGGGGCCGTTTCCATTGACCAGGCGTGGCAACCAGTACATTTCATTGATGGCGGAGCACTTCACGCGATGGATTGAGGCGACAGGAATCCCGGATCAACGGGCTAGCACTGTTACCCATGCTGTCATGAATCACTTGTAGGGGCTCACGGAATCCCAAAGGCCATATTAACAGCCCAAAGGCCGTGCTTTGAGAATGAAGAATTCCGGAACTGTTTGGAGAAACTTGGCGTCAAGAATTTGCCAACCACCCCATACCACCTGCAAAAAGTGGCCTGACGGAAGGTAACAATAGAACAATCAAGGAGTGGCTAGCAGCAAAAGGTGGAGACTGGGAGGAAGCGCTGCCGCTACTGTTGCTGGCCCATCGAGCAACCAAACAGGCTTCCACAAAGAAATCACCATTCCATTTGATGTACGGTCGACAACCTCGTCTACCTGTGGACCTAGAGATCGGAATGTGGCCAACTTGCCTTATATCTCTCAAGGAGATACGGAATAACCGGAAGACCGCCAACCGCAACCTACAGGCGACTCAGACGCGGAGGATCGCGGAGTTCCAGACCAGCAAAGGTGGAAGGAATATCGAGTTTTCGATTGGTTGGAAAGTGAAGTACAGGGACCATCAAAGCTATTCCACTTGCGGCCCCGGGGAGAGGGAACTATTAGCGAAGTGCAAAGGACTGTACAAGGTAGTCGACGGGCGAGGCTCAGTGTATACAATCGCTCGGCAAGGTGAATCGCGGAGGGTGAATGCCGGCGTGCAGAGGAAGTGGTACGAATTGGAGAAGGAAACACGCTCATACAGTGAACATCCCCGGCGGTCAGAAAGGATTTGTCGGAAGGCAGCTGACGCGAGTCCTTTGGAGGGGGAGGAGTATGGTGGATTAAAGGTAGATACTACTGCCCCGGGTATAAGTAGTGTGGCTGTGCAAGATGACACACCAACAGCGAGTTCTGTTGACTTCCCCAAAGTGAAGATGACATCAGGATTACAGTTCCATGTGCACGAGGAATGTTCACAGAGGCAAGCACCAGTTGGGGAACACTCCATGGAAATCACGCAGATGAGCGGACGCCTCCAAAGTATGAACGAACACACCCAGTGTAAGCCACTTTAGCAATAAACAAGTTACTGCCTGCCCCTTGGGTTCTAACAACCAAATAGGCGCAATGTGAAAGTGTTGCTTGTGTCACTTGAAATGGATCAAATTCATACTATTGACTTTGACTTATG
>OX104063.1:163290532-163518371 GCA_944474145.2 Dicrocoelium dendriticum | reverse complement strand
TGGCCTGACGGAAGGTAACAATAGAACAATCAAGGAGTGACTAGCAGCAAAAGGTGGAGACTGGGAGGAAGCGCTGCCGCTACTGTTGCTGACCCACCGAGCACGCAAAACGGGTTCCACAAAGAAATCACCATTCCATTTGATGTACGGTCGACAACCTCGTCTACCTGTGGACCTAGAGATTGAAATGTGGCCAACTTGCCGTATATCTCCCGAGGAGACACGGAATAACCGGAAGACCGCCAACCGCAACCTACAGGCGACTCAGGCGCGGAGGATGGCGAAGTTCCAGACCAGCAAAGGTGGAAGGAATATCGAGTTTCAGATTGGTTCGAAAGTGAAGTACAGGGACCATCAACGCTATCCCACTTGCGGCCCAGGGGAGAGGAACTATCTAGCGAAGTGGAAAGGACCGTACAAGGTAGTCGACGGGCGAGGCTCAGTGTATACAATCGCTCGGCAAGGTGAATCGCGGAGGGTGAATGCCGGCGTGCAGAGGAAGTGGTACGAATTGGAGAAGGAAACACGCTCATACAGTGAACATCCCCGGCGGTCAGAAAGGATTTGTCGGAAGGCAGCTGACGCGAGTCCTTTGGAGGGGGAGGAGTATGGTGGATTAAAGGTAGATACTACTGCCCCGGGTATAAGTAGTGTGGCTGTGCAAGATGACACACCAACAGCGAGTTCTGTTGACTTCCCCAAAGTGAAGATGACATCAGGATTACAGTTCCATGTGCACGAGGAATGTTCACAGAGGCAAGCACCAGTTGGGGAACACTCCATGGAAATCACGCAGATGAGCGGACGCCTCCAAAGTATGAACGAACACACCCAGTGTAAGCCACTTTAGCAATAAACAAGTACTGCCTGCCCCTTGGGTTCTAACAACCGGATAGGCGCAATGTGAAAGTGTTGCTTGTGTCACTTGAAATGGATCAAATTCATACTATTGACTTTGACTTATGCACTATCAAGCGAGCGCTTTGCTTGTTGAAACTGTCACACTACCCAGGTCCTGTCGGCATGCCTTCTTCCATTTTAAAACTCGGAGGTCCGGACATTCCAGTCCTTCTCCTCAATGTCTTCACCCTCTCAATGAAGAGTGGTCACTACCCGTCCAGCTGGAAGCACGCAACCGTCATACCACGACACAAACGAGGCTGTCGCCTAAATATTGACAATTATCGTCCCATTAGTCACACAGCTATTGCGTCTCGACTCATGGAAAGAATAATAAAGGACGCGATGCTTTGCTTTTCTGTTGCCACGCAACCTTATCAATAGGTCCCAACACGGGTTTTTGCCGACTAAATCCTGTCAAACCTGCCAGTTTGAATTCTTAAACCACGTGACACACTCCATCGACCTAGGTCAGGCACTGGTCATTATCTTCCTGGACATGAAAAAAGCGTTTGATCGGGTTCCACACAATGGTTTAATGACTAAACTAGCAGCATACGGTGTCTCCAGCCATCTTCTTTCATGGTTTTCTTCCTACCTTTCCAGCCGAACACAGTCAGTGCAACTGGGCGACATCTCATCCAAAAAGGCATCCGTAACCAGCGGAGTATTCCAAGGCAGCGTCCTGGGTCCTCTGCTGTTTTTGTTGTACATTAATGATGTATTCCAGGTCTTCAAACACGGCACGCCGTACCTTTTTGCCGATGACATAAAAGTTATTTTCTCATTTGACCCTAGCTGTCTACGTAATAGTCTCTCTAGCCTTTCAAAGCGATCTCAGTGCTCTTGAAACCATGGTGCGATCTATGGAAACTAGAGTTTTCACCAACGAAATGCAACGTCCTTTCCTACCGATGCTGTATACCCCCCAAACTATTAACTCTTAACGGTACACCACTTGATAACAGCTTCACTGTGCGCGATCTTGGTGTACACTATTCCTGTTCATTGAATTTTGCGGAAACAAGCGAGCTATAGCTCTGCCAAGCAGGTCTATCATTGGTTATATACTGAAGTCAATGTGCTTGTTAGAGTCTCGACTCATGCTCTATAAGTTGTGTGCCAGGCCTATAGTAGAGTACTGCTCAATGGTTGTTACTAACTCACGTAAAAGTGACAGGATGGTTATTGAGAAAGTCCAGCGTTCGTTCACTAAACGTCTATTAGGGGCGTCTGCGCTCAACTATCAAGGCCGCTGCAAGCAGCTTGGTCTGGAACCGCTTTGGCTGCGACGTCTCAAAACCAACCTTGTTTTCCTATATAAGCTAATCAAAATATCGCACTCAAGTGCCGCTAGTTTTTTTCAGCCGCCTGGCGATACACGTTATCCTCTACGCCATAAGGCACACTCATTTTCCCTACCCAACACACGTTGCTCCATACGTTCTAACTTCTTCCTCTATAGATATGCGCATGTCTGGAATAAGCTACCGGAAGCCGTCAGAGCATCTGATAGTATCACGCAATTCTCCACGGCCATATATAGACTATTAAGCGTCCCCAAGGTAGCCGAGATCCTGGGCATCTGCATCCCCGAGGACGAGCTCTGGGAGAACGGCCCCGATCACATATAGACACAAATTCTTCAATCAGCACTAATAAAGCTCCCTTCCTTCCCAAACTGTTCGCTCCTTATCGCGCTCTTTCCTTTCATTTCTCTTGCAATCGGATGGCAACTCAGTGCCCTGCATGACCTAGTCTCATTTGACCAGTCTGACTGCATCCATGACTACAGAGTTGCAAATGGTCTGGGACCTACAGTCAATGTTAAGCCTAATACACCTTGACAGTCTGCTGGAATCGCTTACATTTATGCAGTTTATTCCTGTCCATTTCTGCTGCCCCTCCCTATTTGTCTTCTAAAAAAAGCTGTTGGACTCAATCTCGTTTCGTCGACTAATCCTGTCTCGTCTGGTCGGTCTCCTGCTTTCCAACTTCTCTCAGACTTCTGCCTGACTTGCATACCTTATACTCATGTAGCCTCCTGCATCCAAAACCTATCCGTCTCTGCTGACTCTTTATATATCTTCCTTCCTTAACTGTTCGACTTACTCTCAATTTGCCGACTTAACCAGTCTCGTCTGATCGGTCCCCTGCTCTCCGAATTCATTCAGACTGCTGTGACGTTACCGGCATTGGATGAGAAGTGCGAACGCTCTGTCCCCATTACCTCTCGGAGCCCATGGACTTTTTCACACCTTATAAGTAAACCTCCCAATATCCGGATCGTCTCCTCTCCTTATGGCATTTCTTATCCGTAAACGTAAACTCTCGACTCAGTCCTCTACTTATCGCGCTCTGCATTTATTTCTTCTTAAACCGGAGAGCGTGCTCTCAGTGCCCTGCGCTATTATTCCCTTCGACTACAGAAATTCAGTTCTAGGCTCTGCTTCACCAACACACCTTTCTCTCACACTGCGAGCCTGCCTGAGTTGCATGCCTTATATACATAAAAACTCTTCCATCCCAACCCATCCGTCTCCGCTGACTCTTTATTTACATTCCCACCTCAACTGTACTACTTACTCTAAGTGTGCCGACTAATCCAGTCTCGTCTGATCCGGTCCCTGCTTTCCGAATTCATTCAGACTGCTGTGACGTTACCGGCATTGAATGAGAAGTGCGAACGCTCTGTCCCCATGACCTCTCGAGCCCCATGGACTTTTCCACACCTATAAGTAAACCTCTCCCTATCCGGACCGTCTCCTTATGACGTTCTCTACCTTCAAACCTCCTCTAATCGGACTGCCAACTCTGTGCCCTGTAATAACCTAGTCTCATCTGACCGGTCTGCTTCTTTGACCCTTTCCAGACCAGCAACATTTAAACGGTCTAGACTCTGTAGACTCAAGCTATATCGCACTTCCGGTGACAGCCTGCTAGACTTGTTCACCCTCTATTTATATAGTCACCTCCATCTCTCGACCCACTCCATCTGCCCTCCTAAAATTAGCTGTTGGACTCAATGTCGTTTCGCCGACTAATCCTGTCTCGTCTGTTTGGTCTCCTGCTTTCCAACTTCTCTCAGACTCCTGTGACATTACTAGCCATCGTTCAGATGACTGAGCGCCGTTCGTATCCAATCATTCTTCAATCGGACGATTGAGTCTCTGTCATCCGTAACTCAGCCTCAGCTGATCAGCCAAATGCTATGGGACTGCTACCAGGCTACCGGGATGTTAGCGGTCTAGGCTCCCTCGATCCAAAGCACTTCCTCCCTCACCTTGATATCCTGCTGAACTTGTTCGCGCTATGTTGATATAACCACTTTTATCTCTGACCAGTCCGATCCTACTGACTCCACTTACCTTCCCAAATGAACCATAGGACTCAATCACAATGCGCCGACCAAGTCCAACCTTGGCAGATCGGTCCTCTTCTCTCCTACTTCTGCGACGCTGCCTGCTATGCTCGGAAGACTGAATGCTCTGTCACCATTACCTCTAGAGCCTCGTTAACTGTCGCATTTCATATCCGTAAACGTAAACTCTCAACTCCGTCCTCTCCTTATCGCGGCCTGTCTTTATTTCTTCTTCATCCGCATAGCGAGCTCTCAGAGCCCTGCCCTATTATCCTCTTTGACTGCTTCCTAACTAGCGAAATGTAGTTTTAGGCTCTGTATCACCATCACACAACTTCTCTCCCATTGCGAGCCTGCCTGACTTGCATACCTTATATTCATTTAGCCTCTTGCATCCCAACCCATCCGTCTCCGCTGACTCTTTATTTACCTTCCCACCTCAACTGTACTACTTACTCTAAGTGTGCCGACTAATCCAGTCTCGTCTGATCGGTCCCCTGCTCTCCGAATTCATTCAGACTGCTGTGACGTTACCGGCATTGAATGAGAAGTGCGAACGCTCTGTCCCCATGACCTCTCGAGCCCCATGGACTTTTCCACACCCTATAAGTAAACCTCTCCCTATCCGGACCGTCTCCTTATGACGTTCTCTACTTTCAAACCTTCTCTAATCGGACTGCCAACTCTGTGCCCTGTAATAACCTAGTCTCATCTGACCGGTCTGCTTCTTTGACCCTTTCCAGACCAGCAACATTTAAACGGTCTAGACTCTGTAGACTCAAGCTATATCGCACTTCCGGTGACAGCCTGCTAGACTTGTTCACCCTCTATTTATATAGTCACCTCCATCTCTCGACCCACTCCATCTGCCCTCCTAAAATTAGCTGTTGGACTCAATGTCGTTTCGCCGACTAATCCTGTCTCGTCTGTTTAGTCTCCTGCTTTCCAACTTCTCTCAGACTCCTGTGACATTACTAGCCATCGTTCAGATGACTGAGCGCCGTTCGTATCCAATCATTCTTCAATCGGACGATTGAGTCTCTGTCATCCGTAACTCAGCCTCAGCTGATCAGCCAAATTCTATGGGACTGCTACCAGGCTACCGGGATGTTAGCGGTCTAGGCTCCGTCGATCCAAAGCACTTCCTCCCTCACCTTGATATCCTGCTGAACTTGTTCGCCCTACGTTGATATAACCACTTCTATCTCTGACCAGTCCAATCCTACTGACTCCACTTACCTTCCCAAATGAACCATAGGACTCAATCACAATGCGCCGACCAAGTCCAACCTCGGCAGCTCGGTCTTCTTCTCTCCTACTTCTGCGACGCTGCCTGCTATGCTCGGAAGACTGAACGCTCCGTGCCCATTACCTCTCGAGCCCCGTGGACTTTTCCACACCTTATAAGTAAACCTCTCTCTATCCGGACCGTCTCCTCTCCTTATGGCCCCTCTACTATCATTTCTTCTCTAATCGGACTGCCAACTCTTAGTGCCTTGTAATAACCTAGTCTCATCTGACCGGTATGCTCCTTTGACCTTTTCCAGACTAGCAAGATATACCGATCTAATCTCTCTAGACTCACAACTATGTCTTGCTTACATTGACAGCCCGCTAGACTTGTTTACCCTTTATTAATATAGGCACTTCCATCAGTAACCTGTACTCTCACATCTTCAATCGGATGACCGACGCTTAGTGCCATGCCCTTCTTTGTCATCATCTGATCAGTGTAATTCTCTGGGACTACTACGAGGCCTCCGGATGTGTCGACTTCTCGAGTCTCGTCTGTTTGGTCTCCGGCTTTTAGAGTTCTCTCAGATTACCGGGATATTACCGGTGCTATTTCAGCACTGAACGTTTCATACTTCGCACGAGAGCGTCCTTGGCTCACCACACTTTAGTAGTAAACCTTTTTCATCCTGACTATCGTCTCTTAATTGCTCTCATGAGTTACTCTTCGCACTGCCGTCCGCATTCTTCCGCTCATAGCTGATTCCTTAAATTTCCTTTTCTTCTTGGAACGTTGCTTTACCTATGTTGCTCCCGCATTCGGTCTCAACCATGTTGTCCTTAGTTTCACCTAAGATGCCGCTCGCATTCGGTCTGCTGTCATCATCATCGGTTTACCTGTTACTCTCCAATAATCATATTAATCGCTTAACGTTGTCTACACGCTTTGTTATACCCTTCTTTCTACCTAGTAGTTGTAGTCTGAGGCACACCAGCGACGTGATGTAAAGAACGCGCTTGCAAATCATGTATACTAAACAAAATTACATAAATTTTAATGTATCATAGGCACCGTTGCGCGCCACCAGTCTGTGTTTGTGCTTCTTGCTTCGTTGCTGTCTTTCTGTTTGGCTGCCTCTTGTCCGTTGCCCGTTTTCTCTCGAGATTTCCACAGATACATCCGCCAAAACAAGAAGGTTTATCCACTGGTAATAGTCGACCCACTTTCAATAGCCAGCTGGTTTACATGCTTGTTCTTTTCTCCGGGAGATGAAGAACCCACACATCGTTCCAAATGGAGCTCTTTCCGCCATTCTGGAGAAGCTACCACCACGGGGTCTAAACAAATGGGTTTAGCTCGCCTCGTACTCACAGTAGAACAATTTACTCACCTGGAATAATGTAGTTACATGGATCCACTGTTCCACAACCGGAGACTGACAATTCTGGCGTGATTACATTCACTGCCTCAAACATTCCGATTCTCCAGTCACCTGGAGCTTTTCTGATGTCATTTCACGGACAGCACTGCGCGCGCATAAGCGGCTTTTCCGATGATTTTTTCCTGGAGCTCTCACTTGGTTATGGAGACAATTACACTTACATTTGAAGGAAATACTTGTCCACTTCGCGGAGAATAGCATTTATTCCTGTTTTGGACATATTCAGACACAAGAAACAACTGCACTCACCGTCCCTATGACAAGTCCAGCATGGATAGCTGGACACGGGTTGCGAGCCGGACAATATAATAGAAAAAGCCGGCCTCTATTAACAATATGTTTACTCACCCGCATCATTATCATTCGACTCTGCGACTCTTTTACATCATTGACTGGCTTCAACGACTATTGCCGGTTCAGTACTAAGCCATTTGGCCAACCAACGAAAAATTTTGGCTGTCAACCGACTGCGAATAATAGAGTGCAAAATCGGTCTATACGATGTATAGCCGACTAGCACTACAGTTCAACGGAAGCTACGACAGTGTTCCAGGACGTGGTGGGTTTTCGCCTGGCAAGCGTTCTCCCTATAAAAAGCCACAAATGTCCGCTTAACAACACTGCAACGTGGCGGATGTGACTCGCCACAAAATAAAGTCACTGCTATACATTTCACACTGACGCAGTCCTCAGCCTCCAACATCGAACCTGTGCAACTGATTTTTACTATGAAGAATGCTTTAGTGGAGTACCGATCATCCCGGCTTCGTAATGGTCATTGATTGCACTAAACCTTGTTCGGGCTCCTGTGCTCATGGATCACTACATGTCAAATTTACCCCCCCACTTGTATCTTGACGCAACAGTTTTTGCGCGCCACGGCGCCATTATGATCCTTGGTCTGACTATTACCTGACAATATGCTCGCTCTTATGGACTACATCTTTTCGTTTATTCCTTTCATTGTAACGAAATGTTTTAATATTCCAAAGAAGCTGTGCTTGTATGCATATTTGATCATGCCTTTTAGAGGTGTGTCTCGTTTTACAGAGAATATACTATTTATTTATTTATTTATTTATTAAGTGAGCACAGAGCTCGAGTCTTGCAGGCTAGTCTCCGATAAACAGCAGTTAAAGAGAGAGAGGGTCTCTAAGGTTCAGGCAAGTGTTGCCCGTTGACCGATTTGTAGCAGTGTACGTACATTGTGGCATGCCAATCTGAACGCGGATCGTGAGCCCCAAATGGAAGCGGTTGAGCTGGGGAAGGCCGCTTGATTCGACTTGGGCTGATCGACAGAACAGGAGGAACGCTCCGCGTTAGCATGTGAGTTGGAACTAGAAGACAAGCGACTGTTGGAGCAAGGTGGGGGAGGGCCAAGAATCTGGGGTTGAAAACTGGAGGACTAAAAGTGAAGTTGGAACGGGACTACAAGGGAGAAGAAACCTAGAAGGGGGAATAAGAAGACGAGAACGCTTGCGCAGTAGCAACCAAACCACTATCCACCCTGCACTATGCAGCAGATGGGGCACTGTTGGTTATCCTCAGCAGTAGCCATGGCTTTAGGAACTTGTTTGAAGAGTGATTCATTGGAATGGTTGGGCAGGATAACGTCCGGTTGTCCAGGCCTAGGCAGAGAAGGATTAGGGTGCTCACTCACGCGTTTGGTTCAACACCCGACCGATGGGTAGCGGGTATGGCATTGGGCTACAAAGGGTCCTTTTTAAGGAATAATGTGCCACCCTCATTCCAACCCCGACCTGGAGGATCAGGTGACTGAGGTTTTCTGGCCTCTAACCAATGACCAAGCTGGTATGGGTGGCTGTGAAGGTGCAAAAGCACCACCCAGCGTAGCTCAATGGATCACTGAGGCACACAAACCATCGCACCACAATAAGGTCCAGCCTCATTGCGAACTGGCCTTAAGTGTAAACTTATGTTGATGGCTTTTACTGCCGGCATCAAACGTGCATCAAGTTATCAAGTCTACGGAGGAAGAGGTTGCGCGAATTTTTTTAGAAAAGGGTCTATGCACATACATATTATTCGCTCGGCATCGACGAATATAACTGTGCCGTCGATTCTCGCATGTCGTTTATGTAGACGCCACTCATGGTACTAACCGCATGAAGTAAGACTTGATAGCGGCATTAGCTGCTGCTTGCAGCTTCAAACTATACAAGTTTTTGATAACTGAAGGGGTGGGTTACGGCCAACCACTATTTTATCCCTTTCTGCGTCCGGAAGTTTACGCACCTTTCCCTAGATCTTTCGAAGCGTTTCGGGATATTATGTGTCATTATATTCCCGTCAGCACAATTAGGATGGACAAAATAGCTGCTCAAATACGTGCAGCGCGCGCGGTTTTTCAATGTGACATTTTGTTGTGCTACTTCTGCATCCGCCAGGTCATCAGGAAGCAGGTGAGTGATAAAAATTCCTCACCTTCTACAGATAAATGTTAACTGGTCGCGTTATGTATTCCATCGCATGGCAACTTCGGACACGGAGGCTGAGTACGATCTCTCTGTATATGTGAGATGCTCGATTTAGTTTTCAACAAGGTTGATAGCTCCTTCAACGAACAGACCCCGGTTGCTGCGCTAACCTACGTCATACTGGTTGTACATAAGATGCTCGTGAGCGAAACACGCCCAAGCTGAACTGGTGCATTTTAAAAATACGGCGAACAACCACGTTGAGGATGCCAACTTGCGGTGGAAGAAATTTACCGATGCATCTGATGGCTTTGTTGCAATTGTTCGCAAAGTCTATGAGAATTCAGAAGTTCTCCTGTAAGAGTCCTAGATGCATGCGGAGTTCTCCTTTGACAGACGTCAGCCACTAGAAGGCAGCGCATACGTTCATCGCGCAGTTTGCCTCCTAAGTACCTACGTATGCAACTTAGTGATGCGCCATTTAGTACAACCCTTGTTACAAGCAGTTTAAGTTGAGCTTGGAGATGTAGTATTATACGAGTAAAGATGGCTGACGTCACCATGGTTTGAGACACCACATGAGATGAACCATCCACGGTTAATTGCTCCCTGGGAACATGCACCTTTCCGTTTTATGAAAACATGTGGCTGCAATGTGTATTAAATGACGGTATAAAAAGCACGCGTACCCTACAAGTAAGCTATTTCTGATGTGCGCATCCTTTTACCTGTCAATTACCTCTTTGCATCCGCTGACTGGCGGACTACGACCTGCCGACAGAGTCCATGCAGTTGCAGATGGTAAAAGTCCCCTTTACTAAACCCGTCAAGTCTAAAATGGCACATCTTGTGTATGGTCTGAGAAATAGTGATGTGGGTAATCCATCCGGATTTTTGGAACTGTATCAAGAGCTTCTGCGAAGAACCAACGAATTACTTATTGATTCATCCGACTTTCAAAGTGCAAAGGAACAACTGCGTTAGCTGAATGCTATGGCTTCCGCAGATGTGTGTTTCACAAGCAGCAAGCCTGTTGTAGTGGACGCAATTCGCTGCGCACACAATCGGTTACTTTACCATCCAAAGTGTCTGTGTGTGCGATCAGGAGCTCGTTGTACTGTTTGTGTCAACGCTTCACAAACAGTTTCCGTGCCCATAATAACAGAGCCTAGCTGTACTACCAGTAAGAAAGAAACCTTTTCCTTGGATATTTAGCTATTGGCTGCTCACCTTCACCGGATTTCACAGTTGACGTTACCCCATCCACACGCCCCGCTTAAGAGTTTAAGCAACAATTTAGTATAACAATTCTTCGCGCAGGCCGTCAGGATGAGCTTACCGCTGCTCCGAGTACAAGAAAACAAACCGTGCTTATTATATATCACCTGCACTTGGTACTGATGACGATTTTCTTTAACGTTCATCCATAGGTTGTTGAAAGAGCGCCGTCGAGTTCCCCGCAAGGAGAGGTATTGTGCAGCATGCCGTGCCAGAGTAAGCTGTTCTGTACAATTTAAACTCCCCTTTCCACTTTATTGTAGCGTCGACACGGTTGAAAGCCCAATAAAGAAAACGCTGAGGAGGAAAAGTTGTTCTGTTAAAACTCTTATTCAATTGCCTGACAGTAGGCTGTAGGTTCATACTACTAGTATATTTGAGCCGATGAGTACGACTTTGTGTAATGATACCTTGCATGAGACATGCTCGTCCAAGGCAACTATTTAGTAAACAAGGCTGAACATTTACTCATGCTGCTTTCTGAGCAATACAAAACACATTTTCCGTATCCGTTTCTGGGCTCCGTCGGGATCAAAACGTCGCTGTAAAATTAACTGGACTAGAGGCACGTTTCTTGCCAATGTAAAAGAAACAAAGGGGTTTTTAGTATTACTCTGCTTCAAGGCTCGTGCTCGCAGTCCATAGGCTCCATCAGGGGCACACTGGTGCCAATGTAATACGACCAAGATGGGTTGTAATTGCTCATGGCTCCAAGGCTGGTGCTCATAGTATATAGGCTTCATCATTGGCACATTTAGTGTCAATGTATTAGGACCAAGGTGGATTATAATTGCACACGGATAGAAGACTCGTGTTCGTAGTATATTGGCTTCATCCGGGGCGCATTGGCTCCCAAGTTACCAGAAACCAAGTGGGTTTTAGTTGTACACAGCTCCAAGGCTCGTGATCCTAGTATAGTAGCTCTATCAGTGCCCCTTTTGGTGCCAATGTACCGGGATCCAGGTGAGTTGTATTAGCACAAGGCTCGTGCTCGAAATATGTAGGCTACAGCAGTGGCACCTTTGGTGCCAATGTAATAGGACCCGGTTGGGTTGCAATAGCGCTCGACTTCGAGAATCGTGCTCATATAATAGAAACGCGGTCAGTAGCAACCTCACGGTATACGGTGAGTTTGCTTCGGCTAAACCATTCTGCATGACTAAAAGTTATCCGAATTAGGTTCCGTTTGGACGAGGTTCAGTCATTCAACTTCATTTGGGGTTTAGTCATTGTGTTACTGCATAACGTAATTACAAATAGAAGGTATATTTCTGGTGCACGTTTACGACCTGTAAACCTCAAAAATTTTTATTTCATGTTGTAGGGGTGCGGTAGAAATTATATTGGGTGACCAAGACATCGTCCATAAGGTGCACATTTAGACTGCTAAGAGCCAAAATGCTGGTCATTGAGGGAGGCACAACACTCATGCTAAGGCAAACCTTTTCGCTGCTGGCGCAAACGGGATGCATATACCGTCAAGGTTACGGGAAAATTGATTCCAGACGTATTACCACAGTCGTTAGGCTAAACAGGTAATGTTTTTGAATGACTGAAATTCGTCCCAAGGCCCATTTGTGATGGCCAGCGGCACGATACTTCGTCACTCATGGTGCTCAAATGATCACTCGCGCTGACAGAAAGCAGGGCAGAAAGAAAGGTTTTCTGTCCTAAACGGAGCCGGTAAGGATTTAGCAACATCTATGGATTTATATGGCCATTTTATCCAAATCTCCTTGCTCCTCCGCTTGTGCCCAAATCTATTTCCAATGGCTTACTATCCAAATGTTTGGATAGAATGCAAATCCCTGGGTACCATACTTCTGCAAACGTTTACATGGTTTTACAATATCGCTGTTAAAGAAGCAACTTTAATGTGGTTAAGATAAAGTAGCAACTGCTAAGAAACTCACAAACACCAAGTGTTAACTATTTCATCATATTAATACTGCATTCCACAATAAAATTCGGAAACTGGCTTGTCGGCGCAGTGGGAGACTAACTAAGTATTCCAGGACGAGACTCACAGTAAACGGCCGGTATTTCTATAATATACTGAGAAACAATAAGCTTATATTTTATACGTTAGGTTGGCTAGTTTCTAGTTTAGTTACTAATATTGCATTAGTATTGTGCATGTTTAAGGCAAATATAGCTGCATGCATTACACATATGGTATTTTCACTATCGTTACATAGACTTATATTAAAGCGAGTTATGTATTGGCCCTTGTGTAACATAACATGCACAAGTGCCTAAGTGGGCACTAGTTTGCAGGCATATTGAAACCGTTTTGCTGCATCTTTTGTCTGTGTCCATTCTGCGTCTCTTAGTAAATATGAAAGTTTTTCTTAGTAAATACGAAGAGTAGTCTTCGTAATGACAAATCAATACTAAGGCTTCTCTTAGTAGATACGAGGATGTTTCTTAGTAATTACGAAAACTGCTCTTTCGTATTGACGAAGCTTAACTATAATGCTTTTCGTAGTAGCAACGAAGGAAGTTTCTAGTGAAACTGAAGTCTCTTTTTAATGACGAATTACTACGGAGGCTTTGCCTGGTCAATACGAATAGGTTTCCGCGTATGAAGAAGACAATGTCAAATCTTCGCTTCGTCTACGTAAAGACGTTTCTTCGTATGAAGTTCGCAATAAAATGGGTACTGGCTGGTCTACGCAAACGGTTACCTTCCTATGAACCACAAGATGAAATGCTTTTGCCCAGGCTGCAGGAACAATTTTCTGCATGACCGAAACGATAAGGCTTTTCGTAGCAATAACAAAACTCTTCTTAATATCTAACAGTTTATTGGCCAAAGCGACTGCGAAGGGTTTCACATTTGGTGTGAACCGTGCAGTGCACCCATACGAATAAGCAAAGTACAGTAATTTATGCTATTAAATAATCAGACTACCGTAAAGTGTAATATACGCATTTACCAACTGCGGATGCGTAGGCTTTATGTGCATCTCGCCGTCTGAAACTGTTACAAATGTGCCACCGAGAAAATAAGGTTGGTGGGTCATATATTCCTACGCGATTGCCTATGCGGACATCTATCTTAAGGGATGTTCGGAAAAACCATAGGTTTGCGGCTACTGCGAAATACGGGAATGCGTAACGGCGTTTTCTATGGCTTTGGAAAAATAAACGACCACGGCATCCACTGCTTTCCTTCCCACGATACAGTATTAAGAAGCCATGAGCCCGATATGCGCATAGGCGATGGGATAGTATTCGAAGGGCCAAACTACGGGGGGAAATTTAACCACAGGGGAAAATGGTAAAAATATATATTACTATGAAAACAAATAGCTTCATGGTTGTCAGTGGTTAACTGATGCACTGTTTATTCAAAATTATAATTTTTGAAGCATGCAATGAAAATTGTTAGGTACATCAGGAATACTACACAGTTTCTGAGATTCTTGACTGCTCGATTGTGCTGATGCATGTCGGCGACGTTTGCTGCGGGTACTTTGCAAGCATTCGCAAACACAGGTTGCAACCTCGTTGCCTGTGCATCCGAACTTGTTAACTATAACCCGTGGAACATTGTCATGTGAAAAAGGTTAGCTGAGTTACCTTGAAGCCCACTGAATGTGTACGTCTTCTTGAAGGGTAAGGCGTTGTCGGCACCAGCGAAGTTTATCTGACGCAACACATCTCAACTAACCACCCTGTCCAGCATGTACCGATAGGCCTCGGATACCTGCCGGCGGGCGTGGACTGCATATGCCTAGTCTAAATCATGAACGCGTAACCACTTAGGGTGAGGTATCAGTTCTCGACGGAGTTCAGGATCCGTTAAGATGCACTCTAACACGAGTAACTCATCGATGGTGGTTGGTAACGTTAAACCTGTGGCTTGTATTAGCCTTGTGTGTCACATCGTCTGGCTCATGGTAGTGTGGCTTTCCTTCAAAACCTGCAGTGTCGCATGCACGCGCCTAAGAGCATCTGGTAGTTATTTGCGTCATGCACTTAACAGCGGCACGTGCCAATACATTGAGTAGCACCTCGCGGTCTTGTTCACGCTACAGAAATTCAGCTGCATCAATTGGTGCAAGTAATATGCTCAACCATACCTGCTACGGCGTTTAATGTCTCAATAACTCTGTTATCCGTGTGATGATATCTGCCTGCCAGGGTATGTATTTAAAGTGACAAAAGTTAAGGCTTACAGCATGTGAGAGGCTGAGTTTGAACGCCGACTTGATAAGAAGGACCTGCTGCGGAAGCTGCACGTCACATTAATGTTTTCATACATGGTAATAACTCACGCAGTTCAGCGTTTTCGACAAAAACAGCAGCATTACGAGTCGGCCGGGAAGACCGCGCCAACTCCTCTAAGGTGGAGGCAGGGTACTTGCCATAGCTGGCTGCTGCTGGAGCATGGGTGCGTCGCTTTTTATTCGGGGGATTTTGATCCACGGCGTCCCGTAGGCTAGCTGGCAGGCGTCTGCAACTCCATGTGTTGTCACCTGTGTAGAACATTATATAATTCGTTTCGGCGACGTGTGTAAGGGAATGGTTACAATTGTTTCCGTGGCTAATGGTTGATCGACGTACGAACTTACCACGCGGCTGGTGTCATCAAACTCCCCTGCAATTGAGGAAATGTATCCGCTTACCTGTATGATGAAGCACGGTTACAGTGAAGAGCTTAAAATCCAGAATGGGATACTTTGCTCCCCACACAGCCTGATGGTATTCGAAGAGGGGTATGTTGGCAACATAGCGTGCTGCCCAGCTTCTAGCAGCCATCTGCTACTTCTTGTGTCCACCTGGGGGCGCCTTGGTGTATGTGATCGACCACGCAGAAAGCCCATAGCGGCATAACTACAGAATCAATCACATGCACGATTACCTCGTGTTTTTCGCTCTTCGACACGCTCCGCACTATAATGAAACAGGGCGACAAAACAACCTATGTGGAATGAAGCCTACGCCTGACATATAAGGCGTCCATGATGCGATATATATATCGTATGGGACTAGGCGGCTAACCAGAGACAATGGATAGAAAACACAAAAGTAAGCGCTGGATGTTTATGAAGAGAAGAAGAGGTATGTAATGCTAAACATAAGGAATCAGAGGAGAGATAGCTATGGAGTATGTAGCTGCGGGTAGAGTGCGTGCATGCAAGTAGTTGGCAGCGCGCTTCGCGCGAGCCAAAAACGCATATGGTATTGGTGTTTCGAACAATGGGAACACAATTTGGACAAGCAAACGCCTTAATACCCTAATACATAAGGAAAATATAATTTTAAACTCGTTTACAGTAAGTTCCGCATTCACACCGGGGAAATCTCCAGGTCACTACACAGCCCCCTCCCAGAAGCGGAACCGTGAGTGACCCTTTGATCTACGTAAGGACTGTCTGTCGCGGGCCGGCCTTCTGCGAGACCAGGTAGTGAAACCTGAAACAGCTGCTGGGGGAGAACCAGGCGATTGGACTCTAGCGGACTCCCAATAGTATCCTCCCTAATGGTGCAGAAACACAAAATAGAGGAAGTTCGTGAGCATCCAGTGTTCCCCAGTTCGGTACCAATTTTCCTCCGGTTCATCATACCTTGTTCGTACATGCAAGGAAAATAAGTGCCCTGACAGTGACAGCAAGGAAAGGAACAACGGCACTTACCGCATGCCGCAGGCGCCAAGGAACACTGAAATCTGTGTGTGTTATCAAAACGGTTTTCATTCTTTTGGGGTTTTCAAAACGTTTGTGGTTTTTTGCGTTTTTATAGCTTTTGTCGTTTGTATGGGTTGCCGGGTAGGGGAACAAAACGGAAAAAGCTAGCGGGAAAGTTACAGTGGAGGAAACAGTAATCCCTTATTTGCGCTGCACAGGTAAGGCTACTACTCGACAAAGTGCACCTGCGAGATTCAAACAGTGGTGCTTTTTATGGCGTTCAGTTGCCTCGCAAATTTATAGGATTTGCAGAGGACTTTCATTAATGAAGGCGTGGTCATGGACATTGCATCCCATTGATACGGCCACCATGTCGGCAGAAACGGTAACCCTCGAAGTAACGATTTCCTGCACGCCGCATGCCATGTCATAACCGCATTTAGCACCTCTCAATGCAAGACTACGTGTCCCGGGGTTCTTGCTTTTTACATGTATGCAACCATGGGATGATGACCAGTTCCAAACCATCATTGATAGAAAAACATTTGCATAAAACTTCATGAATGGGGAAGCGCTTCAAGTCATTTGGTACACCGCTGGCAACCTAAATGTGTATCCTAGTTTATGGCATACTATGATTGTATAAATCTTTTAGAGGAATATAAGGCATGCGTCTTACATATCCAGTTGTGCCCACGTCCTGGTGTACGGACACAAATTGATGCGGTTAGGTTTCTACAAGGCTTACGTTACCTGGCTTGTGTGCAAAGAACGCGGTACCATTTAGTTCAATGTCAATAACTTCACACTGGCAGCTCAATTAGAGTCATCATACTGGATAGCTTGCTCTTCAATTATCTTGCAATGGATCACTCAAGATTCTCAATCTATTATTAGTCGAGGTATGACTGCGATATATGGCAGAGCGATTATGTCCAAACAAATGGATCCCGATCCCACTACAACCAAATCGTTCTTTCGCATGTTCAGCATTGCACAGTTACAAGCATGGACATATGAACAATTTTCTACTGTCACTACAGTTCCCATAAAATGTCTGTACAGCTGTGCATACCTGATCGTGCCTCAATTGGCGTGCCTCGCATAGTCGAGAATAAAATTTTTATTTATATATTTGAACGTAGCTTATGGTGTCCTTGCGTTCCTCAGGCCTACTGCCCTTGGGGACGTTTCGCTGCAGCTCCATACAACGCCTCAATAGTAGAGGCGCCATGTTTACTGGGGTTCGTATTCGTCTTTTCAGATCCCTTACGTATGATTCAAGAGGGAAGACAGAGAAAACATCGAGCGTCCCATGACTATTAAGATCTCGTGCTAACTGGCACAAAGAATACGTGTTAAATGTCATTTCTTTTGCACCATAAAGGTGAAAGAAGTGCCAACTAAATACCATAAGAACGTTAAATGCAAAAGCGTCTTATTTCCTAAATATCATGGATGACAACGGAGCTAAATACCTAAATGTAAATCCAGGGTACTGATGTAATACTCCACCGGCAACGTATGTACTAGGAAAACGTGTCCGGCATGCAACCGAAACTGCCGAACTTTAGACCCTTTCCACCAACAAAGCTTATCGATGCTTCTACAACGGCGTGGAGAATCCCGTGGCCAATGAGAGCGCTTGCTGTACAGTATATCGTTAAAACGTGCCACGGTGTTCATATCCAAGCAAAGTCATCGCATTGTCCTGCAGTTGTCCACATTAACAGCTGGCGTCTCATAACATCCAAACAAACGGCATGCATATTGTCTATTGGAAATTGCACCACCATATCTATAAGCAAGTATTTAAATGGGGACCGTTTACTGCGGCAGTCGGAATGGAAAGACTCATTGGTACGCAGGTGGCAATCGTTGCAAAGAAACAGTACATTCCCGGCGACGTAAACACCTCGCTGGACACACTTATCGCAAATTTCACAACCTGAAGGAGCTTTACTACGATTTACATATGGTCGCGTTGGTGCGTCACAAAGGATACCCGAAATACGGACGGAAATCGGTGTTGATCAACCGGGCAATAGCACGCCTGTGCGAAGTAACCTTACCAATTCAGTTATAAGGGGAGCCAAGAAATGATGGACGTTCCAGCGTTTACGTGGCACCGAGTGCACACCGACCACAAGGGGATCAGATAACAAGGCAGCCACCGACCTACACAAAATGGGTCACACCTGCAAACCAGAGAAATTAAATGGTGAAAACCCATCCACGTGCAACTGCAGGTGAATGTTCTCGGACGCAGCCACACTTTCGCGTCGGTAAGTCCTCTGAATCCCGTAAGCGCTCCCATGCGCCCATATGTACCGGGATGAGCATCGATCTCGTTACTGATTCTTGGAGTTCTCGTTAATGTGCGGTAATCCTTTGGTACAGACGGTAAAACTTACGCAGGCCTTCAAGGAGCTTGTTAACAGCAATAGCAGCAGTGCTCGTATTAGGCACCCGTGCTGCCAGAAACTGTCGTAGGTCATTACACAGCTTTGGTGACATGGTCACATCTAAAGCTGCGAATTCATGTTCTTCTGAGTGCCACATCTTTGATTCCACCTCCTCACTCTCCGTTTCCGTTCATGAGGACTAAAGTAAAAGCACATCAGTTGACGCAGGTACAGATGCACTGTCAACAGCATGCGAAAGGCTACGCTGCTGCGCCATGCCCTGATTTACCATCACAATAGAAATATGGTTTGGAAACCTCAACTCCTAACAAAACATCTAGGATATTTGCATCGCTATTTGAGCACACAGGGACTGCTTCACGCTCAGCAAGTCTATGCAATAGAAGCAGTCGCAAACTTAATGTGTGCGCCGAAGGCAACGCAAAAGAACAACGACGCCTGGTTAAACGGCTATGCATCTCTATAACATAAAAATAAACTTGAGCCCATGGCTTACGTGATGATTGTTGGACACAAAGAACTTGGTGAGAATAACAACGGACGTACTGACACGATAAGCAACAATGGAACATGAGAGCCATCAAATGACCGCGCAGTTAAAATTACGGTGCGAAAATGTATACAAACAAACGCGCAAGCTCACCTTACATGCTAACATTTGCGCTATAGACTTTCCCTAATAATCGCTTCAAGCAAATATACGTAAGTTTAGGTTGTTCAACAAACAATTTCATTTGCACTGATCTCGGACCAAGCAGATTTTTATGTAGGAAAACGTGGGACTACTTTCGTATTGGTTCGTAAATGACGAAGAAAAAAAGAAAACCAACCTTCGTAAAGCATCGTCAGTGACGGAGCAAAACAAAGATTAATCGTCGTCGCGCTTCGCCATTGACGAGGCAAAACGAACCTTTTGCTCAGTGTGACGGGTTGCTTTACTTCGTCGCTTGCTGGCAGGGAGGGCTGGGTTCTTAGGCGGTTTCTTTTCGATATTTACGTCAATGACCTACCCCAGGAGCTTAAAGTACTATCGCTATTGTTTGCTGACGACGTCCAGCTCTGGAATATTGTGGATATCCCTGGTGGCTCTGAGGCACTTCAGAGTGCCTTGGATAGGCTCTGGGATTGGTCAACCTTATGGTGGATGCCTATAAATCAGGCGAAATGTTCTGTTCTCCGCATTGGAGCTGCTAGCCCTCCCACGCGCTATTTAGTTGGTGGAAGTTAACCCACTGTTGTCAGTCAGCAGGTTAATCTAGGTATCACCCAAACCTCATTGCTTCACTCGGGGGCTATTGGAGGATGGCTTGAAGGGACCTGGAGATGCCCCCGTATGACTGTGTAAACTATTCTGAAATATCTTCAAATTTTTTGGCTTTCTTATGTAGTAGGGAATTAGGCGGCTTGCCTGTTGGAGCGTTGTTCTCGTTTGTTGGAAACACGAAGACAATCTCCGCCTTTGGCGCGCGACTCGACTGCGAACGACGCTCCGTCCGGGAACGTGCTGCACAATGGTCGTTCCAAGGATTAACAAATAGCAGTCCCAGTATACAGCCAACATGGGCGACTAAAAGGCGTGGAATGGACAAGGGTTGGCGTGCAAACATGGAAGGGAAATTACGTGTGGATGAGCAATAATCCCTTTTTGTGATATTAAACGTAAACGCGTGTATGTGCTGAAATGAGCGACCATAGGTCAAAGACTGTAGTCACGACATACGAACTGTTCGTTTCCATGACAGCAACGGTCGCTGCGTGAATAATTGGTGATGCTATCAGAAATGGAACATTTAAGGAAAGGAAACCTTGTTAAATGAAACTTATGGGAACTATACCATGTTTTAAAGTTAGTAAAAATTCTGAAAAATTGCGTAAGGATGTAAAATGTTGTGATGTTTATGTTGACGGCACGAAAAATGCTACTATTCATAAAAATGTGGCTTTTGTGTGATGCGCTTTACGCGCGTTAGGGAGAAACAAGCTAAATTATTTAGTAACTCTTATACTGCGATGTGTAGTGTAATATAATACTAGCTTAATGTGGTTCGCAATGCAACTAGTAGGGAAATGAAGATTTGAACTACATATTTCACGCCTTTGTTTACACAATGCGTTGAATAAACCGTAGTCTACAACCGGACAAAGTTATATTTAACCGGGTTACAAAAATTGATTCCATTTGTAAGTTAAAATAACTTTAGTTGTTGGATATACAGAATATGATAATAAGTGAAGTTTTGTAACGTAATGTAAAGGGAAAGCAAAAGCCAAGGATAAGCAGAGACCATACAACGTTGACCGAGGGAACGACCCTTAAAACATCTTGTGTAAGCCAGTGAGATAGTTTTACCAGTGGTCGAAGTAACGTTACCTATCCAAAATGGCTGGAGTGGTCGTTAAAGCGATAGTATCTAGAAGCTGCACGAAAAGTCAAGGAAAGCATAAGGTGCACAGTCCCGCGCAAAATGCTCACGCACGTATGGGTCAGGTCATGCATACTCATCCCAAAGCGGCGGATCACTAAGCAGCTGGAGGTAAGGTTATATCAGAAACGCAGTTTCAGCGCAAGGATTGCAGGTACTACCGATGGTACCTCAAGCGTACTTCTTACCTTTTCCATACAGGTTATCCTGGTGCTTGGCAAATCGCAACAGTTTTTAGGTTGATTGAAAGCGGAAGTTGTAATAAAGGAACGTAGGAGGAAACGAGTATTATCACAACACGGAAGAAGTGCGGGTGCTTCTTAGGTCCTTTGGTAAACCTGACCACCCTATCATGTGTGATTCCGATGGCGAGGAAGGCCTACGTGCCGTAACCGTCAAGTAGGGGAGGCACCGCATATGGGAGCAGCCGGTGTACCTAACGATCAAGCGGAAGCAATGGCGTGGTGATAAAGGAACGATTAAGTTAGCAACATGAAAAAGGTGAAGTTACAAACACCGATGGCAGGTGAAATGCTCTTGTCCATTGTAGGGAGAGCACCGTTGATGATACCAAATGCCGCAGTCGCAGCACATGTACCAGTCAACCACCTGTCCACTCTGTGTCTCTCAGTCTGCTTGGAGACACGACGCGCACTTGTCATTGTCGTAATTGGCTGGGAGTTTTGCATGGCAACGACGCTTCCTTGGAGGCTTATATACCCTGGCGGTGGTTGTGTGCAAATTTCTGAAACGAAGTGGCTTTCTTTCCTGCTCCTGACCGACGGACGAATCTGGAACGAGCACTAAGCGTTGCATACGTCATGTGCCTTCCCTGGTAGGCTTCCTCTTCCCTTACGCTGCTGATTCAATCACGGTTTTGGAGGCGTAAACCGCAACATCCTTGTGAGAACCGCTTAGTTCGTGTAGAAACTCCCGCAAATGATTCATGACCTCCCTATACGTTGCACCGCCGAGGCTGCAAACCAGCACGCGAATATCACCCAGAAGCTGACTGCATTCCCGAAGCTTCTGCTCCCTAGTTACCGAAGCATCTGTTAAACTCGACTGCAGGGGGAAGGTGGCGGAGGATGTGGATGCGATTACACGTGGATATCACGCTGCGGCACAACCCAGCCTTTGTGCAGTATCTCGTCAACCGGTCGGCCTGCCGCGTGCAGTGTATGCACAATGTGTGCGCACGGAAGCAACCATTACATAAGCCGAAAATAGTCTAACGAACATTTCGGTGGTCATGATCCCGAATGACCTGCGGTTCAAGCACAACGTTGAAATATTTGCGATCAGCCATCGTCCAGTGTTCACTGGACTTAAAGTCGGATGACAGCAAAACACCGAGGTCAGATTGGTGTTGAAGGCACGGTACCTCGTTGCCGCTAAGCAAATAACGCGTCGGTGGGTCATTCTGCCAACACGTTATTTGTTTGGCGGCAACGAGGTACCGTGACTTCAACACCAAGCTGACCTCGGTGTTTTGCTGTCATCCGACTTTAAGTCCAGTGAACACTGGACGACGGCTGCTCGCAAAGGTTTCAGCATGTCTTGGATGATTCGCAGGTCATTCGGGATCAGGACCGCCGAGATGTTCGTTAGACTATTTTCGGCTTTCGTAAGGCCGCAATTAGAATCCTGCGTTCACGCTTGTCCTTCGTGCCTGGTTAGTAATAAGATGGAAGTTTAACGAGTCCTGCTGTCCAGGACGGAAATCGTGTACGCATTAAAGACGTGTACGTACCTAGATAGTCTATGTAAATGAACTGTTTTTCATGTATTATAGGCGGCTTCGGGGCGACTTGGTCCTCACATGTCGTATATTGATGGGTCAGATTGGTTCTGATTTGGCTGGACTGCTTTGCCTAACTGGAGCGCCAAACCGTCGTGGCCACCCATTAAGGTTGCACAAACTCCCGCCTTACCGGGTTCGGGCAGCTTTTCGGGTATCGCGTAGGGTCATAGCTTATTGGAACGCATTGCCTGCAGACGTCGTGATGGCGCCGACGGCGAACAAGTTAGAGCATTGAGTTGACGCTCTCGGTCTGCAGTTTACAGTCATCCTCTTCCTGTCTTAAACATTTCTCTGTCTATCACGGCCTACGCTTCTTTAACTCATTGTAACTTGCATCTTAATATTGGCTACGATATTCGATAAGCTTGTCCTCTCCTCTGTTTCCTTTCCTTTACTGGCACTACCGTTTTCATTATTCTTCACGTGGCCGGCACAGGGGGACTGCTAGTGTAGGGCACGTGGGCATTTTTGGTTGACCATGTGAATCATGGGTGTTGATTTGGCTCTCCTTTGGCACATCAGCGCACCGGTTTCTCTGTTGGAGCAAGGACGTTTTCCAAGGTGAAACATTGACAGGATAAGCCTCCTGTTCAGGTCACACATGAACTTGCTTGGAGCTGAATTGGCAAGTTACATCCTCACGCATTAACACGGTGTGGTGCCTACGCCTACCTTGCACTTGACCTCTACCATCGGACATGTTCGTCGCTGTCACCTTTTCCCTTGTGTAATGGTAGCGCAAACGCAGCCTGCCGTACCCTGAAAACTGGTACGCAGCCTGTCCATGCCTATCGAAGCAAGTCTACTGGGTGATCCGACAAACCTGTTTTGTCCATCAACTCTGGTAAACTGGCCTAATAGCGACGTTTGCTCCGAAAGACCGCTGTTTAAATGCCTATTTTCGTTTTCCACGCGATGGGTTGGATAGCAGCCGAACAAACAGTTTGACGTCAAGCGGTGCACTGCCCATGATGAGACAAACAGCAAAAAGGTCCTTAGCAAGTACCTGTGCGCATCGGCGTTTCGCTCATTAGTGGCTGTCAAACACCTGACAAACAACTAGGAGCTCCTATCGTACACCAAGTAGCGTACCCACTGCTTAATAAGCAACCTGTCCTTTGCACTTTTCGAGGATAACCCGTTTGCTGCGACGTTTGACATCCCTCAGTAAATGGAAACGGCACCATAAAATCCGCATAGAGAGGTACACTTTTTGAAAAGCATGGATCTGGACCATGTACTTATCAATCACCACCGGCCTTGTTGTCTCAGTCGCTGGTAAAATTAGGCGCAGGTTGCGCACTGCGTTCATATAGGATGCGGTAGTCTCATTCGGAAGCAATGAGTAGAAAAATGAACGCCCAATACTATGTACGTCTACCAACATGCAGTGTCGCAGTATGTATCCATCGCAGTTTATCTGCTGTGTCGCATCCGCCAGCACTACCTCATTATAAAGCTCCAGGTGGTCACGTACATACTTGGGAACGAAAACAAGAACCGTATCTCCCATTTCTCATACTCCACATTACACTTACCGATGCTCTCAAGCAACTGTGTTACTGCTTCCACTCAGTTCCCCTCCATCTAGCCTCTTACCTTATGTCTTATGTTCCGGAGGTCGTAGAGGTTAAATCTTCTGCCGTAGTACGTCAACTTATGCACCCTGAGCTAGCGTATGGCCTTAAATGTTTGCATTATGCAATAGACGACCTCTTGTGCGTGCTGCGGTAGCCGTCTTTTGGTCACATATAGAAACCTCTTTTCTACATGAAACGTACGACTGTGCACAACGCCGTAGGACACTATCTCGTAGCGCCAGCCGTTCTGTCGTATGACAATATGCGCCTTGCAGTCAACTTTCGCACCCAAAGGCAATATGCGCTTCATTAACACAACATGTCAACTTGCCGCTTGCGTAGGTAACCGCTTCGGCGACAATGAACGCATCTATAGTGTATGGATCTGTATCACATACCCTCAGGCAGCTCTTTATCGGTTCGCTTCCATACGCCTCAGATGTCAGCGCATCTGATTTGAAAAACCATGAAGCAGTTCGAATTTGAAAGCGCTTTAAGTCACGTTTGAATTTCTTCACAGTACGGCACATAACCTGGAGGAAGACAGCATGGTAAGCAGCTGTATCGTCGACAGCCATGACAGCGACTGAACCCGCCAACATGGTGCATTCAAACTATCATGATCAACTGTTTCTAATACGGATGATTTCCTTACTGCTCGACGAAGATGAGCCAGGAATCCACATCGTCTCGTCTTTCTGCCTTGGCAAGAAACAGGAGGACTTCTGTAAGGGCCGTCCCTTGAAGATTGTATGTCAAAACGATGATGAAGTCCATCGCATTTTCCGAAGAGCTCCGCGTCCTGAAGGAGAACCATTTCTCGTACCACGAGAACTCTCTCCGGAGGATCGAGTAAAAATGAAGAAAGCGGTTGATGAACTCAGCTCCCGTCATGATGCGGTGAGACGGACCTACATATCGTGGATTTTTGCGTGCTTCGAAAAACGCCATGAGCTCGCTGGAGACCACTCCTTGTAATGTTAGAGCTAAAGAACGGACTGCGCGTAATTTCTTCCAACGTGCGCAGTCTCAGAAACAAACCAGCCGAAATTCAGATTTTGCCTATAAGAATCGACCGGATCTCATATCTTTCACCGAAACCTGGTTGTTTTTGGATATTCTGGACTCATAGCTGCAGGTCCCTGGATACCACCTTTACCGGGCAAGCCGCCATGGAAGAAGACCTGGTGGCGGCGTGATACTCTAATGGAAGACGGACTGCAAGGTCCATCTGGTTGAAACTTCCTGTGGCAGCGATGCCGACTCCGAAACTCCCTGGTGCCGTGTTCATGACGGATGCAGATCTCTCATGATCGGTGTAATCCACGTGGACCCATTGGGTTCCGGAGCTTTCCTGCTGGACGCGATCAAGATGCATGGTGGAGACAAGGACTGCTTATATCAGCGTGACTTCAACAGCCCGAGTATCGCTTGGGACCAACTGCATTATGTTACCCCTTCAAACGCGTTTGCTTTCGCTCTTTTAGAGATGGTTATTGAATGTATCTTATTCCAACATGTAACAACGCCTACTCGGATAATTGCAGGACCAACACTACATATACTAGACCTTGTACTCTAACAGGCACAATCAGATATCACCGACCTGGCCGTTCTTCAGCCTATTGGGAAAAGCGCTCATTGTATAGCTTCATTCCTCTGGACTCGACGATTTACTCTCCACAACCGAGGTCGCCTCCGCAGAACTTTCTGGCGTGTTGAAACCCAACGCTTACAAACGGCCGCCAGTATTGATGGCTGGAGTATACCCGAACCCCTGGACCTGGACGAGGATTGGAACCTATTGTACACCAAAATGATTTCGCTCGTTGAGCTGGTCGTTCCTGTCTATAGAAAACTTTTTGCCAGAGGTTCTAAATGGATTGAGCGAAAACTGAGGTGCCTACTAAACAAAAGACGGAAACCATTGGTCCGATTCAAGCTAAGGCATTCCGAGTCTGACTATTCGGAATATAAAGGTCCAGGAATATCTGCAACTTAAAAGAACGAGAGAAACGGCAAAGGTACAAACTCGGTTTGGCTGTGCAATCCATGACGACTCGCAAGGCACTGTTCTCTTACCTGAAGCGATGTACGAGATCAGGTTGTGGTATTCCTGCTCTGTATTCCTTGGCGCATGTGGGTTTACTTGAAAATGATGCTGTGAAAGACAGTCTGCTGGCCGTGCAATATTGGTCTGTTTACTCGATGGAGACGCCGTTTCCCATTGACGCGATGCCAATACTCCCTTCTTCGTTGGAGCACGTAGAAATGAGCGCTGATGTCGTTGCCAAAAGCATTCGTGCGTTAGATCCAAACTCCTCGCCGGGTCCTGATGGGTTGCATCCGCTGTTCCTCAAGACTGTCGTCGATTACGTTGCCGCTCCTGTTTTCCGGATATTTCAACATTCCCTTGAACTTGAACGGGTCCCGATCGCTTGGAAATGGGATTCTTAAACCTATACACCAAGGAGGGGATCAACAAGACCCCGCCAATTATCGACCCATCTGTTTAACGTCAATATTGTGCAAGGAAATGAAGAGGATTCTCAAGCGGGCAATTCTTCTCCACCACCAGATGCTAAACGTCATCTCCTGTAAGCAGCGTGGTTTTCTGTGGGCGCTTTCCTGTTCTTCGAATCTGCTTGTGGTCAGTGAAAGATGGGCAAAATCATCAGACGCTGGGAAACGCCTGGACGTTATTTTTTTCGACTTTAGCATGGCCTATGACAAGGTTCTTCATAAAAGGCTCCTTTATAAACTACGAGAAATAGGTGTTTCCGGGAACGTTCTCCCTTAGATCGCGTAACTTTTGGGAGACCGGACAATGCGAGTCGACGTGAATGAGAGTTACTCCGCTCGTGCTCATGACTATCGGTGTCCCACAGGAATCGGTCCTGGGCCTCCCGGCGGAACTTCGCCTGGATTGCTTAATTTATGATGACCACTTGAAATTGTAGATGGAGGTATCCTATCTTGACGGGGCGGACGTATTAACGGCTACACATGATATGTTACATGAGTGGTCAGTCAAATGACGACTGTCCATAAATCGCGATAAGTGCTCAGTCCTCCACATTGGTGCTCGTGAGCCGTTCGGGACATACCACATTACTGGGGCGTCGCTCAGCACCTCAATCCTTGAAAAGGGTCTCGGTGTGTTTGTGTCATCTGATCTACGGACTACACAGGACACGTTACGAAGGGTTACTGCTGCCAAAAATATGTCCCATGCCATACGGAGAGCGTTATTGCGTTTGACTTCGGATATCTTGCGACTATTGCTTACTTCCCATGTCCGCCCTATTCTAGAATACGGACTACCTGCCGTCTCCCCTCTCACCAAGTTCGAATGTAATCTCATCGAGAAGATCCAACGGCGGGGATCGAAACATATCTTGGAGGTACGGGTCTTGCCTTCACTCCGGAGGCTTTAGCGGATGAACCAGTGCACCCTGGAGAATCGCCGATGTCGCAGTGGCCTGATATTTACCAGCCGCATCCTGGGAGGAGAGATAAAGACGGAGCTGCAGGCGTGCTTTCTATCCAATGCAAACAGTTCAACTCGAGGCCGCAACTGGAAGATGTTTAAACCCAGAACACTCCGGGTTCATCCTGCTCTCGCTCTATTAACTCGCGGTGTCAACCAGCGGAACAACTTGCCAAAGGATGTGGTCGATACCTCGACTGAGAAATTTTCCAAGCGATTGTTAGCATCTTATCTGTTCAGTACGATGGGTCCTTGCAGCATCCAGTGTAGCTGTCACCGTCCCTTGTGGAGTACCGTTTAACATCGAATCGCGGCCTCCACGCAATGATTGAGAAGCGATGGAGCTGACAATGGATTTCTCCTTCTGCTATCTACAATCCTAGGAACCTATACTCACATAAACCTATGTCCGCGTTGCAAGCCATAGCATTTTTCTCCACCTTACCAGCTCTTAGATCCCAATGTAATCTGCGCTTTTCCTTCACCAAAACGAAGATGCATGTTGTCCGCTACGGCAACCACTCAGTCGCCTGCAATCAACTACTGTTTTGGAGTACGTTCCCCGCACCGTCCATGCACTCGACGGCCAGCTGCACCCTCACTAGCTAGCTCTCTTCTAGGCTCTAATTTTAGCAGTAGCTAACTCTCCTCCCATCCAATAAACATCTGCCCTAGCTCACTTTTGTATGTTCTGACCAAAGCCTTTGTTTGGCTTTCTAATCTCGTGCAGAATATATAGCGCACGAGCATCGAGCTATAACTGGTGAGCCAGAAAAAACGGAACCTTATGGAGTTTGATAAGAATATTGCTTTCGAGATCCGGTAGCTCATTCTGTCTAACCTGCTACTTTTATATTTTAATCTGTTTGTTCACTTTCACGGTCTAGGTGTCATCGTATACAACAAGCTTAAGCCTTCGGCACGGTGTCACCATGCTGCCAATAAAGTGCGATAAGAGTTATTACTTCTTAAGGGGGCGCTGAGTAACACTAAAGTGGAAGTATTCTTGCCGCTATCCAAAGCAGTGGTTAGACCACATCTGGAGTGTTGTGTTCAGCCCTGGTCACCGCACCTCTAGAGTGACGTCATTTGTACAGAAAACATTCAGAAACTTTCGACGAAGGTGATCGAATATTAACGAGGGAAGTCGTACAAAGGTCGTCTAATTAGCTTGGGATCATTTTGCTTGGAACGGCGTAGCTTGAGAGGGGATTTGATAGAGACGTTTAAGATCATTAAGGGACTAAGTGCTATTAGTCCCACCCATCTGTTTGAGTTGGCCATGTCAGCCCATCTGCGCGGGCATCGCTTGAAGCTCAAACATCATAGAGCTTGTTTGGACATAAGGGCAAAGTTTTACGAACAGGATGGTTAACCTTCTGGAATACTCTTTCTTCTGATTTAGTGGAGTCTGAGACTGTTGAATCGTTCAAAAGGGGTTTAAATGCTGGTTGGTCTATCCTTTTTCCAGAGATTTTGTAGTCGCACTGGAACATGTAGTGTATTTTGATGCTGACACATGAAAGTGCAAAGTTTGTTCTTGTTCTTGCTTCTTTCCTTTGCAAAAGCAAGAAGAGACAATCAAACGTCGAAGTGCTGGGGGCCGCTTCACTTATCAACACAAGAACTGTGCGGTCGTTAGGCGGAAGCCTCTATCGTCCGGTTGACCTGTCCTGACCTGACCTTTTCACAAGCTCCATATTTTTTGACATGAATGTCATTCACCAAGATTCTGGCGAGCAGGTTAGTGGGTTCAGTTTCCCTATCCAGCCTTTCCAAGTGACTAAACTTAAGGCCTGGTTTAATCAGCTAGAATCCAATTGTTCATTACATGGTGTTACGTCTGACAGTGCCAAATTTCACTGCGTTGTCGCAGCGCTTCCTCCGCAAGTCGTCGATTACTTCGACGACAGCTTGCAGCTTACTGAATATCAGAACAGTTATGATGAGTTTAAGGCCGTAGTCTTACAGCAATTTTGCACATCAGACCATGCTCGCGTTACGCAGCTTCTTAAGGAAACTGAGCTAGGTGACCGAAAGCCTTCTCAGTTGCTTTATAAAATATAGGCTGTAGCTGAGCCCCCTCTCTGTTGACGACTCATTTTTAACGAGGTGTAGCTTCGTCACCTGACACGTGACACGCTTAACCACCTATATGCAAACGATGCGCCCATTTGTCAGCTCGCCGACATTGCCGACCGTATCTAGGAATCTAATTCCCAAATATCTCAGGTTCAGTCTACTTCCAGTACGGAGGTATCAGTACTAAGTGCGCAAGTAGCGGTACTTACCAACCGACTAGAGAACCTAACACAGTCTGGAACAAAACGCCGCAATCGTTCCAGTATTCGCACTTTTCATAGATCACCTTCAACATCTCCCCTAGGTCAAGCTATTGTTGTTACCACGAGCGATTTGGTCATCAGGCCGGATCGTATCGCCCGCCTTGTTCCTTCAAGCGTAACACGCAGGGAAACAGGATGGCCAGCGCGCAGGGCATCGGACGTTGCTGGCTGCCCCATTCGCTTTTCTTTGTCACCTTGAGTAGACCATCCCGTTGACACCGGCGCAGAAGTCAGCGTTATCCTGAACGATACTATTGCTGTTATCGGAAAGGCGACTAGTTCATTGCGCGCAGCAAACGGCACCACCATTCGCGTGTATGGTCAAAAGTCGCGCAGGCTTAATTTAAACCTACGACTTTCTTGTAAATGGATCTTTCTCATCGCAGATGTGCAGGCGCCAATCCTTGGCATTGACCTTCTGCAGCACTTCGAGTTGCTTGTTGACGCAAAGCAACGCCGTCTGGTTGATTGTCAAACAAATCTGGCGGGTATAGGTACTTTGACCGACATTGAGTCAATCAGCCCTGTATACGACAATTAGTCAAGCTCACTTATCGGTCAGGTATTTAATACCAAGTTCCCGCAAGTCTGTCGAGAAATGGCACTGTTTCCATCCGCCACTGATGCCGCAAAACCTCACACCGTTACGTAAGCTCCGCTTGATTTGACAAAGCCAAGCGATTGCATCCTGAAAAGTTAAACATTGCTCGCGCAGAATTCGAGCACATGCTTGAACTAGGCGTTGTTCGCCCTTCTAAAGGCCCGTGAGCGTCGCCGCTCCACATGGGGCCCAAAAAGGCAGAAGGCTGGCGTCTACGTGGTGAGTACCGCGCGCTGAATAACGTTGCTGTTCTCGACCGCTATCCTATTTCTCACCTTCAGGACGTCACGGCAAGCCTGCGCGGCACCTGTGTGTTCTGGAAAATTGATGTGGTTTGCACGTATGACTAGGTTCCAGTTGCTGAGAAAGACATACCAAAGGCTGACGTAATCCGCCGTTTGGGCTCTCTGACATTTTGTGTATGCCGTTCGGTTTTCGCAATGCAGCTCAGAATTTTCACCGATTCAGTCACCAAAGGTCTAGATTTTGTCTATCCATACACCGACGATATCTTAGTCTCCAGCGTTTCTAAAGAATGACACGTAGAACATCTCAAAATTCGTTTCGATAGGCTGACCGCTAATAGCATCACAGTCAACCCTGACAAATGCGTATTTCAGGTGCTTACCGTCGGAAATTTTGGCCACCATATCGATCAGTATAGCATACGGCCTCTAGATGACAGAGTCCGCGCCATCAGCTTCTCCGTTCCTGACTACGTTTGCCGCCATTCGCCGTTTTAGCGGCATGCTCAACTATTATCGAGGTTTATTTCCACCCTGTGTTAAGCTGCTAAGTCCACTCACAGACTTAGTTCGTGGGCGTAAAAACAGTCAGGTGGAGCTGACTGCTGCTGCTGCCGTAGCGTTCAAAGCCAGCAAAGAAACCTTACCCCAAGCCGTTTTGCTTCATCATTTTAATCCGAACGCTCCGCTCAGTGTTGTCTTTGAAGCATTGGACACCGCGATGGGCGCCGTCATACAGCAATATACAGATGGATGCTGAAAACCTCTTGCATTCTACTCTAGGCGCCTACAACCTGCCGAAGTCAAGTACAGCACGTTCAGTTGCGAACTACTGGCTGTTTACTCTACCGTTCGGCATTTCCGACTCGTCCTTGAAGGTAACACCCCTATCATGTTCACCGGTCGCAAGCAGCGTATTTACGCATTCCGAAATCAATCAGCTCGACGCTCACCACGTGAGATTCGTCAGCTGGATTTCATTGCTCAATTCTCGATTGATATCCGACACATCTTTGGTCAACAAAATGTCGTCGCTGATGCTCTTTCAAGAGCATTTGCTATTGGCCCTGCCGGGCAGGCAATCGAATTGTTTGCTATGGCCGACGTGCAAACAAACGGCCAAAGCGCTTCGGAACTCCGTGCTTCTTCTTTGAAGATATCACCGCATCATTTGCCGTCATCTGACGGCACAATTTTATGCAACATATCTACCGGAGGAACTCGAACCGTACTTCCGGAAACTTTTCGCCGTATCGTTTTTGACACCCTCTACATTATCGCCCCAAAGAAATTAAAGCTACTGCTAAGCTTGTGTCCGAGAGCTACGTTTGACCAGGGAAGCAACACGAGCTTACGCGTTTGGCACGCGGCTGCCTCAGCTGTCAGTAAACCAAGATCCAGCGGCACGTGTCCGCTCCGTTTGGTCGCTTTTCATCCGTTGCAGCGCGATTTGCCTATGTACATTTCGACATAGTGGGACCTCTGGCCCTGTCAAAAGGAATGGTCTAAATTTGACCATGAGCAATCGTCGCACCCCCTGGCCCGAAGCCGTTCCCACAACTGACGTAGTTGCGAAAACCGTAACAAGCGTTTTCGTCGAACGCTGGGTCGCTTCACACCGCTGTACAGCCACAATGACGACAGACCGCGGTCCGCAATTCGAATCTTCGCCGTTTAACGATCTACATAAGCTCGTTAGATGCCGACGCATTCGCACGACTGCTTATCATCCGCAGGCGAACGGCATGGTAGAACGTTTCCACGGACAGCCAAAAGCCTCCCTTAGCATCGCCAATACGCGGAGTTTGACTGAGGTACTGCCTATGATCTTCCTGGGGTTTCGACCAGCCCTAAAAGCCGATCTACGTACGTCTAGCGCCGAGTTAGTATATAAGCAACCACTGCATTTACCTGGCGCTTTCTCTTCAGATAACCCCAGAATTCCCCTCTATGACGCGACTTATGCACGTCAACTAGCCACGAGCATGCGGTACTACAAGCTTCCCGATCTTAGCGAACAACAACGTAATCTTTTGTTCTACAACACCACAGCCTTATCCGTTCGTTTTCCTCCGCCTTGATGGTCTCCGCAGGCCACCGGAACGACATTATGTAGGTCCTATCAATATGCTGCAGCGTAAGAGCCGTGTTTTTATCATCGGCCGCCACGGCAAACGAGAAGCTGTTACGTTTGCCCGTCTCAAGGTTGCCCAGGTGGAGCATGAACTCCAGAAAGACCCTTGCTCGTCTGCTGACGTATTAAGCCAACCTATGATGGAAGAATCGCCTGCTTCCAACATCCCTTACCTTAAGCCTCAGCCTACTTCCAAGCTTTCCACTTCAGCTCCGCCGCTTCCACTCGAACCAACTACTACGTCTTCAACAGTTCCTCCAGTTTTGCGATCCGATAGGAGGTCTAAGATGACGCCTTTTCCTGATTCGCACAAGTCGGCTAGGTCTGGTAGGCGCGTTCGTTGGCCATGGCGATTAAGGGATTAGTTTTCTTTTCACTTTTATTCTAGCTTTCTTTTTCCCTTTTGGTCAACAACGTAGAAAATCCCTGAAGAAGGTCGCGAAAGCTTCTGAAAACGTCAAAGAAACGACAAAATAGTTTTTGAAAACGCTAAAATGGGCAAAACGTATTGAAAACCCAAAAATGGAAAACGTTTTGAAAACACATAAAAAGAGTTGCGTTTTGCTTGAAGCCTACCTCATCCGGTGTCACTTTGCCTTTTGCCGTTGCCTCCACCGTCACTTTTCTTGTTTTCGTTGACCTTACATGTAGGAACCGGAGATAATGACGAGTTTGAGGCGGATATTTGATTTTCATGAACTGGCGCACATTTGACGCTTACGAACGTTTCCCCATTGCCTGTTTTTGGTACCGTTAGGGAGGGCACGGGTGGGAGCACGCTAGGGTCCGCTCGTCTGGTTCTCCTTCAGCAGCTGCATTAGGCTTCACCACCTGGTTTCGCAGAGGGCTGGCCCGCGACGGACAGTCCTCACTAGATTGAAGGGTCAGCAAAAGTTTCCCTTCTAGGAGGGGCTGTGTAGTGAACTGGAGGTTACCCCATATGGCTGTGTAAACTGTTCTAAAAAATATTCAAATTTTAGCCTTGTTATGTACTAGGGAATTAGGCGGTTCGCCCGTTGGAACCCTGTTCCTCTTTGTTTGTAACATGAACACGATCTCGGCCTTTGGCACGCGACTGTATTGCGAATGACGCTCCGTCTAAGCACTCAACGACCAGCTGCATCCTCCCTAGCTAGCACTCTTCTCTTGCCGTATTTGTAGCATTAGCTAACTCTCCTTCCGTCCCATAGCCATTTCTCCAGCTTACTTATGTGTGTTCTACCCATTGCCTTTGGTTGGCCGTCTAGTCTCCCGCCGAATTTATAACGCAGGATCATCGCGATATAGGCTGCTAGCAGAGGGTTCCGTATGATGTGGTTTATTCGCCGCTGCTTCCGTGTCCTATCGGCCAATAATTTTGTGAAGTCGTTCTCAGCTTTTGTACGACCCCACTTAGAGTACTGTATCCAGAATTGTCCACCTTGTATTGTAAGAGACAAAATGGAGCTGGAGAGGGTCTGGCAAGTGTGTACAAGGTCAGTGCATGAATTATGTAATTCCTTCAGTTACTTCAGTTAGCAGGCTGTTTTATGCTACATATCTGGGTGCGCAAAATCGTTGTACAACAGTAACGGCGTTGCGCCGTTACAGTTACGTTTTCAACGCCATGGAATAGACTGCAGATGCTGCTGCACCTGATTTCGCAAATAAAATTTTCTCCACCGAACACCTTCACCTTTTCTAATATGCTTGTGGAACTGCTGTGCTCTAAATACATTTTTTCAGATGTATCGCGTGGTCGAAGCTCAAGGTTCTTCGGTTGCAGTGGTTCTGTCATCCTAGATGGTTAATAATGAAGAAGTTCTTTGGGGGCGTTTACCAGCAAAACAGTTACAGGATTTCCGGGGGCACTGCCTGCCACCACCTGCGTCTACTGTGACGTACAAAGTACGAGTACACAGTTGTACAGATGAGACTACAGAACGATTTATTTGTAGGCATTTTTAGTTGATTACCTTGAAGATAGAATTTGGAACAGAGCTTGCTAACATCATCCGAATTGCCATCTAGCGACGCAACGATTCCAATGCTGCGATGGCGAAAGCGAAAAATGTATGTTTTAGCTAGATAGTATATTATCCCAGCACCGTAAATCGTTTTCTGACTGTGAGTCACCACCACCCGCCACGCGGGGTATTTTTGAAGTCATGAACTTGAACGTATCACCTCCACCAAAGCTGTATTTAGAGGAGGAATTAAGCGACGGTTCTGATAAAGAAAATGGACACTTATTAGCCTATCCCCATACATCCAGGTAAACCAAGCATTTGTTTTTACACGCTTATCCCGCTTCACCAAGATGTTTCTCAGCATTTAGATGTTAGCGGAACATCCTGTGACAGCACGCTGCTGTTGGAAACGAATGGTTGGTTAACAGCGTTTCCGTAACATTCACTTGCAGCCACACTGCGGAACGTAAGTGGCGAAGTGATGAACTGCGCGAGCAAGTGACAGCTGTAGAGTTGCCCTTGAACGCGCTGCATGCATTTCAAGCGCCAAGTTCCAGCAAAGCGTGCCCGTTTCCAGGGACCGTTTGGTTGCACAGTGGCAGGCGCACTTTAGTTTGATCATCCGTGGGTTCTGCAGTACGGCAACCGGATAAGCCCATAAAACAAGAAACAGAAACAAACAAGAAAAGTAAATACTTTGTAAGATTTTTATACACTAAGACGTTCATAGCAATGTTTTAAAATATTATAATAATAAAATTTATGCCATATCTTCGCAAATGACTTGAAGCTAGCCAGCCAAGGAAACGCATAACATTGACTAAGGACATCATCAATGTGGTGAATTGGTGGCGCCAAAGAGATCTAACTTTAAATGCCAAGAGATGTCAAATAGTTACCAGTAGTGGCAGGGGAATTGCAGTTCAGTCTCCTGCAGGGTCTCTAACATTGCAATGTACGGATGAAGCCCGCGAGCTAGGTGTCATCGTATACAACAAGCTTAAGCCTTCGGCACGGTGTCACCATGCTGCCAATAAAGTGCGATAAGAGTTATTACTATTTAAGAGGGCGCTGAGTAACAATAAAGTGGAAGTATTCTTGCCGCTATATAAAGCAGTGGCTCGACCACATCTGGAGTATTGTGTTCAGCCCTGGTCACCGGACCTCCAGTGATGTCATTTTTACAAAAAATATTCAGAAACTTGCGACCAAGATGATCGAAGATCAACGAGGGAAGTCGTACGAAGGTCATCTAATTAGCTTGGGATTATTTTTTTTGGAACGGCGTAGCTTAAGAGGGGATTTGATAGAGACGTTTGAGATCATTAAGGGACTTAGTGGTATTAGTCCCACCCATCTGTTTGTGTTGGCTATGTCAGACAATCTGCGCGGGCATCGCTTGAAGCTCAAACATCATAGAGCTTGTTTGGACATCAGGGCGAAGTTTTTACGAACAGGGTGGTTAACTTCTGGAATACGCTTCCTTCTGATTTAGTGGAGTCTGAGACTGTAGAATTGTTCAATAGGGGTTTAAATGCTGGTTGGTTTATCCTTTTTCCAGTGAGGTTGTAGTTGTACTGGAACATGTAGTGTATTTTGATGCTGACATATGAAAGTGCAAAGATTGCTCTTGATTTTGCTTCTTTCCTTTGCAGAATCAAGAAGAGACAATCAAACGTCGAAGTGCTGGAGGCCGCTTCACTTACCGCATTGAGGCTGGACCTAAACGTGGTGCGATTCTTTGTGTGCCTCGGCGAACCGTTGAGCTATGCTGGGTGGTGCTATTGCACCTTCAGAGTCACTCATACCAGACTGGTCAATGGTTAGAGGCTAGACAAACTCAGCGTCCTGGTCCCACGAGTTGGGGGTTGGAATGACGGTGACACCTCATTCCTTAAAACGGACTCCTTGTAGCCCAACGCCAACCCCGCTGCTTGCGATCAGGTTTTATCCAAAGGCTTTGGTTGAGAACCCTAATCTTTCTCCTGTCTAGGCCTAGGCAGCTGGACAGTATCCTGCCCAGGCAATACCATAAATCTTACCTCAATCAAATTTCTGATGCTTTGGCCACCGCAGATGATAATCAACGGTGCCCTATCTGCTGCATCGAACAGGGTAGTTAGGGGTTTGGATGCTACTACTCAAGACTTCCCGTCTTCTTATTCCCCATCTTACGCTTTTGCACGCCTACCGTCCGCTTAGAACTTCACTTATGTCCCCCAGTGTTCAACACCCGATACTTGGCCCTCCACCAACATGCTTTGATAGGCATTTAGCTTCTAATGTTAAATCACGTGCAAACGCGGTGCGTCACTCCTCTCCTGTCGACAAGCCCATATCCAATCAATCCGTCCATTCCAGTTCATCGGCTTCTATTTGGAGCCCTCGAGCCTCCTTCAGACTGACATGCCTTGATGTACGCACACTACTACAGATCGGGCAACAGGCAACACCTGCCCAAACATTGGAGACCCTCTCGATCGATATCTACTGCTTGTCAGAGTCCCGCCTGCAAGACTCGAGCTCTGTGCTCACTTTGTGATCCGCTTCAGGTGACGCGAGCAGTATTTTCGCATTGCGCCTATCACGTGACGATGCAGCTCGAGCACCGGCCAAGCTGGTTTTGGCCTTGCCCTGAGTCCCTGGGCTGAAGCTGCGCTGGTTTGTTCGATTCCAATCAGTAGCCGGATGTGTGCGGTCCGATTGGCTGGCTCGTTTAAAGCTTCGAAGTCGCGCGGGACTAGTAGGTGTCTATTCATCATAGTTGCCTTCGCTCCCACAAACTGTAGCGATGATTCGGTAAAGCACGACGTCTACCGCCAACTGACTCAGTTCCTCTGCCACAGAAGAAGCACGGACAATGTTGTGCTGGAGGGGATATGAACGCACAAGTTGGAAAGTTGTCCACTGATGAAATGCACCTGGGTGGTCAGCACGATGTAGGCTCCCGTAATAATAACGGTGAGCGGTTACTTCATTTGTGTAAAGATGATCGCTTATTTCTTTCGAGCACTAATTTCCGACACAGCACCCGCCGGAGGGTGAATTGGCGCCCACCAGCCTCAAACCAGCCTTGGACGCAGATGGATCACATTGCTATCAGTTACCGCTGGAGTGGCTGCATCCAGAATTGTCGCTCGCTTTGGAGCACATTTGTGGACACCGACCATGCAATTGTTTGTGCTGACATGCGGATGCGCTTTGGCGGACGCTCACGACGACGCTGTGAGTGCAGTAACACCAGCCAACTGACAAAGCCAGCTGTTCTGAATGCGTATCGAAGTACGCTGACATGCGAGTAAAGTAATCGCTCAATGGAGACAATTGCTGGTCACTGGTCACACGTTCGCCAGATCTTACTAGCAGCGGGCAAACCCTCATGTGTTATGTCTAAAAGCCAACATGAATATTTGGTATCTTCTCGGTCACTGGAACTTATCGACGCTCGCCGGCATATCCCGGCTGGAAGCGCACACAATGAAACTCGCAAAGAGCTCCGGGCAAAACTCCGCGCTAGCCTGAAGAGAGACCGCGAACCTTGGTGGTCTCATCGTGCGTCAGAGATGGAAGTGGCCGCTGCCCTTGGCAACCATCGTAAGTTATTTCCTCTGATACGGGAAATTGGCAGCAGGAGACTTGGTGTTAGTGAAACAATTTGTGATGAGAGTGGACAACCTATCCACAATTTTCAAAACGTTTGGAGCGTTGGGCTGAGCACTTCGAAAAGCAATTTAATCGGCTAGAATTTTTCGATTCTTCGCCGACCAGTGATCGCCCTGCTCCGTGGGCTGTCCCTTAGGATCCACACTCTTTCTCATAATTCGAACGTGCGATCGGAGAGTTGAAGTTAAACAAAGCCGCGGGACCAGATGCTCTTCCTCCAGCCTTCTTCAAATTCGGAGGCTCTACTCGTGTTCATGCTTTACTTGAATTACTAGTAAAACTGTGGGAGCAGGGGACTATCCCAACCGACTGGAGCCGCTCCGTTAAGGCTCCCAGCTTCAAAGGCGGTTCGCGCTTGTAATGCGGCAACCATATAGGAATCAGTCTGCTCTCCATCTCCTCCAAATTACTCGCCTCCATAATTCTTCACAGACTGACTGGCGCTCGTGAAAGCCAGATTCGTGTGGAGCAAGCCGGGTTTCGTTGAGGTCGTGGCTGCATCGACCACATCTTTACCTTTCGTCAGTTGTTGGAGCAACGCCACACATTTTGGCGGCCCCCCGTTGTCGTGTTCCTCGACACCAAAGGTGCCGTCGATTCGGTTGATCGATGTGCCTTTTGGAATTGTTTACTCAGGAAACGTGTGCCCGAGAAATATGTAAATATATCCAAGCATTATACGTGTGTAGCACGGGCAGAGTGAGGGCTTACGGCAAGCTGTCGCCCCCTTTAATATCTCCAGCGGTGTGAGGCAAGGATGCCTTCTGTTCCCTCTCCGCTTCAACTTCGCTGTTGATGAAGTCACAGAAATTCCGTTCACAGAACACGACTTAAAAGGTGTTGACCGGCTCCCAGGAGAACGACTTCTTGACATGGACTATCCAGATGACCTTGTCCTCATCTGTGACAGCTCCCGAACGTGTTAAGCGGCACTGGACTGATTAGCACTGGCTGTCAGCCGCTTCGGGCTTTGGTTTCCACCAACAAAGTGCAAAGCGTCCCTCCAAGATTGGCCTGAACCGCCGCATTCGCTGACCCTTGGTGGGGATCAGCTTGCAGGCATTCCAAAATTCAACAAACTGGGAAGTTTTATCAGCGCCTGTTAAAGTGCATATGAGATCACGAACCGTAAAGCAAAAGCTCGAGGCGCTTTTGCTTAACTTCGCCGCATATGGCGCCGGCGCGACATCACTCTCGCCCTGAAGGTAGAGTGTACAATGCAGCCGTACGTTCGACTCTACCGTACGGTGGGGAAACTGGGCCCCTTAGATCAGCGGACATAAAGAGGCTAGTTACGTTTGATCACCGGCACCTTCGCAATTTAGCTCACAACTGGTGGCAACACCGTGAGAGCAACTAGCGTATATGACGCCATGTGTAGGGCACAGGAATAAGAAATAAACCGCTCAGCACCGTTATTTCACGCACCGGGCTCCAATGGCTCGGCCGCGTGTTACACATGCAAGTCCACCTGCTCCCGCTACGCGCTTTGTTTGTGCGCCGGTGTGGATGGAAGAAGGGGAAGGGTGGCCAAGCGACGACTTGGTGGAGAGGAATGAAGACCGTCACTTCGAAGCTGGCCTCAGTTGGAGCGTCTCGGCCCCCTGGTTGGGGTCCGAAAGACGATGAATATATTTGGCTGGATACACTTGTTGATATGGCTAGGAGCCGACTACAGTGGCGTTCGTGCTGTGAGTTTGTTAGTCCAACCCATCCCTCTTCGCCTCCCGCAACCACGGTCTCATCATTTAGCATTTTATAATTTTGCATGGTAAATTATTTTTGTTCTGCTGCAGTGCAGCCGTCAGACAGCTTACCGGGACGATGCCCATCCGTTACCGAGTGCTCAGCTAACTTGCATCTGTTGCATTTTATTCTTTTTTCCTATATATTGCGACACAGTAGCTGAGGTGTCTCCCACCTCTAGCTAAAGTGTATAGTGAATGTGGGTGTGACTCCACTACGCCGTCCCCCTAGATTTAGGTGTCGTCCTCAACACTTGCTGTCGACTGCTTGGGTACCGTGGTATCACCTGCCTCCACGTACTCGGTGGCCTCTGGAACTAAGGGTTCCTTCTCATGCGACACGCGTGGGGCGCTGGTACTCAGACTCACTGGTTTCAGGCGGTTGAAGTGCGCCACAAAGGGAGGTCTCGGAGCTTGAGTATTAGCCGTGATACGGCAGGTTCGATCGTTATACACTTCTTCAACAGCGAACGGCCCTGCCCATTACTTGTGTAGTTTTGTGCGAAGTCACTGTGGGGCGCCGGTGCATGCAAGTAGATTAGCTGTCCATGTAGTAGCAGTAGAGTAGAACCAACTGCATCCACCATCCCACTGCAACTATTGGACGCCTATCAGCAAAAGGCCCTTATAAGGCTACGCTATTCCGTTTCCATGGCGACGTTCAACGTTTGCACTCTAAAACAAACGGGTCAACAGGCTGCACCCCCACGCACCTTGGACACACTAGGTATTGAAGTGTGTTGTGTGTGCGAACTTAGGATTATTGACCCTGACGGGGTTATTGAATTAACTGCACCCTGCTTATCCTCGCGTTATTGGTAGCACACAGCCGGAGACGCCGATGCAGCACTCACCGGTCAAGCTGGTGTAGGTATCTTTCTCAGCTCCAAGGCTGAGCCATTGTTAGATGGTTGGATTCCAGTGAACAGCCGTTTATGTACAGCCCGTTTGACGACATCAGCTAAGGTGGTTTCAAGAAGTAATACGAAACGCTGGTTGTTTGTGATTCCCGCTTTTGCTCCCACCGACTGCAGTTCAAATGCTGTCAGGGACACATTCTATCACAAACTGAACGCGCTACTACGCAGTGCTACTTGTTCAGCTATTATAGGCATGCAGGGGATATGAACGCAAAAGTAGGGCGCCTGAGCTCTTCAGAAGCTCAGCTGACTGGTAATTGTGGGCTTAGCGCTGAACGGACTGACAACAGTGAGCGTCTGCTGCAACTGTGTGCGAAGCACCAGTTGTTTCTTAGTGGCACTGCTTTTAGACACAGTGGGCGCCAAAGTGCCACTTGCCGTCCACCTGTAGCTAACCAGCGATGGACCCAGGTTTACCACATAGCCATAAGTTATAGATGGCGCGGTTCCATCCTGGATTGCCGCTAGCACCGGAGTATCTGTGTCGACTCTGATCATGCCTTGGGTCGCTGTCTTTCCTTCATTAATTATACCGAAAGGTGCACCAAGCATTCCCTTCGATTGGCAATGGAGAATTTGCCTCAGTCTTTGGTCAGACAAGCCAATCAAGACGAACTGCATACGCTGAGCTGCAGTGGAATAGGATCTAAGCCGCCAGTAGCGACGCAGGAGCATCCGCTTGTAGCACTATCCATCGTCACCGCATCAGTCACTGGATATCCGAGCGATCGTTGAACCTGCTGGAATCTAAAAGACACCTTCCGGCTGGATTGGAACACAATGTGACCAGACGGGCTATTAGTCGTGAATTAAAGCAGAGCCTATGTGCTAAAAACGAAGCCGGGTGGACAACTAGGGCTCCAGAAATAAATAAATAAATATTTTATTCTCGATAAAGCATGGCACGTCTTTTGTGCATGATTGTCAAATGGAGGAGTCAGGAGCAGTAGGCAATTACCGCAACCGCCTCCAGCTAATCCGCACCACTGGTCCTAGAAAAGCAGGCGTCAGTGAGCCAATCGGAGACAGCGTATCAACCCCACATGCCCTGTGTCTACAAGCGGATCTGGCGTCAGTCGCGGTACGGTCAAATCGAACGGCAGGCGCATCTCACGCCGTGACCATATAATGTGGGATGGAATGTCGAAGAGTGAATGGTGGAACCGTGGACTAACAAACAGTGTGGTAGTGCGCAGTCCCACCTCCGTGTGCTGGATTTGTCCGTGAACGCTTTTAGCAGAGCCCATAACGACCGATTTGCGCATTCAACTCCACCGTTTCCTTGCGGATGGTAAGCAGTAGTGCGCGTTTTACTAATACCAAGAAGATGGCATAGCTCAGACACAATAGTTCTCTCGAAATTCGAACCTCGGTCAGAATGAAATTGCTCCGGGGCGCCCCACCACGCAAACCATTGCTCGAAGATTGCATGTACCAATACAGTTGAGCCGTTGTAGGGTATAGGATTGACCTCGGACCATTTCGTGAAGTGGTCGACCAGGATTAGCATGTAGCGGTTATCACGGTCTGTTTGGTGTAGAGGACCCATAATGTCTACTGCAACTGTTTGGTTTGGGTACCCGGTGATGTTGGATTGTAGCGGTGTGCAGTTTGGCCTCAGATTTGGTTTCGCACGAAGACATTCCTGACAAGTGTTACAAAAGTTAATCACATCCCTGCGCTGATCTGGCCTCTAGAATCACTGCCAAACAGCCTCATCCAGTTTTCTCTGCCTGGGGTGTCCTAATTCGGTATGTAGTTGGCGCAACACGAAAACAACCTTGGACTGGAGAACAACGATTCTTTTGAAATAATGCAGCCCGTATTGCTAGTACAAGATTTCGTCATGAATTACGAGGTGTTGCCATACCGACCACACGCAATGAGCCTCGCAACTTAAGCCAGCCATCTCCGCTTTCCTAGGTCTGATTCCATCGGTGGATAGCCTTTCATAAATAAGCTTGGGCTCCCTGTCGTTCCTTTGGAGACCTGACTATTCAGCATAATTGGTAGTGTCAAGCAGCCCTATGTATACGTCGTGATCTGAACACGAGGGTCAGTCGATGTTGGATCTGCCGTTGCATCGTGACAGAGCGTCCGCGTTAGAATGCTGTCTGTCGGGTCTATGCGCACATTCAAACTCATGCTTCAAGTCGTTCTTGCCAGCAGGCGATCTGCCCTTTGGGATCCCTAAAGTTTTTTACCTACTTAGGCGAATGTTGGTCCTTACGGATAACGAAACGCCACCGCAAAAGGAAATGGCGAAAATGCTTTGTGTTTGCCACCAAAGCCAACATCTTTTTGCGTGTTGTGCAATAATTACGTTCCTGTTGGCTCAGACAACTACTTCCGTGAGCAATCACATGCTCCAACCCATCAGGTCTGACTTGTGACATGACAGTTCAAATTCCTTTGTCGCTTTCATCCGTGTCAAGAATAAACGGACCAGCACACGAAGACAGCTCTGAAAATGCTAAAATTGACCTATTTGTCAGCGCCCGCCGCAGAGTTAAACGCTTCATCACACTGAGTAGTCCATTAAAACGGCCCTCAATTCCCGATCAAACGGTGCAGTGGCGCGGCAATGTCGGCAAAGTTGCGGACAAACCTGCGTTAGTAATAAGCAAGGCCCAAAACTGTTGCACGTCTTCCGTGGAACGCGGAATAGGCCAGTCTTGGATCGCTTTTATTTTATTTAGGTTACCGTGAACCCCCAATGGAGTGATGACGTGGCCCCAGAATGTGACTTCCCTCCTTAATAGCTGACAGTTGTGTGGCTGCAACTTGAGACCATATTTCACAAGACCGCGTAGCACTACCTCCAGCTTCCCAAATGTTCCTCCGGGGAGCGCCCATGCACAATTACGTTGTCTAAGTAAACTAGGCACTGATGTGTGATCAAAGTTCTAAGAACGACGTGCATTAGACGTTGAAGTGGGTCCGGCGCGTTTGCTAAACCGAAAGGCATAATTTGAAATACGTACAGTCCAGGTGGTAGCACAAAAGCAGTCTTGTCACGATCCCCTTGATGCACCGCTAGCTGCCATTATCTAGGTGCAAGATTAAGGGTAGAAAACCAATGTGCTCTCCCAATGATCTCCAAGGTGTCACCTATACGAGGCATGGGAAACGATTCTTCGCAGGTTACTTCATTTAGCTGCCGATACTCTACGCAGTCGTAGAAAACCATTCTTCTTTTTGACGAGGTTTATTGGTGAGGCCCAGAGTGATTTCGATGGAGTAATAATGTTTGCCTTCAGAATTGGTTTTCTCATATTTTCGAGGTCCGCACGATATTGCACCGGTACACGGCGTGGTCCCTGGTTGATAGGCCACGCAGACCTTGTGTCAGTTTTGTTTCTTATGATATCAGTAAGACCCAGAAATGACGCTTCCAGAACGAACGCGACAGCGTTTTTCCTCACTACACTGTACAGGGTGTCGAGAGTCTCCAACGGGTGGATCCTTCAGAGGGAATAATAAAGTGGGTGTCTGTGCTTCCATCGGTGCGTGCGTGTGGCATGCTGAACACACACTGGACTGAGGATCTGGGTCAAAAGTAATGAGCACTTGAGAATCATGAAACGTCATACAACCCTGACGCATATCGATGCAGCACCAAAAAACACGTAGCAAATCCGAGCCCAGCACTGCATCCCACGGTATTTGCGAGGATAGGAACATAGGATGGGATAAATTTTCATCACCTAAGCCCAGATGCACCACAGAGTTGACGCTTGCATTCAATGGAGTGCCATTGGCGGTTCTAAGGTGATGACGGTTATCAGGTTTAACGTCCCTGGTGCATAAAGCGGGTTTAATTAGGGACCAAGTGGCTCCTGTGTCTCCTAAGGCCTGTGCCTGCCAACCACAAAGTTGTACGCTCACGAATGGCTGTTTTAGCTTTGACAAGGGGGAATGCAATGTACAGACTGGGACTTACCCCCTATGGAGCCACCTGCTTAAGGCTCCAGGGTTGCGTCGAACACCAGCAGAAGGCAAAAGTGATCGGTTATGTCCCCGTGTTTGAGCTTGTGTACCAAATTTTGGCAGTAGTAACAAGCATTGGAGTTCCATGGTCTCATGGGTCGAAATACTGACGTCCATTAGAAGCGTGACACAGAGCAGTCAAAAGACTGTGACGGGATTCTGACTTGTGCTGCCGTTTTGTGTTTGCGTCCGATGACGGTGGCTTCTTCCACAGACGACGGTGGGTCCCGGACGTAAGCCTTGCAAGTTACCTCATCGGCAGCACGTTGAAACAACCACTGCAAAATGAAAGCATCCCAAATGACGGGTGTCACATTTCGGAAGGCACGCAACACCAGAGTACGGAGTACGGTAACGTAGTCATCAAGTTTCATTCGCGCACTGCGAACTGTCCCAAAAAGCATTCCATGCACCGGGTTGAGAGGAACCGCAGTGACCCGAAGACTCCGCCCTTTTAACTACATAAACTACGCCTAAATGTATTCCAACCATAGCTTATTATGCATTAGAGAATTAGGCGGTTTGCCTGTTGGATCGTCGTTCCAGTTTGTTTGAAACATGAATACGACCTCGGTCTTTGGCGCGTGTCTCGACTGCGAACGGCGCTCCGTCAACGCACTTGACTTTAACGACATTCTCCCTAGCTAGCTCCCTTCTGGTGCCCTATTTTTAGCAGCAGCTAACTTTCCTCCCGTCCAATAAACTTTTTCCCTAGCTTACTTTTGTGTGTTCTACCCCTTTGCTTTTGGTTGCCCGTCTAAACTCGTACCGTATATAAAGCGCACGATGATCGAGCTGTAATTGCTGACCCTGCCACATGACTTGAGTAACCCCTTGTATGTAAACAACTCGCATGCTTCTCAGCTCGCGGACATTGCCGACCGTATCTGGGAATTCAATTCCCAAATAGGTTCAGTCTACTTCCAGTACGGAGGTAGCAGAACTAACAGCGCAAGTAGCTGCAATTGCCAACCGACTAGCGAACCTAACACAGTCCGGAGCAAATTGCCGAAATCGTTCCAGTAGTCGCACTTGTCCTAGATCACGTTCAAAATCTCCCCTAGGTCAAGCTGTCGTTGGTACCACGAGCGATTTGGTCATTAAGCCAGATCGTGTCGCCTGCATTGTTCCTTCATGCACAACACGAAGGGAAACGGACCGGCCAGCACGTATGGCGACGGAAGTTGCTGGCTGTCCCAGTCGCCTATTCTTTGTTACTGATCGCAGTACGGGAGTAGGTTATCTAGTTGACACCGGCGCAGAAGTCAGCGTTATCCCACATTATTCTAATAATGTTATCGAAGAGGCGACTAGTTCATTGCGCGCAGCAAACGGCACCACCATTCGCGTATATATTCAACGCTCACACACGCTTAATTTAAACCTACGACGTACTTTTAACTTGATCTTTCTCGTCGCAGTTGTCCAGACGCTAATTAGTGGCCTTGAATTTCTGCAGCACTTCGTTTCGCTTGTTGGCAAGAAGCAACGCTGTCTGGTTGATCGTCCAACAAAGCTGGCAGTTATAGGTACTTCGACCGACATTGAATCACTCAGTCCTGTATACGCCAAACATCCAGGCTCACCTATCAGTCGGTTAGCCAAAGACGTTATGCTTTAGCATTTTGATCCGAACGCTCCGCTCAGAGTTGCTGTTGACGCATCGGACACTCGATTAACGCCATCCTACAGCAACAAAAACTGGAGGCTGGAAACCACTTGCATCTACTCTAGAAGCCTACAACCTGCGAAGTCAAGTACAGCACGTTCAGTCGCAAACTACTGGCTGTATACTCTACCGTTCGGCATTTCCGACTCGTCCTTGAAAGTAACACCTCCATCATGATCACCGGTCACAAGCAACTTATTTACGCATTCCGAAATCAATCAGCTCGACGCTCACCACGTGAGATTCGTCAGCTGGATTTCATTGCTCAATTCTCGATTGATATCCGACACATCTCTGGTCAACAAAATGTAGTCGCTGATGCTCTTTCAAGAGCATTTGCGATTGGCCCTGCCGGGCAAGCAATCAAATTGTTTGCTATGGCCGACGCGCAAACAAACGGCCAAAGCGCTTCGGAACTCCGTGCTTCTTCTTTGAAGATATCACCGCATCATTTGCCGTCATCTGACGGCACAATTTTATGCAACATATCTACCGGAGGAACTCGAACCGTACTTCCGGAAACTTTTCGCCGTATCGTTTTTGACACCCTCTACATTATCGCCCCAAAGAAATTAAAGCTACTGCTAAGCTTGTGTCCGAGAGCTACGTTTGACCAGGGAAGCAACACGAGCTTACGCGTTTGGCACGCGGCTGCCTCAGCTGTCAGTAAACCAAGATCCAGCGGCACGTGTCCGCTCCGTTTGGTCGCTTTTCATCCGTTGCAGCGCGATTTGCCTATGTACATTTCGACATAGTGGGACCTCTGGCCCTGTCAAAAGGAATGGTCTAAATTTGACCATGAGCAATCGTCGCACCCCCTGGCCCGAAGCCGTTCCCACAACTGACGTAGTTGCGAAAACCGTAACAAGCGTTTTCGTCGAACGCTGGGTCGCTTCACACCGCTGTACAGCCACAATGACGACAGACCGCGGTCCGCAATTCGAATCTTCGCCGTTTAACGATCTACATAAGCTCGTTAGATGCCGACGCATTCGCACGACTGCTTATCATCCGCAGGCGAACGGCATGGTAGAACGTTTCCACGGACAGCCAAAAGCCTCCCTTAGCATCGCCAATACGCGGAGTTTGACTGAGGTACTGCCTATAATCTTCCTTGGGTTCCGAGCAGCCCTAAAAGCCGATCTACGTACGTCTAGCGCCGAGTTAGTATATAAGCAACCACTGCATTTACCTGGCGCTTTCTCTTCAGATAACCCCAGAATTCCCCTCTATGACGCGACTTATGCACGTCAACTAGCCACGAGCATGCGGCACTACAAGCTTCCCGATCTTAGCGAACAACAACGTAAGCTTTTGTTCTACAACACCACAGCCTTATCCGTTCGTTTTCCTCCGCCTTGATGGTCTCCGCAGGCCACCGGAACGACATTATGTAGGTCCTACCAATATGCTGCAGCGTAAGAGCCGTGTTTTTATCATCGGCCGCCACGGCAAACGAGAAGCTGTTACGTTTGCCCGTCTTAAGGTTGCCCAGGTGGAGCATGAACTCCAGGAAGACCCTTGCTCGTCTGCTGACGTATTAAGCCAACCTATGATGGAAGAAACGCCTGCTTCCAACATCCCTTACCTTAAGCCTCAGCCTACTTCCAAGCTTTCCACTTCAGCTCCGCCGCTTCCCCACGAACCAACTACCACGTCTTCAACAGTTCCTCCAGTTTTGCGATCCGATAGGAGGTCTAAGACGACGCCTCCCCCTGATTCGCACAAGTCGGCTAAATCTGGTAGGCTCGTTCACTGTCCATCGGGATTAAAAGAGCAGTGTACCTTTCACTTTTCTTCTAGCTTTCTTTTTCCTTTTTGGGCAACAACGTAGAAAATCCTTGAAGAAGGTTGCAAAAACTTTCGTAAACGCCAAATGCCGACAAAATGTTTTTAAACACAAAAGGAGGCAAAAAGTATTGAAAACCCAAAAACAAAACTTTTCGAACACATAAAAGGAGTTGCGTTTTGTTTGGCGCTTACCTTTTCCGGTACGTGTCACTCTTGCTTTTGCCTTCACCTCTACCGTGACTCCTCTTGTTTTCATTTACCTTCCATGTGGGAACCGATGGTAATGACGAGCCCAAAGCGAATATTCGATCTTCACGCACTGGCGCACCTTTGACGCTTATATACTTCCCCCTTTTTTGTTTTTTACACGATTAGGTAGGACACGGGTGGGAGCACGCTAGGGTCCGCTCGCCTGATTCTCCCTTAGCAGCTGCATTAGGTTTCACCACCTGGTTTCGCAGAGGGCTGGCCCGCGACGGACGGTCCTCACTAGATTGAAGGGTCAGCCAAATTTTCCCTTCTAGGAGAGGCTGTTTAGTGAACTAGAGGTTACCCCATATGGCTGTGTAAACTGTTCTAAAAAATACTCAAATTATAGCCTTCTTATGTACCAGGGAATGAAGTGGTTTGCCTGTTGCAATGTTGTTCCACTTTGTTCGAAACACGAATACGATCTCGGCCTTTGGCGTGTGACTTGACCGCGAATGGCTCCCAGTCGGGAGCTGGGATCTAACCAATGGCGAAAATTTGGTTACGTGCCGATGTGAAATGGAACAGCGGGCATCAAGGGAGCCATCCTGAGAATGGAATTAATTCCTGGTGTTTCAGTTTTAACAAGGAATGCAGGGATCTTGTGTATAGTGTTACATAATGTAACGTTTGCAATAAAACACTCCACTTTAACCATCCTAACAGCTCCTCATAATTCCAAACTGAGTAATTGTAACGAAGTACTGATATTTCATGGGCTCGTTATTCGGTGAAATATGTTAGTAGTCTATTATTTCAAGTATCTTATGAATAAAAATGTGGTAAAACGTTGTAGGAAATGTATAATTCAGGCTTAACTCGCAGGGTGTGCTGTGATTATTGTTTGGTTCTGAATTCTTATAAAATAACATTTGCTGCAGCGGAGAAAGCAGGGAAGCCGCAACGTGAAATAACTGAAATCATACAGAAAACGAAATGGAAATGGTAGTGTTGTTTACTGTTTACCGGTGAAGGAAATCGCGGTGCCTTATTATTTTGAAATGTGCAATGAAATATTGGAACATGTAAAATCCATATCAGAGGTACGCAGAACTACATAATGATCAACACAAATTACCTGCTGCAAAGGTGAAGAGGGTAATGTGAACTCACACGAAGTGTACAGTGATGCATTGTGTTGAAATATCTGCAACTTATTGATGCGGAATTCATTTCGAATTAGTAATGTGCTGGCCATGCAGTAGGCATACTGCGCAGAGGTGGTGAAACACTAATGATGAGTAGTAATCGCATGATATATAATGCATACACCTAAGGGTATATTTAACGATGTGAAACTACAGTTAAAAATATTTACCAGATATCCCAGCTAGTAAATATATATATCGTCCGAACGGCATATATATCTTCATATATTTATTTATTTATACCATATTTTCCTATGATAAGAGAAATGATAAAATTAGCACAAAATTTTGTATAAATACCTAAATATATGTTCTTAGACAAAAGTCCAATATATATATATATATATATATATATATATATGACTGACGGCGTCCGGTTTTGGATTTGCCTGTCACCGTGGCAAGCCACAGGACGCGTGCACTTACCGAGGAAAAGTGGTTGACTTGCGCTGCACCATCCATAGCTCCAACCACACACCTAATATGCAGTATAAACACGAAGGAATAAGACCGGGCTGCACGTGGATTGGATCCACTTTTCGTCAACGGAGCCGGCCCACATTCCTTCGTAGTCAAACACGAGCAAGCTATATTTGGGAATCAATTGCACACAAGGCGGTGGCTGGACCGTAGTCCGTTCCACACTGACCGTGTGGAACCACTTTGATCCTAACACGACCACAAGGACCGTGCACCCCGTCCCCTTCAGCAACCTCCAACTGTCTCCTAAAGCCAGTGTGGACGAGGTGGTGGGTAAGAGACAGGTAGGCACCTTGTCAACATGTACCTAAGGCGCAGCCGCACTGGAGAAATCAAGCAAAAGCTAATCACTTGAAACGATAAGATGTAATTAAATAAATAGAATAATGCATACAGATACTTATACCTAACTCTTCACTAAACGAGCGCATAAATATGATTACGAAGGAATCCGGAAAACGTTCCCGGGGTCAGAAAGTATATTTTACGGAACTTCCACCAATATGAAAATGCTACGCATATTAACTACTATTGGCTTATGCGACGTGTGCAAGTTTATAGAAGAGAGTACTGGTAGACATTTATATGAGAAAGAAAAGCATTAGGAAAACATTGCAAAACCACCATCTGAAATATATATATATCAACAACGCTAACACATGTCCATATAGTTAGACGTACTTTTCTTAATGGTATATATATGGATGGCTGCAAGTGGGACGTAAATTGGGAAATGTGGTAACACATTCGTCGGTCGGTACCAGCGGGCATTCCCTATGTAAGGCGGCATTTTTCTTCCGCTGAATGTCAGCACTGGTACTCGTCATGCGGCATAATAATAAGCCATTGGCTTAATTGTTTCCACATGCACTTGCCAACTGCAATGTAGCCATGTGTACTGACCGGGTGGACAACATGCACTGAACCTTTTTCGAAAATTAAGTAGGTAAGTATAGATTTATATTATGTGAGTGGAAATCTGCTCACGGTGCCACAATGGAAGAACACTGAATAATTTGATGCATAATAATTGGTAGGATAATGTACGCTCATTGTTTAACTGAGCTAATTATCCACGTAGCGTTGCTTGGCGTATTAACACACGCATGAACGCAGTGTGGTGAATCCTTATTATGCAAAAATAAGGCGCTTGCAACACAACCGGTAGCTTACCAAAGCGACTAGGCGCGCACTCATTAATTCCGCGATAGCGAGGCTGAATGAAATGGAATTGGAAGGGTTGCACATGACTAACAACGTCCACAGCAAATCGAGAATTATATATTATTGAGACTGTTGTGCTTGGGTGTGAGAACGGACATTCGAACCACATGCGACTACTGTCATCTTAGTTCGGAGTGCTCAAATGCTCATAACCCGCAAAGCGACAATACTGAAAAATGTTCGGTGGTTTTCGGTCACGGCATGGAAGGGTTATGCTTAAGAACTGGAAGTGTACTCGAGCGTTAGTGAATGCGGTCTACGATTACGGACCCATCCTCTGAACTAGCCGCCAAGTGGTGAGGCACATGCAAGCATATGATTAGTCACTATGGCTTGTAAGAATGCATCACAAAGCTATAAGATATAGGATGGCCCTGTAAAGAGCCTTGAAATCGTTCACGAAGGAATTGGAAAGCTAAGGCAGTTAACAGTGCGGACTAACCAGAGACATGCGAACGTCTTGGCTGGCAGTTGTGAAACCTGAGTACCGGTTACGCTATATGCGAAGTAGGCTGTAAAGTGTTGAAGCATGGGTGAGCATCCTTAATCTGAAAAGTAATTGGTTGGAGTATCACCACACACCTGTAAACCTGGGTGGCACTGCAGTGCGGTAGGTCAATAACCGCGTGTAGCATGCGGGCAAGAAGGTGAGCAAGAGGCGCAGTAGACAAGGTACTTCGAAATAAACGTAAACCAGGTCCCTGCACACTTACATTTTTATATGTGGTCATTTACTGCAGCACTGATGAAGGAAGTACAGGGACGCGGCAGGTTGCAAGTAGTGGGGGACATGATGCTATATATGTAGATAGATATTCATTCCAACGTAATGTGTGCTTTGTAAGCATAGATAACTGCCACAAAGGTGGCATTACTGTCGGCACTCAAGGATACTCCCTTGCTAGCCTCTCCCGCATGACCAGTGCAAGGTGAAGTATTATAGGTCCCATAACAGGGGCGGCATGCTCACAACTTAACCAGCATTTAGGTTGGCTTCACTAGCGTAAGCCTATGCATGTGCAACAGAGGTACATCAGTATTGCCGGTAGCCCTTCCAGCCTCCGTGAACGGTGGTTCTTTAGACCATATACGACCCAAGACACTGACATCAAGATTACCACAAGGTAAACTACAAATATTTGCTGCACATGCCTTCTAGACGTATTCGTAGTTATCCTATGTTTCTCTCATAGTAGCTGTTTCATTATGCGGACTAGCGTAGCGAATATTGTTGGCTCCACAGACGTTCGCGACCGGCGTTTATTGGGCCCATGTTGGCGGCACAGCGATGTCATCAGTACTGCTGCTAATAAAACATACTTCAAACTTAACACGCCTCCAAGAACGTTGTTCACTGTGCCAATACAAGCATGCATGGAATGGGATTTATTAATGTCAATGGTACCATGTTTACGTTGCCCAAACTTAAGTTCATTTTTCGGGTTAGGGCATGCAATGATTGACATCCTTATCGCTGCATAAGCACTGAAATATGACCTATTCCGTGCAACATGGTAATGTAAGAGCAACATGCCATGAAATTCAAAGCGGATGTTTGTACCGATTCCAAATATTCAGGTCATTATGGGGAGCGTTTTGTGCGCTCTTGAAACACAGAGCGTAAGAACCGAGGAACGGTGTATTATGGATTGTGCCAGAAACACACAGGAAACTATTATGCATAGATGTTCCGCAAGGTTGAGTTACAGATTCAAGAAGTACCGAGGTTGTGCACATCCAGACAGTCAGCCTGCATCCTTTACAATATATACGTGCGGGAGATGATTATCTGGAAATATAAAGGCCATTGGATTCATTGAGAAACACAAGACCACCTAGCATGGCCGTGCCATCTGGCAATCTGGCACTAGGGTGCATATGGACGGCTGGAACATAGAAGCAAAACAGGCCGCAAGTGCGGACATTCTGAGCAGACAATATCACCTGCAGTTGCTTTTCGAAATGAGGCGGTGTCCATTTCTGCCACATATCATTGCTGCCATCCGCCAGTTTATGTGTACAGGCGGAAGATGCAGTTCGCGCCAATAAACGTAAACAGCATACAGGTGTGGCAGGATTACTGCATTGGTGTATGCAAGCATATGGTGGTCACCAATGTGCGTCAATTACAGGGGTTTCAGAAAGACATAGTAAAGTGTCACATGATAGCAAGGCTCGAGCTCTGTGTTTACTCTGCGACCCATTTTAGTGACGCAGGCAGTACTTTCTCATTGCGCCTATCCGGTGACGATGCAGCTTCCAGCACCGGCCAAGCTGGTGTTGGTATTGCCCTGAGTCCCCGGGCTGAAACTGCTCTGGTTTGCTTGATTCCAATCAGTAACCGCAGGCAAATCCTCATGTGGTATGTCTAAAAGCCAACATGGACATTGGGTCTCTTCGCGGTCTGTGGAACTCATCAACGCTCGCCGGCATATCCCGGCTGGAGGCGCACACAATGAAACGCGCAAAGAGCTCCTGGCAAAACTCCGTGCTAGCCTGAAGAAAGACCGCGAACCTTAGTGGTCTCATCGTGCGTCAGAGATGGAAGTGGCCGCTGCCCTTGGCGACCATCGTTAGTTATTCCTTCTGATACGGGGAACGGGAAGGGACGTGGGGTAAGTGCAACTAATCGTGACGAGAGTGGAAAGTCTAACCACAACTGGTCAAAGTGTTTGAAGAGTTGGGTTGATCATTTTGGAAAACAATTTAATCGGCTAGAATTGTTCGATTATTCGCTGACCAGTGATTGCCCTGCTCCGTGGGCTGTCCCATTGGAGCCACCCTCTTTCTCAGAAGTCGCAAGTGAGATCGGACTGTTGAAGTTGAACAAAGCCTCGGGACCAAATGATCTTTCTCCAACCCTCTACAAATGGGGAGGCTCTACTCTTGTTGATGCTTTACATGAATTACTAGTAAAACTGTGGGAACAGAAAACTGTCCCAACCAACGGAAGCCGTTCCGGTATTGTTCCCATCTTCAAAGGAGACTCGCGTTCGGAATGCAGCAACCATATAGGAATCGGTCTGCTCTCCATCGCCTCCAAATTACTCGCCTCCATAATTCTTCACAGACTGACTGGCGCTCGCGAGAGCCAGATTCTTGGGGAGCAAGCCGGTTTCGTCGGCGTCGTGGCTGCGTCAAGCACCTCTTCATCTTGCAGCAGTTGTTGGAGACTCGTCAGACATCTTGGCGGCCCAGCGTAGTCGTGTTCCGCGACATCAAAGGTGCCTTCGACTCGGTTGATCGATGTGCCCTCCGGAACTGTCTATGAAGGTACGTTGTGCCCGAGAAATATGTAAATATATCCAAGCATTATATGCGCGTAGCACGGGCAGAGTGAGTGCTTACTGAAAGCTGTAGCCACCCTTCAATATCTCCAGCGGTGTGAGACAAGGACGCCCGCTGTCACCTTTCCTTTTCTACCTAGCTATAGATGAAGTCCTGGAGTCTGCATTTACAGGACATGACTTGGAAGGTGTGTAGCTACTCCCAGTAGAACGACTTCTTGACTTGGAGTATGCAGACGACATTACCCTCCTCGGTGATAGCTCTCAGACTTGCCAAGCCGCGCTGGACATATTAGCACTGGCTGTTAGCCGCTCGGGCTTTGCTTTGCACCATCCATATCCTTAGCGTTCCTCAAAGATTGGCACTGATCGCCTTCTGCGCTGACCCGTAGTGCGGATCGGCTAGAAGTCGTTCAGAAATTCAACTACCTTAGAAGTGATATCAGGGCCCTTGGGATCGAAGACGAGACCACCAATCGCATAGCAAAGCGCTTGGGGCTTTTGCGAATCTTCACCACCTATGGCGGCGGCGCGGCATTACCTTCACCCTGAAGGGTAGTATGTACAATGCGGCGGCACGTTCGACCTTACTGTGCGATTGCAAAACCTTGCCCCTAAGCTCAGCGTACATGAAGAGACTAGTTACATTCTACAACCGGCGCCTTCGCAGTTTCGACCACATCTGATGGAAACACAGCGTGAGTACCGAGCGTGTTCGACGCCTTGTTTACGGCACAGGAAAAGGAACTGAACTGCTCAGCACCGTCATTTTACGCACTAAAGTCCGATGACTGGCCACGTGTTGCGCATACCAGCCCACCGACTTCCACGACGTGCGTTGTTTGCTCACCGGGATGTGGATGGCAGAAGAGGTGGGGTGGCCAAGCGATGACTTGGTCCAGAGGAATGAAGTCCCTCAATTCGGAGCTAGCTTTGGTTGGAGCTTCACGGCTCCTTGGTTGAGGTCCAAGGGACGGTGAACACGTTTGACTGGATACACTTGCTGACATGACAAGGAGCCGACTTCAGTGGCATTCCTGCTGTGAGTTTCTTCGTCACTCTTTTTACCTTTTAGCGTTCCCCTCCACCTACGATATCACTTCGTAGCGTAAAACGTAATACTTTTTCTTTTTGCCTAGTAGACGGCTGGTACGTTACCGGAACGATACCTATCCTTTGCTGACAGCTCAGCTGGCATGCAACTGCTGTACTTCTCTTCCTTTTTCCTTTATGTATTGCGGCACAGCAGCTGAAATGTTTCTCACCTCTAGATGACGTGTATAACTATATAATGAGGAAGAATTGGGGGTTGAAATCTGGGAGGATAAAAGTGAAGTTGGAACGGGACGGTAAGAGTGAAAAGGCGTGAAAGGGGAATAAGAAGACGGGAAGGCTTGAGCAGTAGCATCCAAACCCCTATGCACCCTGCTTGATGCAGCAGATAGGGCACCGTTGATTTCCTCTGCAGTAGTCAGAGTTTCAGGAAGCTGCATGAATAGCTATTCATTGTATTGCGTGGGTAGTGTACTGTCAGAGTGACCAGGCCTAGACAGGAGAACGACCAGGGTTCTCAACCAAAGCCTTGGTTCAAAAAACCAGACCGCAAGGCAGCCGGTTCGGAGTTGGGTTACAAGGAGTCCGCTTTAAGAAATAAGGAGCCGCCGCATTCCAATCCCAAACCTGGAGACTGAGTTTGTCTGGCCTCTAACCATTAACCAATTTGATATGAATGGCGCTGAAGATGCAAAAGCACCACCCAGCATGGCTCAGTGGATCTCTGAAGCGCGCAAACCATCGCATCACAGTAAGGTCCAGCCCCATTGTGATGGTGCACACATCACAATAGTGTGAGGCCCGATAAACACACTTCAGTCTGAGTGACCTCAGTGGACAACCGTGTAACAGTGAAAGCAAGTACATTTTCACCGCAGTTGTCAACTAAGGGTGCTGCCTGGTGAAACGTTAGTTACCCTACATTATGCGGACGATATCGTCTTGCTTTTCGACGATGTTGAGGCGGCAATATCAACCCTGAATAGCCTGTCCAGAGTGGTCCCATTATTTGATATGCGCTTTGCAACTTTAAAGTGCAGTGTTGCTGCAGGATCACCAGCCCCTTTATGACCACTTGACCCCTGCTAATGAGAAAGTCGAGGTGGTCGATCAATTAACTTATTTCGGCAGCGGCATCAGCAACGATGGGTGCATAGAAACCGACGTGTGCTCAAGCATTTCAAAGGCCAGAGCTGCCTTCCTGAACCTGCGACATTTTTGGCAACAGAAGGGAGTTTCTCTCCGTCTGAAAGACCATGGATACAAGGCCACAGTGAGCGCCGTTCTGATCAATGATAGTGAGACTTGGTCCCTTCTGTCTGAAGATCTGAGGCGCATTAGATCATCGTTGTCTGAGAAGCATTGCTGCTGTCGAATAGCACCATTGTGTCCGGAACGATGATGTGCGTAGGCGAGTACTAGGTGGTGATAATCATGCTAGCTCCCTAGAACAACAGATAGCACTGAATAAGTTGCGTTGGCTCTGGCACTATTACGTATGCCTGGTCACCGCTTACCTAAGAGGGCCTTGGTTAGTATGTTAGGTGTATGGCGGCGCAAGGCTCGAGGTGGACAGAAGTTGACTTGGCAGCGTGAAATGAAGTTAATGACGACCAAACTGGGTGCCGTTGGTCCGTCTCGTCTTCCGGGCTGGAGTCCACCTGACCCGTCTTATGCTCGGCTTGAGACTCTACAGGATATGGCTCGCAGTAGACACCAGTGGCGCGTCTGCTGTCGTCTCCTAATCGGATTGCCTGTTTAAAGTGGGTTTGGTGCTGAGTTATCTGCGGGTAACGACTGATTATGACGCGTGGCAGTGAACACCGTAAGGAAGCTGTCTCGCGGACGCCGCCTTATCTTTGCACGGTAGCCTGCTGTTCGTGACGGTATGTTGTCTACACAAGATGTAGGCGCCCTGACCCTGAATGATTGCTTAGTTCATTAAGGTTTTCAGAAATCTCCCCTTGGCAGAGCTTGTTTCGCAGGATACGCGAATTATTGAAGAGCATTTTTATGTATTCGGTATTGTGGGCCCGGGATAATGCGTCCTCAGAACCGGTTCTGGCACGAAGGAAGTGCACCGCCAGCTCACCGCCCCAAAACCAACTAACAGATCTTTCCTCCGACTTCACGACGGGCTTAAATAACGCACGGCCACCAGCAAATTCAACCTCTCCGTTAAAGCGAGATCTAAATGTAACATGACACCAGTGCCTTTGAGCTTCAGGGCAAAAAGTAGAAGAGCCTGGTGTACCTCTGGAGAGGACCGAGCAACACGCAACCTCTTTCTCAGCAGACAAACTACGAAGTCTAGTGAGTCTCCGCAGTGACACTGGAAAAGCCCAGCAGTAGTTGGTTAACGTATATCTTAAAGAAATGAAGTACATCTAGCATATGCTTTTTTAGAAGAGCAGCATGACCGTGGCGATACTGAACATAGCGCTGCAATTAATGTACGGGATTGAACAAGGTGGAGTACTTATCAAACGTGCTGTTGGCGTTGGCGGGTTCGTATTAACGTTGAATTGTTAGACTCCAACTTCGTAAACTAATCAACCTTGGATGACACAGCTGCAGTACAAATGGAGGGGAATGGGGAAACGGCACCCGACGGACATGGTCCATCCGCTCTGGATTTTGCCACTGTTTAACCCTCTTCCTATGTACTTTGCCAAGGGATGAAGCCTAAGAGTTTCCCTGGCCAACAGACGAATCAAACAGGGTATGAGGGTTCGTGACCAACAGTGTTGCTAGTAAAGTTTGTACTGAGAGTAAACGGTGAGCACACAAACGCCGGGTCCGGAACCTGTAACTTCCACTGCCACCAGACGGAGACCTAAGCAGACCAGAAAGTTAACAAAGCAACCAAATTTCCCGTCTGGCGAACACAACAGACACCAGGCTTTCCAGAGACATCGGACTGCTAGTTACTGACGTAAAAGGCTCAGTGCTACGCATACAGCAGTCTACACAACTGTGCGGTATACTCTCGCTACTAGCCATAAGTGCATACCGCACAGATGCAAACCAGTACCCTCCACTAGGAAACGACGGCAACAAATACCGCATTGCAGGCCCCGCTCAAGTCTGGAACCGCGTTGAGATACGCAGCTTTGCCATATATGACAAGCCAGTAGTCGGAAGGACTCGAAGAGTTAGGACTGCACTCACAACCATATCGACAGAAGAGTTAGAAAATCAAATAAGCGATAAGCAACAGTTGTGCACCTGTTTACCGTGACCATGTATACAATCGACGAAAGGAGCAATCAGAAATACCAAGTGTCTACATACGCATTGAAATAGACTCATTAAATAGTAACAGGGGAAGAAGTTCAATGTGAACTCCAAGTATATGATGACAGGATCTTTGCGAAACAGCAGAGGCACAACAGCCAAGAAACCGAGAGCACGCAGTCAAGTTTCACCGTAACGATCAACTCACAAAACGTCAAAGTAAGTGCGCCTTTTGCAACTGAATAATGGTGTGCAAGCGGCGAGTACCTGGTTAATGTCCAGCGATCAAAAGACGAGTAACCATCCAAGGCTTTAGAAACCTCAAAGGTTCGGGACTGAGGGTCCAAGGACAAAAGCGCTTTAGCTCAACCAACATCCTGTTTCGTGTTCCAATAAGCGAGAAGAGCTCCCAGCACATCGACGTGATAACCGATTCTTGCTTTTTTACTAGAAAAAGAAAGAATAGCAATAAGGTCACTGCAGGTTCATGTGTTTGCATACGCATCTATCATGTGGTTAGAGGCTGAACGGAGTATGCACAAGTAAACGGGGAACATGACCAACCACATTTCTCTCAGACTTCGTTTAATGCCCTCCATTGTTTGCGAGAAAAACACCAAAAGCAGACTCCTAACAATGTTTTTCCACTGGGTTCACCGACAGGACAATGGAAGCGTTTGATGGCAGGTCAAGAGACGCGCGTCATGATGACAGCGATCCTAAAACTGCTGGAACCGAGTTATATTTTCACTCTGCCCTTAAGGAAGATAATTACTAAACAAGTTCAAGTTCAAGTGAGACTGGAACGCTAGTATGAATCCCGTAAGTCAGTTTTGAGAGCAAGAGTAGTCAACACTTACTGTTCATAGGATTACATCGCAAGCGCTAATTAAAAGTTCTACACATGCTCCTCCATGTTAACAAGTTAAAGAGAAAAGGGATGCAACCGAAGCTAAAACGTAACCATATCGTCCGACATGATGATCGCTTCTAACGTGGCGCCACATCGATTTATTGTCCAGTGTTATCCACTTGAACAACCACAGGGTAGTTATGTTTGCCATCCATTTATATCAGCACGCAGACGTGTTCGCCATGGACATCTTCCTTTTATACACTCTTACCTTCACTGTCAACGTACCCAAATTTTAGCTCGGTTAGAATCCCGGTCCGCGCTCCGTCAACGCACTCGACGCCAACGACATTCTCCCTAGCTGGCTCTCTTCTGGCGCCCTATTGTTAGCAATGGCTAACTCTCCTCCCGTCCAGTAAACTTTTCCCTGACTTACTTTTGTGTGTTCTACCCCTTGGATTTTGGTTGGCCGTCTTGTCTCGTACCGGATATATAGCGCACGATCATCGCGCTATAGGCCCGTCGTCAATATTGAATCCAGTTTCGTCCAACTTTCATCCACGGTGGAGGTGGCGGAAAATAAGGAGGAAATTAACGCTTCCTGCACATTCGTTTTTAGATGGAACAGAATATATGCCCCGCGTGAGCTTGCAGGGACCGAGCTAATTTATAGATTCATGCGCCACTTACACGATGTTAGGTTCATGCCGACAGCGAAACGTTCTGCAGGAGTCGGTGGTGGTTAAGCAAAACATGGTTTTAATTCCGGCTTAATAAAATGCGTTTCGAAGTCGTCAAAGTGCCTTTTGGGTTATATCTTCTTCTCCAAAAATTTAGTGTGCAATGGCCGGGGAAATCTAGATATATCCGCGAGTTGAAGGACAACAAGCACGACAACGCGATTACTCACGCGATCTGCAGGTAAATGCGGTGGGCCGGAACCTAGGACGGAAGGACACAGTGGGCGACGAGCAGCGTGTGCGCGCAGAACAGTAGTGAAGTCGTACAACACAAAAACAGGCTCAATATAGAATATACAATCGAAGAGATAAAAGAGATACTTAGTTGGTGGTCTCAGTGTTCGCTGAGCTTGGCAAGTTGACTGCAAACTTTTCGTCACCACCCGAAGTGACATCGTCAGTGCGCTTGTAATTAGCAGAGTGGCGCGCACGAAGCGTTGGTGAGTGTGAGTGATCGATCTCCTAGCTGCTAGTCTGAGTTTGGATTGTTCGACAAGCACATGACCATCGAAATAAATATAAATAAATACATTTTTATTCCCGACAAGGCGAGGCACACCTTTACAGGCATGATCAAATTTAGCGAACATAGTGTGATCAAATTGTACAAAAGGAGATGTTTGGCATAACTGTGTATGTAAGTATATGGGTGTATATGCGTATGTAATTGTGTAGGAATGTATCCTGTGGTTTTGAATGCGCCGCAGAATGTTTTACTGTTTGTTATCGTCAGAAACGTGAGAATAAGCGTTTGATTTTCGGGGGTTGGATAGCATTTTTCGAATATCCACAGGCAAGTGACTTTGTATTGCGCTCAACTAAGCTTCATGACAGGAGCACCTTGGGCTCACAGGTCCTCCCCATACTTTGCGGTCCATGTCCCACCACGTGAGAGATCTCGGCCCGATCAGTTGCACGCATCTTACAGATGTTAGAACTGCTAATCCGACCACAAAAGGTATTCAGTCTACCCCAGTAGTAGCTGCGCGCTTTACAGGCTCCCACCGACACTTAGGTAAATAGGCAGTCTTGAAAAAGTAGGCGCTACCGCAAAGGCAACCTGGAAACACTAATCGGTAGCTCAAATCCTTTGAAAGCTCCTTTTTGACGTCCAGTTTCTTACTGCTCAACAGATCAGCACGTAAAGCAGCCTTGTACTATTGAATGGGAGCATCGTAAGCTTGTAGGCACTGACCAGGTAGGATATTGCATGGCAATGGGGAAGCCATCCGAACGGACAAACTTTCCTTCACTTCTTCCTTCTCTTCTTCACTTTGGTTCCTTCGTCTCCATCTTTACCCCTTAGTATTTTAGTAGATACCTAGTCCACTTGGTCTCTTGCGAATACTTATACTTGTGACCCATGAGTCACGTCTACTAAAACATTTAACAACATTAAGCCTCATGTGAAATGCCAGGTTCTAGCGTTGTTGTCCACACATATGGTGCACCCGTAAGTTACCATTTATCTGTCTAAAATAGTCGTATAAATTGCCTGCGTTTTAGGTATTTCTACCAGCCTACGTAATCGGGATCTACTAGTTGCCCATAACCGATGCCCTCCCCTAGGTTTAAGTACTTGCTACTTTACACCGCTGATTATATAACAGGGCCACCTACCCACCTCGAAGGCAATATCACCATAAGCTATATTCAGGCATTTACTCTCCACTTAAGCTTTCTTGGCCCGTACATTTAGTTTTTAACTGAGTTATACGTATGCCTATCACTATCGGAAACGCTGGTAGACAGGCATTATGAAAAACCAGATCCTTTTCTTCAATCATTTATGCTTGCACCACAATTTTTCCGGATTCCCTTTCTCTGGCAAAAAGCTAACCATGCTGCAGTGAGGCCCCTGTCACCTGAAAAGCTGGACACCCAGATATTTTGACCACCACTTCTTCTTTCCTTGGCCGTTCGTACTTAATTTTAACCTTTATCTGGCTCCAAAGCCTACCACACGTAATGCGTCATGGTGGGTGAACAACCAGCTCCCACTTGTTTTCCGTTATCTTCTCTGCTTGCGTTATAATATTGTTCATTCATTTTGCCTGACAATGTGGAAGCTTCCCACCAGGAAACCTTCAAGTTAATAGCTGTTGTGATCTCCCAGTTTTCTATTACCTTACACTGGTGAATATCACTTGCACTTGCATCGGACTCCCAACCAAGAGAGTTAGAGCTCAAAATAGCAACGCGATGCAGAAATGGTGTGCTTTAACACATGAGGCCCAATAATCCGTCACAAATGAGAAAGTGCATCCTCTATAAGATGAGGTGATCATGCCTAACCAAAGCGGCATTCGTGGTATTTCCCACCTGAATGCATTTCGCTAATTTTTTGGACACCTATTTCTCTATTATCAATAGAAGACATTGCTAGCTCATTAGCATTGGTGGCACATCCATTAAGAAATATAACATGACCTCGAAGGGCTGAAACTGATGATGTTTCTCCAGGGAACAATTGCGATATTCTGGTCCAACACCACAGGCACTTGCATCCGACTCTCAGCTAAGAGCAATAGAGCTCTAAACTAGCAACTTAATGCACAGTCGTGTGCTTTAGCACCTGTGGCCCACTAATCAGTCATGCTTGAGATGGCGCAACCCCCAAAAGAAGTGGTATTCGTGTCTAACCAAAGCGGAACTCAAGGTGTTTCTCACCTGGACACATTTTGTGAATTTTCTCACATTAGTTTTTTATTATCACTGGAAGACCACCCTGGCTCATTAATGTCAGTGATACAACCATAACGACGTATAAAATAGCCTCAAAGAGTCGAACCTGGTAATATTTCTGTAGGAAATGCTTGCGTTATCCTAGTTCAGACGGGGCAAATGAGTTTTATGTTCCTTTGTCTTATACATATGGACTCAGCTCATGCGGCATTGGTATAATTTTCGCATCCACCTCGGAGCATTAAAAACGTTGAATTCCACATTCATGGTGGATTCTGCGGCCCAATATACTCTGAAAATCGCACATGGTCGCATTCTGGCTGTGAGCTAGCTACACCATATCATGTGCTGTTCTACCTATATAATAATTCTTACAGCCTACCTAGTATTTCCCTATAAACTTTCCGTCTGTTTTCCCAACGTTTACTACGTTTACTGAGAAAGTATGCTTTTCGGCCTACTGCGTCAAACTTCGCTACTGCAGCGAATTACACGTTATCTTAGGCATTCCCAGTTACTACTCCATATTCGGAACTTATTACGCCTAGCCGTATTTTGTATTATTTCTTTCTTCTTTCTGTATCTGCTTCCAAAGCAGAACGTGAATTTAGCGGAGGCTCGAAAATGGCGCTATCCGCCGCCGACCGCTAAAATTGCAAATATCTCCATAACCACTGCACCCAGCTTAATTATTTTACATTCATCGTAACCAGCGCCTAGGGTTTGTCCTAGACCGCCCATTGTTGTTCCGCTTTAGTTAACATTTCGGCTCCAAAACGGCGAGGATTCAGCTTGTTTGGAGATTTACACTTTGAAATTCGCGCCAGGTTTGCGGTTGTGGTTTACTGTTTCTGGGCTATATTTTGGCTTTATTTTCCAATATTAGTGTATTTTCTAGTTAAGCGGGCTGGCCTTTCAGTCGCACTTTTCAAAGAAAGGCTAAATTGTTAGCCACTACTGTTATTTCCTTTGTTTCCACCCTCCACTTTTACCATCTAATTTCGGCTTGCTTATTCCTTTCCATGATCCCGCCACTAATGGATGCTCGAAATGCGGTGATGTGACCAAAGAAAAGGGATCAAATTTCCTCTAATTGATCGTTTACTAATGGAATCAGGCGCCTCAAGGTTTGGCAGCGGTAGCAGGTGAAAAGCGCAGAAACGTCGAGGCCTACGAAAAGTTTGTATTTATCCCTGCTTTACTGTTCGGAAAGATAAACACGATCAAAAGCAGTTGTTAACGATATTTCCTCTCCATGCATGAGCATGGAAGTTATGTAAAATTTGATCTGATCCCACGCAGGAACAGCATCTAGCGCTTGTCTAGAAAAATACCTATATTTATTTATTTAGTTTGTGGCGAGTCACATCCGCCACGTCGCAGTGTTGTTAAACAGACATTTGTGGCTTTTTATAGGGAGAATGCTTGCCAGGCGAAAACCCACCGCTGTCGCCGAGCTATTTGCTAGAACGGGTTAAACCCGAACCACCCAGCTGGCACCAGGAGGAGGTTGTTCGGCTAGCCAGCCTGGGTGTACGCGGGTGACTCTTCGGTTGTTTTCGTTTGAGGAAGTACCCACTCAGCACCAGTGTCCGATGAACGCCCGTTGGATGTCCGATGGGTGCCCGTTGGGTGACTGATCGAGCGCCTGATGGGCGCCCGAGAGGCAAAATATTGCGTCACTCATCGGGCGCTCGCGTAGAAAAGTAACTTGCCGGCTCCCTTCGCAAGCTAACATTTCCACGATTTCCGACCGTAACGATTAAAGCCTAGCCGCATTATCCTCCCTCCCATACCACTGCAAGCACGTTAATGCGATCGCACACATTGCATGCCATGAACACAACACACTTCTCGAAAACATAATGTAAGCTGGATCTCATAATTTACAAAGCGGAACCTTGCAGTGATAACCGTACTGTTTCCTACCGTATCCAGGATTCACGCTGTTTTATTACTTGTGTCTAGCGTCGCAACTTGTCAACGATATCAGGCTCTGTGTATCCTGGTGTTTCTTCTCATAATGGAATCTGTTGAGGACATGAGTGTTGCTTATGAGGTAACATACCCAGGAGCACTCGCGCGAATTGTGCGTTTGCTACAATTCACTTTCTTGCACGCGACGCCAATTCACTTGTTTGACCAAGTTGTTATCTATGCAAGTAAGCATGACGTTCCGCACACTTTCTGAGGTTGTCCGGCGGCTTACGTTAGATAAATAGTGCACCTACCAATAAGTGAAATTCCATGAGGCTTACCATGCTGTTTATAAACTCAGCGTTGCTGTTGAACAACGATTTTACGTACCCAGAGTTGATGTAGAAAACGAAGTGTTAACTGAAGCGAATAAATAATAAATTAAGGCAGTTTACCTACGTCGCATGTTTCTTGATATCCTTGTGCCGCCAGCTGTGAACGATGGGGTAAAATATCATGTCTCGGCGCACGGCAACCTAGGACATTTGTAGCCGGTTGCACTCAACGGAACTCATGTCGGTGGAGCTAAGAAACCCAACAGTTAAAAATACGTGGATCCGTGAATGGCAAACCTTTAACCAAAAAGCGACGTAATCTGTGTGGAATTCTGTACACATAATTCATTAAAACGCTGGCCAAACGCTACCGAAGGACTTCCACTGCGATGACAGCCTTATCTGGATGTGTTTTCGTAAGCAGTGCACTGAAATGTAATAAACCGCTTTGTCGCCGACCACGACGCACAACCATGGTCGGTCTAGTGTCGAGAAACAACGGCCATCATCTGTGACATTCTTTAACCTTCTCTCTGTTACGCGACGAAAAATTCGCGACGTCGCCGACGTCGGGCCATTTATGAGCTTTAGAAGCTGTCGTAGAAACGATTCGAAGGGAAATGCGGAAAAGTTATCCTTGGGTCCGAGGCGCCCGACCTCCTGACACATGTGTACTAAACAGTGCACGTTAAAGACCCCTCCTTCTCACCGTACAGCTTCGCGATATCATGCACCACCCTATTCAATACTGATTTCGCATGCAAAAGGTAATGAGAACACCACCTACGGCTGCACAGAATGCATGCGGCGACGAATAACATAAGGAAATTAATGTACAGGTCTTCGGGCAACACGTCGCGCCATTCTACTGCACCCAAATATAAAAGAAACCGACTGAATTTCGTTGCCTTCCATCGTTCCACGTCCTCAAACGTGCGACACTTACGCGGAAACTTTAACGTCAGGTTAGTGGAACACATGCGAACTCGTTCATTGATGATGTCGATGGATGTTACTGGCAAGCGTATGTTTCCACGTGTTGGGCCGCAGCGCCACAGCATTATTAACTTCCGTATTACTCCTAGACACAAGGTGTTAAGGTAATCAAGTGGGAAACAACTCATCATAGCAATCCGTAGGGCCTCAAAAGGTGATCCTCCGATGTGATTTTCCGGTTGTTTGCGTGTTCTAAAATCCATGTCATTACGTACTGAGCTTCTGGGATCGGTAGGGAAGATCATTCTACCATCAACATGCGAACCTGCAAATGTTTATCAAACCTTACCCTTTGCTTACCAGTCGTTGTTCATCTCTCGCAGGCGAAATATCCGGAATGTTGTTTCACCTGCCGAACGTATGCTTATGCAGGTGCACCGGCTATCACGCAGTTCAGCATGATATCTATAGCATCGTCAATATCATTCAAGTAGACACCTTTGCGAAACACAACCTTCATTTCATCCGCCACTGACCGCAGGAACTTATGCATATTAATGGGTTTCGATAATCCACTGTAAGGACCAATTAAAAACGCATCACTTAGCGCATTCATCAGCCTTCTAAGGCTTGGCCACAGTTGTCTGCGCGAGCTTTTGAACGCAGTCATTCCGTCAATATGGAGCTGCAACTTTAGCAGCGACGGACGGGGTGAATACGTTCGGAGCAACATGTCAGGTATGGCGTCCTGCAAACCCGTATGGATGTAACTGCCACCTCTGATTATTCGCACTGGGCACCTACGGGGTTTTATCGAAATGCTCCGAGCGTCAACCGGTAAGTTGGAATATAGACGCCGAAGATTGGGAAAAAGGAGGTTAATCTGGGTCAAAGTGAAGCTTCTGTCCGGAGCCACGTCAAGCAGAATTGCCTCTAAGGTAACCGATTCTGCTGGACGCAAAATGTTGGTTGGACGGGTTAGAAAATTACGTTATATACAAAACTTGCATACGTGCATTAAATAAAGGGGAAGCATACGGCACATCCGACTCATAGGTGTGATGAATGACACCACCATAAGCCAATACTGCGTCCGTAAAAGGCTCCTGCACAGCATGGCGCGAAGAATGCTCCTCTTGTGCGGTAGGTACAGTACCTATCATCTCGTGTGCAGCTGAAAAGAGATCCCACGAAAAACCAATACCTTGTAATGACATAACTGATTGCGCTTCTCTATGTATACCATCTTCAAATCGTCGTATTCTACGATAAATTTTTATGGTAGAGCAGCTTGAAAAGACGTTCACAGGCATCTTATCCACAGCGGAAAATGGACCAGCAAAGTCGGCGAGAAACAGAAGCGAAATGCTAATGACGCGCCAGTGGCAAAGTAATATAAAGGTACATTTAAACATGGTGTGGCAAATGAATTATTAATCGTTGTGGAGCAAAATAATAAAAACAGTATGCTGACTGCCAATTTTAATATACTAGGCCACCGCGCATTTCTATAAATAAACAAATATCATGATGGGACGAGGACTCTCACATCTCGCGGAAACCGGTTTGAAGGCCAAGACCAACAGGCACAGCCAGGAGTATAATGGTAGCGTAGGAGAGTGATTTGTAGTTAATTAATTTGTAAATGCAATACATCTTCGACTAGCATATGTATGAATGAAACGGGGTAATGTAGCTTTTAAAGTGCAATAGTTTGCGGTAACCTCCCTGCTAGCACAAAAAGGACTTTGAAGACGAAAATGTGTGGTAAAGTCCTTAACTGTCAACTATAAACATGAATCCATGGTTAAGGACTTGGGCGACCATTTTGAAAGCGAACTTTGTCCTTCCACTGCAGCTGTATTAAGTACACAGTGAAGAACTTTGCACGTTGTCCAATCATAAATCATGGTTTAACAGTGGACGACAGACACACCAGCGGAGCATGTATGGTCGTTGACGATTGACCTTGAACGGCGTGGACCAGTAGCCGTTCACGCACCACTACGATACGCACGCACGCTCTTAGGCGGAAACCCGGGTACACCACACCTAGCCGCTACCCCGGAACGCCGCACCTAGCCGCTACCCCGGTACGCCCCACGTATTGGCCACCCATCCAAGCTCCCACACAGCTGGATGAGGATCTCAAATCCCTACCTGCGCTTCCCGTTAATAATACTATGTAACGCAACTATCATATCCGCTTACAAATGCCAGGTAAAAGTGCGAGTCATAGGTATGACATATATTCTCTTGCGGCGTAACAAAATGAATGGCAGTGGAAAGCGTGGTATCATGGTGCACAGCCTGCTGCCACCGAATGGAGGAAACCATGTTTAACATGGCGCACATGCATGGTGCATGCCGTCCCACTAGTCATAGTGATGCCTTAGTGTTGCAGTCCCACTGAGCACAAAGATAGAGGGAATGGAATCCGATCATTTCACAGTAAGAAGTCTGTTTACCGACGTATAGTAGTGGATACATTAATTGTAAGGACATCAATACTGATAACAGAGGTCCGTGTTCAGTTTGAAACCGTTACCGTTCTTCCATGCCGTCGCCGGGGCAGTCCAAGTCCACCAATTGGGAAAACTTATTTAAGGAATGTTATTAAGTAATCCACCATTTCAAACCTGATGGCTGCTTGCACAACCTTTGGGAGTGTCGCGCCATGCATTACCACGAATGGATTTCAAGTATTTCCTAACATATTGTGTAACGTCATGGGGTGACACGTCACTTCCGGAGAAACATTTTAGTAGAGAAGCTAGGACAAGGATGGAAGGGCAAAGATGTCGCTTACCTTGCATTTCGGTGAATAGCTTCGTTTTCCGGAATCCTTGTTTGTTGCGGGAACCGGAGTAATTGATCTCTGCCACCAATGACTGCGTTAGAAGGCGCTGCATCATGAGGCGTACGGTCTCCGACAACGTTTCTCCATGCACACCTTCCAAATAAGTATGCTGCATGCATATGTAAGGTATCAAAGCATTCTACCAATTGATGCCTGCGTCCTGCATCCTGCATTAGTATATCGAACGACTGCAGTTCCTCCACTGATGTAAGTGGCAAAGGAATCTGCGTTGCCTGCTGCCCTGGTTGCCCGGCAACTGTTGCAGCCATCGATCTCATGGAGCTCTTCATATACTCCAGTGTCTCCATAATTTTCTGAACATTACTTGCAAACGTAAACCCTGTTTTAGAAATGTAGGAAGTTACCATTTATGGACTGCAGTTCATTCTTCATTTGGTCTATATCGCCTGCAAAAAATGGTAAAACCTCACGTACATGCTTACGGTGAATAGCATTCCAAATGCTTGTAGGAATGGCGATGAAGGAGGAATCGGTGGTGGACTCTAGTACTAGGACAATTAAGCTACAAAGTGTAAGCACCAACCCGATGCCGTTTTCGGAATCTGTGGGTTCGACTTTTCACCACAGTTAGATGCGGTATTGAACGCTGTAGTTTAACATTAAGCAACATTTACCCCTTAACTGTATAAGCTGGTTTGCATCCACCCATGTTGTATTGCTGGGAAGACCATGGACGTGAGTTTTTACAAATCGTGCGGGCCAACTCAGTTAAAGAACAGATAGGTGGCTGTGGGAACCATGCGTTTCCTGGGTGGCTCAAAGTCATCGTCTTCCGAAATCAAACGACGTGGCATACGGCTGTGATGAAATGTTATATAAATGTGGCAACTCACATGAGTCTGTGTTGGGGGTGTGCTCATGTCGACTGTTGAATCCGTGTCTTCCGGCAGGTTCGAAAGTTCGACGGAGTTTGCTATTGCATCAGCCTGATCGAAATCCACTGAAGACTTATGACAGCACGGAACTTACTGGTTCGCCGAAGTATAGTCACACGGGCCAACTTACAGTTTTCCTCCGCCGGCCGGTGTTCCCTCACAGCGTTAAGGTATTCAGAAGGGGATACGTTTGGTAGCAGCGCCTGCCGACCGTTCCCAAGCAGCCAAGAGCTGCTTATGGTTGTAACCGAGCATCCGGTGGACGTGCTCAGGGAAACGACGCAATATGTTAATGAAGCCATAACGCTGAAATAGATGACTTATGCAAGTCCGTTTGCACAGACACTGATTACGAGAACAATGTAATAGCAACGAAACTTTTTATTAAAAATATTGTCTACATGAACCCCCACTCCGAAACACCTGTGCTGTCTCCTGAAAAGATGTGCCGTTGAATGCATCGCCATTGAAAACCTGTCAACATGTGTAAGATAATGAGCATGTTACCTGCGTTGGTGCTGGTAAACGCCATTCCATGTTGTTCATATTGTTTTACATCGTTTGTCGAGCGCTTGTCAACACAGATCTAAGGCTGCAAATATGTTGCAAACGGAAGAAGGTATCTGGAGATGGTATAACGCATGCACGGCTGTGAAATGTTTACAAACAATGGTCTCACATTCTGAGCCCATATGGTCAAACCGGACAATGCAATAGGGGTAATCAGATACGATGATAACGTTATCAGGTGCGCTGCATGCGTACAATGTACCATCCAGTATCAACAGTTCACGACGTGTTAATGCACGATGTTTTATGCAAGTAAGCTGAGATTCAGGCCAAGGCGAGAAATTGGAGACGTCCGCATATTCCAAGCACCGTCTCACAATCTGCGCCGCGAGATTTCGTGCGTTCCGCACTACTCGCTTCAGGACGCCTATATAAGACTCGAATGGAGATGCGGAGAAATCATCAAGGGTTCCATGCACTTCCACATCCCATGCTAGGTGACTTAGGCAGTGAACATTGTACGTCATCTGGTCTTTCCCGTACAGGCCGTAGTACCTGTGTCTGAAATTAAGCAGCAACCGTTTCGCGAAAGACCAGTAATGCCTATTCAACAGCGGGTGACAGAAGATGTATATTCCTAGATGAAGGTGTAAAAAGTTGTCGTAATAATCTCCCGGTAGCACGTTTATCAACATTGCAGGCGCGGCGTATAATACGAACTGCCTAAATTCCACGGCTTTCCAACCTTTAAACATAGATATACCTCTGCAACGCCTAGGAAAATCACATGGCCATACAGTCGTATTTTGTAGCAATAAGTGATCTATTGCATGCAATGTATCATTAGGCAACTTTAATTTCTTCCATGTCGGTGCCTCCATCCATAAACCGATTATGCGTCGCAACATTCCTAAGCACACGCATTGCATGTAGTCAATGGGAAATTTCGAAACCATATCAATACCGAGGTATTCAAAAGGGGACGTCAAAGATCGCTTCCTTTTCATAACCGATTTATGCGACCTAAGGCAACATGTAGTAGATGGGAAGGTAACCTTTCGGTTGACATAAGTACCTTTCTGAATGCATCTGCCGCAACTGCTGTACCCTGAGTGCCCCTTGGTCCTCTTCACATATGCTCGAGCAGGCGCGTCACATATAACAGCCCCTAACTCAATAGATGTGGGCCTGTAGCATGTAGCAAGCGTGAAACCCTTTGACAGCAGCACCTGCAAATCACGTATCAGGGGAGTTAGAAATTCAATCACATCGGTTTTCTCAGGACCACCGTAAACACCGACAACAAATGGTTTTGACTTCACGGGGTAAATAGATCGACACTGAATCGGCCAGGTCTGCATTCTCGAGGAGTTGAACGGGGTGAAAGCATCTGTGTGCAGCTGGAAAACAACCCTTTCCGGCGACTGTATGTCACCACCCCGGTAGGTACTGCGTGGTCCACGCAGCAGCCCAATGTGTCCATATGCACGGGCACCAACGCTAATGGTCTGCACATTCCTTGGAGTTCTCATAAGCGTTCGGTAATCTTTCGGTATCCAAGGCATGCTCCTGCGAAGGGCCGCAAGCAACTTGTTCACGGAAGAAATGCTGGGTCGTGTGCTTCGCACCCATTGTCTTAAGTCTTCCATGACATCAGTGGTGGCAATGCGATCCGCGTCCCTGCAGCTAAGTGCTTGCACCGCTTCCAATTCTGATGATGAAACCAATACACCACTAGCAATGATTGGCACTGCCATTGTACTCCGCTGCGCTACCGCATTCTGTAACTGCATGTCATTAGTGCGAAAACGCCCTGTTGAAGCTTATATGAGGTAACGAGCAATAACATAGGGAGGTTAGAACTTACCGGTGTATGGCAACGGTTCACACATATTGTACGATTTGAGATCTCATTTTCTGTACGCTTCACAGAACAAACCTTTTGATCAATTTGTCCGATACGCCTTTTCGCGCGGAAATATCGATCCCGCAAAGTACGGTCACTGGGCAGCATGAAAGCCCATTGTCGGTTTGTACACAGTGGTCTCATTAACAATGCTGAACATAAAACGTTACGTTTTACGTGCCCACGTACATTTAAAAGGACCCGGATGAGTGAAAACACGGAAACGTCCAGCAATGTCCCCACCGGTATTACTAACGGAATGCGCCCTGCAAAAGAGAACGGAACCTCACAGTGAAGCTACCTATGTAGAGCAGGAGTAATTGCCCAAGTAAAGATAACAGTGCGCGAACTCTGCATTACGGCAATAGCACCTATAGGTGCCCTATAGGGCAAAGCAACGGCAACGCTTGTGAAATAATGCCATCTAATTACATGCCACAATTAACAACATTTCGTAAATACCGCTGTAAAATAAAAGGTGGAGGATGCTTCATGCAACTCCTTCACATTGGTACAGCTGAGGGTTTAAACATCCACAGCTAGCAAGTATCATTGATTCTCTCTGCTTCTGCGTCTCAGGAGCCTTGGTGTACTTGCATCCAACCGCAACCAGCAAAACTCACCAATCATGAATGCTGTCCCTATCACCTCAGCTTTTGATTCTGCATCCGAATAGACAAAAAACAAACGATAATGGTATGGGATTTTAGCCTACTGAAGATACAATGGTCTTCCTAGACCTACATGTCTATACACACAATATTCCTTTATTCCGTCCGAGTTGGGTAGACACAGTGGGTTACTATATCAACTAGCTGAACGAACACAATAGACGTGACGTTTACATTAGGTATGATCAACGTACAGAGAGACGTTTAATAGAACATCCTGCTAGCGACGGCAATATGATACTCTTAACGTTCACCGTTAAAATTGCCACTAAACGAGTACCTCCATCCTACTACACCAACCGCAGTATTAACTGGAAACCATTCCCTCAACTAATCCGGTTCTGCAATTAAGATGTCTTCTTTCTCTCCAACAATACACGCACAGCCGTGGAGTATTTCTAGCCTAAGTTTCAGCAAGCCATAACCCTCGTTGCTGCACAAGAGAAAGGAACCCGTGACGTGTATAAAGAAGCAGCCTAATGTTCGATGAGTCAGCAATCCAGCAAACCGATCGCTTGATACAAATGGATAGGATACTTTACAATGATTCCACAGATGTAACGACTCATCTCTGAAATCAATCCCTTACAATTTATAGGGAGAACACATGAAGAGCGAGAAACTCTATGAATGAAATGTAAAGTAATATACTTTGGCTGACTTCTTCGAAAAAACAACAAAGGCTTTTCTTTGCTCAATGAAATGGCAGACGACATCCAGGCGCATTCAGCTGTTTCTTCTCCATCTATGTGACCCTTTGCACTAACGCTATAGTTACACTAAGGCTCCAGCTAAAGTGCTGTCGCTCTTTACAATATCCGGCCAAGCTACACACTCTACTCAACCATGCTTAATTCTGGATGCTGATGGAATTCCCCCCATCCGCCATGAAACTGGGAGTGCCTGATATGCCACTGCTCCTATTGTATATGCTGGCCATTTCACTGGGATCCAAGTAATTTGCAGATCAATGGAACACTTAATTCATCAGCCTTTACCACAAGGGCTGCGCAAAACAAGAAATGGACAATAACAGGAAAAGCCAAAACACTTATAATAGCCGGAATTTTCGTCAAATTCGTAACAAAGCGTGAGGAAGTTCATCAATTCACTGGAGCTAATAGAGAGGTCTTAAAATGGTTTCTTTGTATACCCATCCTACACATGCTGTTAGCTGTGTTACCTGAATTACATACCGCACTCCACTGACTCAAAGTATCCCATATGTGACAGGTGGACGCTGACGTTTTAAGCACAACAGTCAAGTATCATATGTTGCGATCGCCTGACACCCGAAGTATCCATCACACGTAACAGCGAACGCATCTGTACAACGGTTTACCCGTGACCTCTGAAACAGATATGCTTGTACCTTCAAACGCTCTGAACAGATTAAATATCAGATAGCACGAGTCAAACAATCCTTCGCTAACATCTCTCCTAACATGCATGCAATCACAGTAACAGTTGAACTATGAAAAATCCTTAATCGTCTCATCCTGGAGTATCGCATCATAATCTGAGGCAATATGAAGACATCAGACAGAACATGGATAGAAAGCCTTCAACGGTCGTTTAATAAGCACGTATTGGAGAAATATTATATCCTAAACTCTCGAAGGCGATGCCAGCAACTATATCTCCATCCGCTTCGGCTGCAAAGACTAATAGGTAACGAGACTGCCGCATAATCTGGTTCACGGCAATAAACACTGTAATCGATCAATTTTTATTATTGCAGCACAAACAAATAACCAAGAGCTTACCTTGATTATATCAGAGACAAGGTAATTTTGCCGTTGAACCTTCGCCTCACCATATATGCTTCACTGTGGAATCGGTTACCATTCACCATCAAGTCCTGTGAGACTGTGCAATTAATTTGCAGTAAATTGGGAAGCTACCTCTACCTGAACATCATTAGGTTGCTTATTTGCTAGAACATGTTATTTGGACATCCATTTAATGGAAGCCCAGATGACGTCTTTATGTTGTAATCTCACCGATTCACGCAATTTAATTAGTCCTCAGTGTCTAAAACATACGCAAACTGTAAATTTGCCTCCAAACATCGCATAGGACAAACATTTGGGGTAAATTCTTTGCCAGAATTGGAGCTAAATATAAGAAGATAACGTGATATTGCTCTTGCAGGAGCATGACATCACATGTGCGTGTATGTTCTGCGCTAAATATTGCCACAGCTTTTCACTGGAGGGGAAACATGAACCTTATTCTTATTATTATCTTCATGCGGTATTATTATTGTCTTCATGCGGTATTATTATTATCTTAATACGATATATTTTTTCGACCAACAGCAATACTGACCTGGGGTCCAAATGTGCCATTGCTATTGCACACTTTGGACAGGGTACAACTTGTGCGCTCGATACGTTTCGGCCGCTAGGAGAAAGTTGAAAAGTCGGTACTGAGGCACCATCATCCGCCCGACTAAGAATACGAACTTATGTTAGCTCGTTCAGACAAAGGATCTGTTGAAGTGGTGTTGACGTAGAACGTGCAAACACCTCATCCTAAGTTGACAAGCTATAGTCAGGAGTATCGTTGGTGACCCGTAGAACCGACACTCTCATCCCTGTCTGCCTTATGTAAACAGCAATGCGTCAACCTACTAGGGTGCATACCTTTACCCCATCGCCACATACTTCTAGCCCTGTGCATACATCCATAGAGTCCCATTGGATAATATCCCATGACCAATAACAGTGTCACTGATAGTGCATGCATGTAACCCCTCAGGAAGCGAAATAATTGATGCTCGCGAGAACTTGAATGCCCAACACGTTATTTTGTTTTCTTAACACGACTGCTTATTAGCGTTATGCGTTTCCTTTAGGATGGTATAGATCTCATGAATTGTGTCATCCAAATATTCTAACAGTTTTTTCTACTCGTGTTGTTCCGGAATGGAATATTTTAGATATTTCCACAGTCAATTAAGTTGGATATCTTACGCATTCTGCAGTTATTAATAATGCGAACGGGATTTAGAAAGGAATAAGCGGTGCAATCTTACTGTAGGTAAACGAATAAAAGTTCATGTCTATTACTTTTCCATGCTCTTCCTAATATAACATTAAGTATGTATCGCTAAAAAGTCGATTTCCTAAATAAGTTTTCGTCAAATCTTTGTCCCTCTCAGTTTTTCAGTTTTTAAATACTACAGCGCATGAGAAATTTCATATTTTCCAAATCCAACTTTGAATATAATAGCTACTTTCACAAAATATACATGATTAATTTTTTCTTTTTATTGTGCAGTGGTAACAGGCAACTTTCATCACACTTAGGTTAGTACTACGACTATCCAGTTGCGGTAATCTAGCAATTGCTTTGGTCTCATATTTAGTGCAGATGTGATGCAGGCTGTCTTTCAAATTTGTAACTGTTGCATCCTGAAATCCCCACCACCTTGTGCTCATACCTGTCTCGGCAATCGGAATCTAAGATAAGTAGTGGATTTTAATCAGTAAATCCGCAACTGACTTAGGCCAGTGTGAAATCCAGAATTGGTTTTCATACACTCGATATTCTAGTTTGAAGCGCAGTGGCATGAAGCTAATGTCCTCTTTACAATATGGATTTACGCTTCTAGAAGCAAGCGCTGTTTTATGAAAATCCTGCTACATGTTTAACAGTAGAGGAAGCGATCTATATCCCAGTCGCATAGGCTTCCAGCCTTTAATCAAATCCTAGCGATGTAAAATACTGGCCTTACGAAGTTGCGGGTGTTTTTGTATGCCGAGGATTACGCAGGACCGAAGCGTTCCAATTAAAAGAAACAAAATTTTATGACCAATCTAGACTTTGCGTAGGATGTTTATTCCCGATGAAATTTCATCACTGTATTTCAAAGCATGTACAAATTAAGGACACGAATTTGGAGCTATTGTTAAGTAACTAGAAACATGATTGCCGGTTGTTAGACCAGCCCACCGTCCTCTTTCTCTAAACAAGTCAGCCGGATAAGCGAGATTATAATTAAGTTCAGCAACTCACGCTTGGGTTCTGTAGACCAAAACTTAAAACAAGACAAAGTATTTCTGATCCTGCAGTTCTTAGTAACATTTTCGTCTTATTCTGGGCGAACAGTGGTTACCTTAATGATCTGTAGAGCGAAAGCGTTATTTGGTTGTATATTCACATAAGGTTGCCAACAGTTTATTTGCAAAGCTTTGTTGATAAAGAAAATGTGCAAAACAGACGTCTGCTCTCATCGAATCTCTTCAAAGTCTTTTAAAAACACAACAGTAACATCCAGGTGTTTTTCCACGTAATCTCACTTAAAAGATGGAGGTTAAAAAGCTGCAGCAAACCATAATGGAGATTTTCATCTCCTGGTTGTTTTACGCATCACAGTTTGTCAAAGTGCCCTTCAGTTTAGGACCATCATGAAGCTGAAGGAAGTCATTATTATGCGACTTAAATCAAGCTCAACCCTGGTCCAGGTTGTACCTACTAAAATGACAATGAGGTGATAGCAAATTCTTACAATTATATTAGCATGATCAAGACCATTCTTTGTAATTACTACATATGCTATGTCTATAGACGGCCGGCCGGAATTCGCTGCTCCTACCTTTTCGTCGTTCTTGAATCCAATTCTTATCGCATATTCACCCGAGTACACTCATTCGATCAGCCTTGATGGGGCGTACACAGTGCGCAAATTTGCTGGACTGTATTCCTAACGTATAATCACCTACTGTTGATTCCCAATTTCTGCTGCGATCAGGTGTAAACGGAAGTGGACAAAATCAACACTTTTGTTACTTCGATCGCGGTTCGAATAATCACTGGAAAGCATATCACGAGGCCCATCCATCAAAACCGATTCCAGCCAAATCGGTAGTTTTGTAAAGCGGCTACCAACACTTGCATCTTCTCCCTGCTTTCGCCAAACGGCATAACGAACCCGTGGACTATCACCCAAGTCAAACTTCCGTGCGGACCTATCCAACCGGTCAATCGCCGCACCCTTTGTCGGATTGAACTGTACGTGCGCCCACCAAAACCGACGGATTGACGCGTCGGGACATGGCACAGAGTTAAACTCAGAGTGAACGTGTGCACAGAACGACTGACTAACAAAGAACGCCTTGGTGCACTTTGTGATTACCGACCTGGTTGGTTTGTATCGACCTTGTGACACAGTATCCATTTTAGTCCAGTTTAATAACCGGTTTACCTTAACTGAGATCACAAGCCCTGAACTCCAGCGGCTTATCACAAGATGCTCGTTAGCAACGTTAAAACGAGAAGCTCCACCATTAATACAATGAATGGAGAGAAATGCATTAAAAAGCTCGCAAATCTCCCAGCTTATAACCAATCTGTAAGCAATGATGAAACTAAAGCCTCATGTTCTGTTAGTATACCTGCCATCAAGTGTCGATTACCAAAGCGTAAAGTGACCGTTAAAACTCGTAAAGCACCGACAACTTCTAAAACTGCGAGACCTTATAATTCAGCAGATGTAAAATTATGCCCAGCTGCTCTGCCGTTTCAGCCTATTAACTTGCAAAACATCTAAGATGAAGTCACCCAGCTTAAAGTGAAAATGTTGTCGATAGATAGTTCTCTGACTGTCCTCCGTGAACTGGAACCTATAACTGCCCTAATGCAAAAGACGTTGAGTCCCAAAGTAGAGCAAATGTTACCCGCAGGTTCTCTTATCGATTCCGTCGATTGCATCGTTCTAGAAATGCAGTTGTTTTTAATGTCCCGGATAATATTCCGCCTGCAGCCTTGCGAGATATATCACTTAAAGCTGCTAATATGGTTGGCATGGAATGCAGTTGCATAAGACTCAGAAAGAAAGTCCAGCGCTACTCGTGTCCAATCCTATTCAAATTTAATAGCGCTTTAACCGCTAGTGAGTTTATAAGCAGACGTGATCTAATTGCTGCCAACACTACCTTTAAGACCCTGAGAGTAATCGCTGACAGAACACCTTTACAAAGATTACTCCTGCATGGAGATTTTAACCTTATCTCTCGACGCGACTCGTTACCCTCAAATGGGGTCACATCTACAACCGTTGCTAGTCTCGTTCCCAACTGCCAAACTGACACCCCAACATTAAGGTTACCTACACACGATGACACCCATAACCAGTCCATAAGTATAATATGCCCCCTCGACTCTCCACTAACAACGCTACGTGCAGCGGATAATTTAGAGCCTATGATTTTTAAAACAAAGCACCACCGTCGCTATCAACCTGCGACATCGCATCCAGGGGACAGTTATGTACAGCAACCACAGATCACTAACTCCCTTGTCGATTTAGACTTGACCAGCATTGTGACCAGAGACCTGACTGCTTCCCTTGACGACGAAAGACCTAGAGCAATTGATACGCAGCAAACAAACGAGCCACTAGCTGGAGACAAAAATCCGGTATCTAGCAATCCATCTTCACTGAACGAGGGTTCTTCTAATCCTACCACCCAAAATCTTGACTCGGCTGATACTCAGAATCACCCTATTTCCCACAAACTTACAGCCACACCTGCAGTTCTCGTGGTTAAACCAGTTCAAACCCCATCGCCCCATAAAATTGCCGCCTGCCCCATAAGGCCAAAGAAACCATTAGTTTACAGTCTCCTTGCTTTCAATATTCCTGACTCTACTGATCTCATTGACGTCGTTACAACTTTAGGTAAAGTGGCTAATGTGAAATCTCATATGTTTAATGCTATTAGAGTGCCCAACAGGATACAGGCCCACCCAGCACCAATCAGATTTACCTCTGTCGACCAGCCCACGTTGGAATCGCTTGTTAGTAAGTTAAGTGCCATTCGAACAGTTCCTTACTTATCAAACATTTACTTCAGTAGGTTACTTGCTCGACCCTATGTTTCTGTCCACCCGAAAACGTCTGCTGTATCCATTCTTGGTGCACCATGTTTACCTATTGACCCTTCCCGCAATGGCAATCCCACTTATATCCCTGATAGATTGAATGAGCAGTCTTTTTTTGTAGACCTCGGGAGGAAACTCAGTGTCATCCCTGCCCAACAAGCCTTCAACCTTTTTCTGAACTTTCTCAGAAGTATTCAGACTTAAATTTGGTAGTTGTTCCTGCACCATCATCCATTTCCATTCCAGCTCAAAATTACCCCACTCCTTCCATCTCAACTTATGATGACACACCGTCAGATATTTACCCAACTTATTCAACCAGTTAGCGTGTCTACCTATCCAGTCACAATCCACTATATCGCTTCTCTCCTATGCTCGCTCACTTCGAAATAAGATGCCCACTCTTCTCTCCATGGTGTCTCTCTTTCAACCTGACTTTATCCTAGCTACAGAGACATGGTTCACAAGCGAAACTCCGCAGTCTTGCTATCACATTGATCAATATCATAGTTTTCTTGCGTGTCGAACCTCAGTCCCTGGTGGCGGTTGCATCATTTATATATCAAATAACTTCCAAGCATCACTGCTGTGCGCTTCCCTTCAAGACAGCGATATTGACAGCATAATTGCACATGTTACTCTAGGTAGAACCTCGATGGTTTTGGGTTGCATTTACTCCCCTCCGAATCCCAGTACCGATGACTTACGTACATTGGAACGCTTGTTTTGCTACTTAGCAGAATTACCAGTTAGATGTAAAGTATTAGCAGGAGATTTCAATATGCCTGATATTGACTGGAGATCGTGCGCCGCACCTACTAAATATTCGAGACTGATGTCTTCTTTACATATATATGGATGGACACAACATGTCCATTCACTCGCCAGGGGAAACCACACTCTCGATTTATTCCTTACACTAGGCCTATCCAACGTTTCTGCTGTTGTTCTAGACAATTTCCCTGGAAGCGATCACAAGATGGTCCAACTCACCTTCGATAAGCCATTTTCTGATCCTACCCCGACTAAACCTGCCGTCCTCTACCGACCATACAATTTGTTACACATGGAATCGCTTTCCGCCCCTCTGAGATCCTTGCACTGGGAAAATTTCTTCCTAACCAATGATCCACAAGTGGCAGCCGATGAGTTCTACAAGAACATTGAGATGTGTCTAGATGCTCTAATACCACTGAATTATTGCCGTCATTCCAGAAAAATAAAATTAGAGTCCACCCCCGGAAAATTTTCACGCAAACTTGCACGACTCCGAAATTACTACTTGAAAACAAATGACTTCTCCCTAGTATTGCTACAACAAAAAATCCTTGCTCAACTTGACAGACTGCGGCATATCAGCCTTATGGACGTAGAAAGACGGGCGCTAAATAGCATGAATAAAAACCTAGAACTCACCAAGCTGATGAAATATAGAAACAAGAATATGGAAACCCCATCCATCTGGTAATCAAATAACTAACAATCCAGCTAAAATAAGCAGGGATTTCAATAATTACTTTTGTTCTACTTTTAACACCACTGCTGCGGCTCCCTCGCACATTATCCCTCTGCTTACTGATGACAAGATCTGCACAGTTGACTTTGAACTTCGTGATATAAATCGACTTATCACCTCTACGAAGTCATCATGGGATGCCGGACCTGACAAATTACCACCAACGCTTATAAAATACGGTGGATCTGATTTCCCTGTACTACTTTTGAATCTTTTTTCTCTATCCATGAACACCGGTGGAAGACGGCTGTAGTCATTCCTCGCTACAAGTCAGGCTCTGTGCATGAAATGGGCAACTACCGCCCAATAAGCCATACTTCTATCCTCTCTAAAATGATGGAGCGTCACATAAACTCCAAAACTGTGGACTTCATGATGTCGCGAAATCTTATCAACACCTCATAACACGGCTTCCTAAGCACGCGATCGTGCATAACATGTCAGACAGACTTTCTCAGTCTCCTGACTACTTCGCTCGATGATGGTTCACCAGCGATAGTCATCTACCTCCATATGCACAAAGCATTTGATCGTGTCCCTCATAACCACCTCTTATCCAAACTAACTGCATATGGCATAGACAACCCTCTGCTTTCATGGTTTGATTCTTACCTAACTAACAGAACACAGGTTGTGCAGATCGAGCACGAAACAAGCACGCCAAAGCCCGTCACCAGTGGTGTGATACAAGGTAGTGTTCTGGGACCCTTTTTATTCCTACTTCACGTAAATGATATTTTTGATGTCTTTGCCTCCGGCAAACCTTTCCTGTTTGTCGTTGACATCAAAATTGTTTACACTTTTACTCCAACTGAGGTCAATGATACACTTAGTGTAATCCAGCATGACTTAAGTACACTGGACTCATGGAGTTCCAAATGGATAATGACATTCGCTACTGATAAAGGCCACGTAGTATCCTACAGACGTGACATCACACCAGGTTCGCTGACTATAGATGGTAAACCATTGTCTCACTGCCACACTATCCGGGACCTAGGGATCCACTACTCGAGCACCCTTAACTTTTGCGAACACGCAGGACACACCGCAGCTCAAGCCCACCAAAGCATTGGGCTTTTGTTCAAAACAATTAACTTAAAAGAATCCATTAACACCATGTATAGAATAAAAACGCGCCCGCTGCTTGAATATGGCTCCATCACCTACTGTAATTCTAGAATGAGTGATCGTATGGCATTGGAACGTGTTCAGCGATCATTTACTAAGCGTCTTCTAGGCTATTCCACCACCCTATCTTACATGGATCGTTGCGTTGCCTTAAAACTTGATCCACTGTGGCTGCGAAGAATATAACTTAACCTTTTTATCGTCTTCGATACAATTACCCAAAAAATACATTCTTCACGCCCATCGGTACAACGAGCAGAATTATCGAATTATCGCACCCGAAATAACAATCACAATAAAGTAAAAGTAAAAAGATCACGAACGAAACTGTCTGACAACTTTTTCCTAAATCGATACTCCATATTGTGGAACAGGCTTCCATCTGAGGTACGTGCAATCCAGTCAGGGTTGAAGTTCCGACACGTTATACATTTCTTTCTAAACGTCGAAACAGCGATCGGTATATTGCAACCTACCTTGACAAGTGAATCCCCGTAAGAAATAGGAGCAAGATGGATATAGTATCAATATCAGGGAATCTCTTCATTCTCCTGTTGCCCGATCTTACTGCCCTCTCCAAATTTATCAGTAGCAATAACGTGTTTTCTAAAGGCAAAAATATCCTGATTAACAATGAAGTTCACACTCACCAAGACGGAAATGTGCCCTAGAGTTCCTCTCGAGCAAATTATTTCGCATTTGTTCTGCAACGCTAATTATTTTCTACTTATCTTTTCCCCTGGACCCCTCCCTTAGGTACGAGCTGCTGTGTTGCGTGCTCAGAGAAATCATTGTTGATTTAATCCTTCTGCTTTTGGACTGGATCCATTTGATAACACCTTCCGAAAACCTACCATGATCTTCCACGCTTACATTCACTCTGAACAAATCCCCTCAACGAAATCAGCTTCTCCTCTTACTGCACACAGCTGAACAGTTGGAACGACAGTTAACTTACTTTACTTTGCGTACAGTTTTCTCTCCCTCCCTGAAAAATACCATGCGTACATACAATATTTCTCAGTACCATACAAAATTATTTCGCATCACCAATTTTCCCATTTTGATCTCCGACAACTGCTGGAGCTATCTTACTATTTCCTCCGAAAATTCTCCTTTTCTGTAAAAAGCATGTATATTCCTGAGGTTATCAGTTACCAGTGAAACTTGTACAATCTGAATCGAACAACGTCGGACGAAAATCTAGCATTTCACTTTACTGTACGTCCACCCACTTTTATTTGCTTATTTCTCTCCTTCCAGTGTTGGCCAGGATTGGGCCGATCTCCCGAGGCTATGGATAAATGCTTCCGAAAAAAATGCAGCACACTCATGCAGTATGAGTTATCATAAACTCACTGGCACATATTACAAGTGCTTGATTCTAAGCAGCTAAAAGATAGCTGTATGATGGGGAGAGCTTTTCATTGAACACAGGCCCCCACAAAACAGTGCTGGAAACAAATCAGATAAAAGATGGCTATATGATGGGGAGAGCTTAATATATATCACAGGCCCCACATAACTGTATACATATAACGCCATAATAGCACATGGCCGGATGAGATGTGGAAGAGAAGTGTGGAAGCAGGTCTCCGGGAGACGGTTTCATGATGGGTCGTATTACTCCAATTAAGCTGACAGTTTATATCTACTTTTATTCTTACTCTCAACTTCTACTACTCTTACTCATTTACTATTTTTAATTGATTTAGCACTGAAACATTCCTATGTGAAAACAATAGAGCACTGAATATCCCTCTCCACTACCCGACTTTTGCACCACATGATCAGGCTCGTAGTCTGCCTGTGTCTCGCATGTCGAGAAATATATCATTTATAAGTTATGTGTGTTTCAATGAACTTGCCGAATACCCAACCACAAGTTGGTGCCTTTGTTTTACTAAGGCCTATATGTAGCAAATTACGGTTGAGAAATAATTACATTGCCAAAAATATTGGCAACTATATTTGATTCCAACTTTTATTAACTCAACTTCCTCACTTTAAGGGTATTACGAAACTTGCTGAGATCCATGAAGTTAAAACAACCTGCTATCCAAATTAGTAGTCGAACTTCAATCGTACCGTTCCTAATTTATCACATTAGAGCATTTGCTGCTCAACCCACAGTTATCAACCAGTTGTAATCTAGAGAACCACATACTTCAAAAATTCGTAATCGGATCATTCCAACCTCGGATTACACACGAATTTGCCAGAGTAGATTTCATCTGTCAAATCCGTACACAACCAAGCATTCAGTCTCCATTTTACTGCTCCTTGAAATTACTCTTACAAAACTGATAGCTATAGATAATGAAATTGAAATCGGCTTATAAATTTAATTAAACTGAACCACAATGTTTTTTGTAAGTTGATGATAATGCAGGTATAAAGCAGCAGTTGTGATGGTTTAAAAGAAAAGCATTAGAACGCGCCATGCGTGACAAACATTTCGAGAAAGATAAAAAATTTATCTGTGAGATAACTCAGGTAAAGCGGCAATAGTTTAGTTAATTCAGGAATATAGTGATTAGTAAATGAAAGTTGCAATTGCAAAACTCGCAACAGATCTGTAAATGAGATCAATAAACGAAAATCCTTTTCAGCAAAATGTGCCTACGGTCCAGCTTTTTGCTACGTCTGTTTTGTTGTGGTGTTAGTTCTAAATCGATAACAAACAACATGATGACGACGAACACCAGTAGCGGTAATGCGTTCATTAATTCAGATGGAGTCGGTCGATGTTGAAATTTATATGACTCTACCTTGGCATGATGGTGTTTCTTCGGATGGGATTTTTAGTTTAAATTGATTAACATAGCACTAATTTGCCATGTCTCTAAAACTCACTTGCATGGAGATATTGCATGTACATCACCGTTCCATGCATTCTAGCTATTGAACAGTTCTGGTGAAAGAATCTACGCGTACAATCTTAACCTAATTTTGTGATTAAACCAAATGAGTTACTGCTTCCGATAGAGTAAAATCTGGGGATTTCAAGCGATTCCTAATTCACATATTTACTGTGCTATTCAAGACAGCTACGGAACCTTTATTGACCTATGATTTCTCCACCATCCGCATCCAGCTTTCTGGCCAGTTTCGCCTACAAGCCGATTTCATCGATAGATCAGCCAACCAATTTGTCCTAATGATTGTGTGTACATGATTGTGGAGCGTCTGAGTGTGATCGACCACAGAGCTTGTCTTACTGCTGACCACGGATGTTATAGTGACCCTCACCATCTGCACGTATCTAAAAAGTACGAAGAACATTCGAAACATATGCGAAGCCGCAATTAAGCGAAATGCGACAAAGAACTTAAAATAGGGATAACATGTTCAAGCTGCATTAGATCGTTCCATCGTAAAGGTATAAGAAAGTCCGTCCAATTATTCCGGTAATACAATAAAGCCGTCAGCACATCTTGAATTTGTCCAACGTGTGGAGCGATTCCGGTTGTTGACTCTTTATGTGCGTTTATGAATAAGTGGGACTGGTTACTCATTTAGTGAATCCTAAACATGAACATGAAAATAGGGAAATACGTACTTTGATCCACCAACTCAAACTCCTGTGCTAGGCCGAAAATTTGAACATAGCACTCCAGCAGCATTGCGGCGTCTTTATCTCCAACTGCCTCGGCCCACCTCACTGCTTAAGGGGAAATGCATTGAACGTACCTACCAGTACTCCTTTCAGAAGTGCTGCTCCATTAGGTCAGTTGTGATGAAAGCAACTCCAAGTTATAGTTAATCCATCATCTCGATGGACTGAGCATGGTAAGCTTCAGTTGCCTCAATTCAAACGCCGGTAAAACACCTCTGACTCTGGTAGCAGCACTGATCAGCACTGAACAACATAGAGCATCTTATGCAACCAACTAACCCGTTTAAAAAGTGTGTCAATCTGCTGCCAAACAGGGACATCGCATAGCTTCAGATATTGTGTGCATAAGGGTACCAGATGCAAAATGTAGTGATATAAATAGGGAGTTAGTGGACGACCGTAACCAGTGGAAATGCATTTGAGTTTCAGTTGGTATTTTGGTTGCGTCTGCAGTGCGGAGGCGTGGTACACGTTACTCGTGCAGTAAGGTGAACCTCGGCTGCTGCGGGTGACATTGACTTCCACTGGCGGCCTAGCTACTGCTCTACTGCCATTGCTACTGTGCATTCTTCTGCTTCTCTCTTGAAACGAGCGCCAAATTAGTGGATAACAACAGTGAGGTAGTTTGTAAATATTCTACTATGTGGAAGCAGGAAAGCCAGAACAAGATTAGTTGGGTTACATCCGCAATGACGTCACCCACAAAAACATTGGTGCTAGTCAGCTGGCAAGAGTTCTAGTGTCGCTCAAATACAAGGGTAATGGTCTACGTCTGTGGACAGCAGTGCTTGAAACTTGGGCAACGACAACGCTTAGATTGGAAAACTGGTCCAATTTCCTTAAGAATATACCTACAATAATTCGATTAAAGGCAACTAGTACACAGCCGCCGATGGCTGTCGGCTCACTGGGAGCGGTCAAATCGGTGCATTTTCCTTGCCTAGAGCTGTGTAAAGGAGATATCTAGTGGCAACCTCAGCACCAGACAGAGTACGACTGTCAGCGTCTTGACAACCCAGATAGGTCTTAAGAGCAGACTGAACTACAAAGGCAAGCGACTCGGAATGGAACTAGTTAGTGGCCGATTCTCAACGATAGACACAAGCTATTATCTGAACTACATCTCTTTCGCTTCTCGTCAGAATACCAAAACACATTTCTGCTCATAGACTAAGGCCCAAGACCTCCTGAGAAAATGTGCCGATGAGGAGCAACACGGAAACACCTATATTTCGGATACGATCACTGTGACATGCGTGACCGAGGTCTACTTTAATGTGGTTTGAGGTCTGAATAGAGATTACATGTCGCAATCCAACCACAAGGCAAGTAATCCAAATGCTGCGTTGAAAAATTAGCGATCTTCGGTTGAGGCAAGCAACAAACGCTTACGGCATTATCGCCGAAACCGAATGTTGGCATTATTCAAATGTTACGGATGTCCAAATCATTGTTTAGCAGTGAAGACAGTGTAATCATCTATTTTCGTAACGACTTCAACTGAGAAGCATTGGATGATCCGGAGATACGGTTGAAGTATTCTGTTTGGTGCCGTTTGCGTCTCAGATGCCATGACAATTGTCTCCTGGCATTTGTTTATCTCTCCTCATCGTCCACACCAAGGACGTTTTCCAGCTAAATGTCAGCATCGACTAAAAGCTTACTCCCAACTTGCAGCCACATACATATCTCTGGCCATTTTAAGGTGCACTACTTGGATATCTCGGCAACCTTATGCGAAATATTCAAGTCGAAGCTTCATAGCTTTATCACAATCGCTCGACTGTACGGTCATACCATCACACACATCAGGTAGACAGATGAAAAAGGAACATCAGTGCTAGACAACTCATTCACAAATGAGAATATCATGATTGATAGGCCATTATTGGACGCCATACTAAGGCTAAGCGATCATGTTACTGTACTTTGTGCGTGCAACGCTGAATATCCAAAATAAAACACTGAAATAACATGTACAATAACATGTAACGTTATCCTGTCCCATTGGGTTACGATGAGCGACTAAGAATCCTTGAAAGGCGGCACACCTGACAACGCATAAATTCAGTTTGTTGGGTACTTTACCAGGGTGATCTTAACTACTTTAGAAACTAAAGGGGGTTCCTACCATCCATCGTCGCACATCAAAAGCGGAACTAGAAAAAGTATTTCATTAAGGAATACGTTTGGCACGCTTACAGAGCCAGTCTTGGCCCCGAAACCTTCTGCAACAAAGTGACCCAGCTCAATCACTGCAATAGACATGTTGGTGAGGGCAGACTGGCTCACCCAAAATAAGGATTTGTAGATTTTCCAAAGACCGCAGCATTTTAAGCTCATTTGCAAAGTACAGCATCGTATCCTCCACTCAACAAGACATTCAGAGTGGCACAGAGCGCTGAAGAAGCAACCACCACCCTACAAATGCAGTATGCCCCATCACCTAATGATGCGCCAGTTACATACCCAAACCTGTCGATCCAAATTCAGCGATTACTAACAATGCGCCTAGAATAACAATTGTATTGAAGAAACTGCTGGGACTATACCACTGCAGTTCTCCCAGCATCGACAAAATGCACCAGAAGGCGCTTGTGATATCAGCAACAACGTTAGCCGAACCATTAGCTTATTCCTTTTAAAAGTGTTAGAAAATACAGATGGTGTCTTCCTTGTAAAACATGGTCCAATCGCGATAATTTTGGAAAGTAGTAGTCACTGAAATCCTGCAAAATATCCCCTGGTCGTCCTCCTTTCTTTACTCTCGAAGATGATTGAAGCAATCATCATCAATCATCATAAATCATCATCATTACTAAGACTTTAGCCGACCATCTAGACCGCAACAACCTAACAGCACCGGGACAACAAGCTTTCCGCCAACATCGTTCATGCACAACCGAACTAAAGATGAATTTAGGGAGCACGCCTTGTGGTTAGGTTCCGACTCGCAACCTCTATTGAGACTTGGGTCCATTTTGAGGAAACTCTCCGTCATTCCGATCGTGAGGACCAATCCGGAATGAGTCCAAACCAGAAAGAAACAGCAGTCGAGAGGTACCAGTGTTGCTTGGAGCAACAGCCAAATATTTCCATTCCGGATACGGTCCTCTCTATCGGAATGACCGACTTTTACCTCAACATGAATCAAGGTCCCAATAGAGGTTGTGATTAGCGACCCAATCACACAACGTGTTCGCTAAACTCAATTATGTATTGCTTTTCGCTGTGACAAGCGTTGCTCGCGGATCTCAGTAGCATAGTGTTCAGGGCGTCATCCGTGAACTACTAGGATCTGAGTTCCAACCCAGCTCAGGCTATCTCCACCTGATGTGTCCAAACCAGGACCAAACCGCTGTCGTATGTTGCCAGTGTTGGGAAGAGCAACACCCAAATATTTTCACAACTGAACTTCTTACGGCACGCAGAGGTTGGGCAAAAGCTGCTGACAAAAGGAGAGGAACGTACGTCAGTTACCTCGGGTTTCCAAAACCTTTACATGGCTTGGACCACCGCACTCTGCTTCATAGGCTTGATAGCTGAGGAGTTTGCGATCATAACTTACACGAACCAGGATTTTCCAGCCGAATGAATAAATGGATGTTACAGTTCAGATTGCGTTGTCCGAGCCGATTCAGGTCGATTGTTGTGTTCCAGAAAGATCAATTCCAAGGCGACGTCCGTTACTCGCACACATCAACCACCTTACGGGTCTGATGGCTTCGGATTTCCTGCTTTTCGCTGGTGATTATAAGATGTGGTGAAAGATTACTAAACAAGAAGACCACAATGCATATCAATGAGAACTGGACAGATCGCTGTGATATATAATATTCCGGTGTCACTGAAAAACGAAGTTAAACAGCCAACCAAAGACCTGCTTAGCCTTATCACGGCCCTGAACCTTGCAGAAGTGAATGTGACCATTCCAAAAAGTAAACCAATTGAAGAAATTTAGTAAACCGTTACCGATGTTTTCAGTTTAAGTAAAGGGAGTAAATAGCCAGTTTGTGATGCAAAAGTAGTCATGTCAATCTTCATCTATTTTTGCGACCACATTGCATTTTTCCAAGTCAATTGTAAGATATGCTGACAAGACTCCCTGAAGTTGAAATGCAACGGAAGCAATGTTATCAGGTGGCAGTTGACCGGGTCTGCATGGCTTCTCCCCGTGAGAACAGAATGAACAATGCCGCGCTTCTACATGGTCCGAACCTTGTTTCATCATAACAATACTGGAGAAACAAGTGATGTTTCTGGCAAATTCTTGGCAGCCACTTCAGTGATTTTGGACAGTTACTCTCAGTACTAGGAGAGGTATGGCCTCACAATAATGTCAAAATTAGCGGAACGTTTGTGACTATATGTGGGTCAAGGTTAAATCTTTATAGGGGAAAATACCACCTAAACTTTATTGGTTACGCAATCGTGCTAGGAAACTTTGAAGTTGACTCACTAGTGTACGGCTTTGGCCGCGGCTCGTGCATGCTGTGATCGAAGGTTAGTGTTCCCTGGTAATGGAGTTGTGTGTGACTTCTCCTTGGTATATGTTGCGGTTGAAAAATGTTGTGTTTATGCATACACCATCTCTTATGCTTTTCTCGGGATGTCAAGTTTTACTGAGAACAAGCAAGCAAGCTTCTGCTCAAACAATTTGACAAATCGGAACCTAAAAACCCGGACAAATCATACAAATTAGCGGCGTCTAAGAGGCTCAAACCAACCAGATGTGCAGCTACACTATACTTGGTGAGTCACATCAAAACAGAAGGAAGAAACTATTGTTGAGCAGTGCGAGATTTTATTTGATTTTTCAGGAATTGAGACTCTGTTTATCTATGCATTAGTTGAGTGAATCGCTTTTACACGAATTTTCATGAAGCATTAGGACAGTTCAAAGCATTCTGTGCCACGTAAGTATCATTAGCTGCTTTACAGTAAATAACTTATGTCTGAAAGGAGAGACATTTGGAGCAAAGCAATATTCTCCCCTACTCTGGATTACCAAGATTAAGGCACTGGTAGTTAGGGATTTGATCTTTTTCTTAAATCGGTTTAAATCGATTTCCCCAAAAGCGTGAATTGAATGAAGCACGCAACTAAAAGTTGTAAACACTTATAAATACTTCATAATGTGCCATCGGATTTGTTTGTATTCCTCTAAAGCAAAGCATTAAAGCTGTTCAAAGTCGAACAATCATATATGTCGATATACCCCACCCCTACTGCTTTTCGCCACAGGCTCTTTATTTATGCATATCAGTCCAAAAACGTGCTATCGTTTGTATTTCTTTGCTATGCTTCCGCAGCATGCAGAATGAACAGATGGTGCAAATATTCTATGTATTATAAAATGTGACCCGCAACACTTCTTGAGCAAATTGGTTTTAACTTTTCTGACTCGGTTTAGATGAAACCGCCCCCCGAAGTTCACCTGTACGGAGGCACTACCGTACTTCAGAGTATTTTGCGCACTGTGCTCACATGAAAGTACCTTATTTTGCAGCAACAATTTGTGAAACAAACAGTTGCAATCTTGGCTTTCAACTGGCATCCGTCAAAGTTGATGCATACCTTTTCTTACATGGATATGAACCTCATGAATTGCATGTACTATGGACTGATCACTACTGTTTTGCCCGACACCATCCGCAATTCCATTTCCATATAGAATATAGATATAACTTTGTCAATAGCAAAATATGCTAAACCTACTTAATTTCTTCATAACAGACTGGCCAGTTTCTTTACAGCTAGTAATACAAGAGCAATATATATATATCCTACACTCGCACTCAAAAGCTTATTATACGAAACGCAGAGACATCCTTATCCTATGACATAAACACAGCTGGGTCACAATGAAGTTCAATAGTTTGATTTATTGTTAATTTGCTATTTAGCCTTTCTGGCCAACTCACCTTTAATTAGTTGTTCTTGATTGCGTATTCGGTTTAATTTTTCTGCTCTTCGTTCATTTACAAATGTGTATTCAACATAGATAGCCTGCAGTATCTCAATGACATACGCAACCTGGGAGAAGAAACAAAGTTTTTGTTCATCCAAACGGTTAGGAAATGAAAACATGAATTAGTAATTCTGTGATACTATCTCCTCAATAGTGCTGCTCCTTGAGTAACCGAGAAGTACACCACATTCCATTCGATGGTGTTTCAACTTTCAGTTGCGCTTATGCAGTCAAATATGTACATGCAGCATTGTATCAACAAGATACGCGTGCTGCTAGACTCTTGCATTGGTGGTTTTAAGAGAAGAACGCTAACTTAACTCTGTAACACGCAGGAGTTCGTGTGATGCTAAATATATATCAAGATAATGGGGGCGAAATGCAAGAAATATTTCTTAATCGAAGCCCTATTCAAGAAGTTATAAAATTCGCTAAGGAATTGGTCGCTTGCGGTTTTATTTTTCTCAGTTTCTAGAGGTGGAAGGTGTCCAAAAATGACGATTTCATGTTGACCGTCAGATGCATGTGGGTGCGCCATTACACCTCACATCACTCGAAAGATACCTTTGCTCTGGGTGCTTGCTCTTTGTCTGTCTGCTGGATCATGAAGCCAGCTAATGCTAAGTAGTGCTTGTGGCATGGAAACATAAAGAAATTTGTAAACTGCAACAACAGAAGTGGTTGTCGAAGTCCCATATGGAGCACTACCTAGACTCCAACCCAGGACACATCAATAAAGTAATGTGGCATCAACAATAATAAAGTAATAAGTATATTGCTCGCTTGTGGAGAGAATATGCCTTTAATGGGAAGAGTTCATTTTACACAGTTATTATCATGATCATGCATGTGTATACAAGAGAGGTTGTAATGCTGAAACAGGCTTTCATAGACGGTGTTGCCGATGATGAGCTTTGTGTAGCCACCAGCTGCATGTTCACGGTTTGTCTTGGAAGAAAGCCTTTAGGGAATTTGCTGAGGAAAGCGTAACCAGTTTCGAGTTCTGGTTAAGTCCCAACTTTTAGTGCGATATTGATTCATTTCTTAAGGACCTTATAGTGGCTAGTAAGCAACTCTGAAGAGCAGCATATCTGACAAGGATAAAGTGTGATCAACTAGTTGCCCTAGTTCTCCACACAGTTAGTTTACTGTTTTTATTTTGCGTGTCCTGAATGATGTTATGTTGCAATTATAATGTGCGCAAAACGGATAATCCATAGACTTATGAAATTGTACATGAGCATTAAGTTATGTTTCACTCGTCGCAGTCAAAGAGGATCATATTAAAGCTTCAAGTAACCTTCCTAATAATTCATAGTGAAATTTTATAAACATCTGCTTGGTAAATAATATATGTCAGCTTATAAAAGCTTTTCTCTCAGATATATATATATATGACATATGTCGCCAACTCAGATTAGTTCGGCCATCATGCTCACCAGGCCCTGACAACATCCCTCCAATACTGGTAAAGCACGGAGGTCCAGACATCCCCCTGTTTTGGCTTAATGTATTTACACTTTCCATGCTCAATGGGGAGTATCCTATACACTGGAAACAAGCAACTATAATACCAAGGCACAAAAGCGGATCTATGCAAGATGTAAAAAATTACCGCCCAATCCACCACACATCTATTATTTCCAGAATCATGGAGAGGATAGTTAAAGAACGCATAATAGAATATTTGAGTTCTATGAGCCTACTCAGTAAACATCAACACGGTTTTTTGAAAGGTAGGTCGTGCACTACCTGCCAGTTAGATTACCTTGATTATGTGACTAGAGCAAGAGACGCCGGAAGTGCTATCATCGTAATATTTCTTGATATCCAAAAGGCTTTTGACCGTGTCCCACACAATTTATTGCTGCTGAAGCTTATGTCCTATGGTATCACTAATTCGCTTCTAGACTGGTTGTCTTCCTACCTCGAGGGTAGAAAGCAAGTAGTCAAAATCGGTAACTATACATCTGAAGCCACTACAATCTCTAGTGGAGTGATTCAAGGTAGCGTGCTAGGCCCGCTTTTATTCTTAATCTATTTCAACGATCTCCTCGACGAAATCTCGTATGGAAAGCCGTACCTTTTCGCAGATGATGTTAAAATTGTGTATTGTTCCACCCCTGGGCAACGTAGTCCTAACTTAGCCTATATTCAGTCTGACTTGTCCGCATTGGAGCTCTGGAGTAACTCCTGGAAGCTTCACTTTGCCACGGACAAGAGTAATCTATTGTACTACGGCTGTGGCCCTTCTCTAAACATCCTTACATTAAACGATACCCCTATTCCTGTGTGTGGCGCAGTCCGAGACCTTGGTCTAAGATATTCTGCCTCATTTAACTTTTTAGAGCATGTTATATTCTTGCAGGCTTCTGCCAGAAAAGTGATCGCCTACATAAGCCGAACTCTTATTTTTAGGGATTCCAAGCTTCAAGCCTTTAAAATATGTGTTAGGCCGAAACTTGAGTACTGTACGATAGTGCATAGTAATCTGAGAAAAGTGGATATTATAGCACTAGAAAACATTCAACGATCGTTCACAAATGGTTTCTGAACATGCATAATACTATGACATACCGTGAGCGTTGCGAGGCGCTAAATCTGGAGCCGCTATGGCTACGCAGACTCAAACTTAATCTGTGCCTTTTATACCGCTTACTATTCGGATTGACCTTCACTGCTCAGCCACAACTCGAGTTTCAGACTCGTATGCGCTATGAACTAAGAAACAGCGAGCGCACAGTGAAAATACCAAAGTCTCGCACAATGCTCCGCTCAAAATTTTTTTCTGTAAAATACGCGTTAATATGGAACAAACTTCCATCGAGTGTTAGAAACTGCACTACCTATGCACAATTCAGACGCATGAGTAATATTCACCTGACTGTTGCTAACATCTGGTCAACACTAAGCCAAACGGTGACTCTAGATGATTTGTATGAGAAAGGTCCTGGATACGTATGAAAGTCACCATATCCTCTATTCGTTTCAATAATATAAGATTACCTACATATAATTGCATCCTTGAGTATATATTTGAGAACGATCTTACTCCTATTAATCCGTTTAACCAATTCTGTTTTCTCCTTTGACGCACTGGTTCGTTGATGCACTACGCCTTCCAAGCTGATGTCTCTGTACCATCGTCGTCACTCGCCAAGATTTTCCATCAAATTGTGACTGGCCTATTGACTGCTAATCATTTCAAAACCCTTATGGGAACCTTTGATCAAAAGACGAACAATTAACTATATTATGCGATCACGTTGTACATGTTGATAAAACCACCCAATTGGTCTTTGCCTCGCACTGCTGAGGAATAAAACGTTTATTTATTTATAAGTCAAGGATTGAAAGAATGAAGATTTTGCGAATTCTAATTTTTAGGGACCATATGGGTTTGGTGAAATTGTTTAGATAAAGGTCGTTTAATAGCGCTATTTAATATTCCGTCTGCTCTGAAATAGTAGGGTTTAAAGGGCATCGTATCTCTAGATCACAGTTATTTGTAACAGATGTGTTTATGACTTAATTAAACGGACTATTCAAGGTTCAATGAACTATGAACACTGAGCAGTTAAGACGCACTGCCTTTCAAGCCACCTTGGGTGGTAGGATGGGTTATAGAAAAGCTTTAAGAAAAGGACAGGTACACTTTCATTATCAGAGAGCAGTAATCCTGTACTCCGCGAAGCCCCGCAGCTACCATATTTAGCAAATAATAAAACCGTGGTACTACAAATGAGCAGACGGGCATATAATTTCTAGAAACAGTTGGTACTTGGCTAAGTGGGTAAACCAACCGATCTTTAGACATGATTAATATATGTGCAGAGAGGACAACAATGAACAATGATTTATCACGGGTAAAAATGAATGTGTTTGACATGTCCCGTAGGATGGTTGGAGTAAAAATTAAAATTTGAAGGATCATCGAATAACCAAACCGTTAATTCAAGCGTCCACCGAGTTAAATGCACCACTGCATAACCATATTTTTAACTGAGAATGGGATGTGCACACGAAAATAATATGGAGAGCTGTTATATTTCACTAAGTGCATGAGAAATAAAAAAGGAAACTACAGCGCTCATTCGTTTGTTTTTACATTTGACAGATGTCATTGGTTAATCCAGTTTAGCTACATCCAGGTTAATCACATGGACACTACTACATATATCCTCACCGCTACGTTGCGGAGAGGGCCGTTAAATACATGGTTAGGTTTGGATTGTTTTGTCCTCCAAATGGAACGGACTATTTGAAGTAATGCAAGTTTGAAAACGTTTCATCAAGGCGTTTTTTGAAAAGTGTTAATGCAGGGGCAAGGATAACGTGAGTCAGAAGGGCATTCCCGGCACGGGCCACACAGAGGGATAAAATGTTGCGTCGACAATCAAGTCAACTAGAGTGCGTAGCCAGTTTGAGCCGATGACCCCTCAGGTTAGTATTTCGGCTCAGCTGCACCAGATTTCGACATGGGTGAGTTGGCTTCGTCAATATTAAGTAAACCAGGATTAGGTCTCCTCACTGAGGTCGATATTCACCACTGTACAATCTCAGGGACTGCAGTCTGTAAGATGAAACAATCCTCTAATGAGTTTGGTCGCTCTACCTTGTGGAGCTTCAAGTGCATCGACGTCGCGCCTGCGCCAGGGACGCCAGGCCTGGATCGCAGATTCCACGTGAGGCCTCAAGTAGGTATTCAGCATTTGCGAAGTTTGATGGCTCAACATTGCCGAAAGCCCTCCGTAAGAGTCCAAGATGTTGACTGGCAGTTTTTGATGCTTTTTCAGCCAGTCGCGAGCAACCAAGGTTGTCTTGCACGATCACCCCGAGATCGTTTTCTTGGGAAGCACGTTGTAACTCCTGGTCCCCAAGTCGATATTCATGGCTAAGCTGATGACGTATGCTTAGGACTTTGCACGTGTTTGCGTTGAACTGGAGCCGGTTATAGGATGACCACGCATAATGCCTGTAGAGATGGTCCTCCAATGCTGGCTGATCTTCCGATGTTCTGATATCATGCCAAATTTTGCTATTATCTGCAACTAGTAAGAAATTCAACTGCAGGAAACCGCCAAGATCGTTAATGAATGTGAAGAATAAACGTGGCCCCAGTATTGATACTTGAGGCACGCCACACTGGACGTCAATTGGGTTGGAAATGGAGCTGCGGACGCTTACATGCAGCTGATGTTGAGCGAGGAAGATGTTGATCCAACCAAGTATAGGGTCACCGATTCCATAGCTTCGAAGGTTGAGCAGGAGAATGTAGTGGTCCAAACGATCGAACGCTTTGGAGACGTTCAGGTAGACAACGTCGACTTACAATCTGGCATCGGTTGACTCTGTCCAGGTTGCTCGGGCTAGCAGCAAGTTTGTAGTGCAGGATCGATTTCGGCGGAATTTGTGTTGCTGTGACACTAAGACGTTGCTGCTCTCAAGATATCCCATGAGCACCTCTGCAATTTTACTTTCCATCAGTTTGGATAAAACCGGAAAGTGAGTGGTTTGACGGTAGTTCGAGAGCTCCGAACGATTACCACTTTTGTAAATAACAGTGACTATTCCATGTTTCCACATTGCCGGAACCTGCATTTCGTCGAGACAACGTTAAATGAACCGAGCTACTTGTTCGGCAAGGTTCATGACCGCTGTATTCAAGGCTTTCGTTTTGATGTCGTCCACGCTAGGTACGCAATGCATGCGCAATAACCTTAGCTTTTCATCACATTGGGTGCCGTAAACGATGTGTGGTTTAACCCTGGTGTCGATGGAAGCTGTATAAAAAGCAGATGAAACCATGGTTTACTCCGGAAAGTATGGAGGAAGTGTTGCCGAAGCAGGCTGGCTGCATCTTGTGCGGTTTGCGCTAGACGATTTGTTTCACTTAGGACCGGGATCCTGGGCTGCACTCGGCGGAGTTTGTTGACACGTCTATACAGCTACTTGGGATTTGTACTGGATTTTGACGCTAATTTCGCTTGGTGCTGGAGTTTGTCTTCGCGGATCAAATTGACGCAGTAGTTTCGTTGAGTTGTATAAACACCGCAGGTCAGGTTACTTGGACAGGCTTTGTAAGCGCTCCAGGCTAAATCCTTTAAGGCCATGCATTTTCTAGAACGGCTCCTCAGGAAGGAATTCACTTGCTTCGGGCGAAGGACTGCTTTCTGACACATTTGCCACTAGCCCAGTGAAGTGGGTGACGAACAACATCTAGGCGACATTGGGCGGCTTTTTGTCCAGGAAGGATCAGTCAGATTCTTGAACGAATTGAGACTTTATGTTAGTGCGTAACAACATATGATTCCACGTTGTTCTCTCTGATGTACTCCGAGTAACAGATGTGACGAAAGAGCAAAATAGCGTGATTGCTACGGCCAAATGGTGCGTCTATGGTCACTGTGTCGATCATTACTTCCTCGTTGGAGAGCAGAGGTCTAAAACAGGTGTGTCACCCGTTCGGAATAGCGTGGGAGAGGTGACATGGTTGTACAGAGGTACATGTGTGATCACCTCTTGCAAATCCTCCTTGAATTTTTCGCAGTGCGATGCTGGAACTACCATTGCTTGCAGGTTGAAGTCCGGCACCAGAAGGACGTGACTGTATGGTCGTGCCAAGACTCGTTTCAACGCAAAAGCTAGGTATTAATGCATTTCCAAGGTGGACATTGGAGGTCGGTAAACTATTGCTACCAAACACACACCACCACGTCTTAGGTGTATACGACAACAAAGAGCGTCGAAGACTTGCGTTTCTGGGTCCTGAGTGACATCCACATGCAGGTCGCATCGATAATACGAGAGCACTCCCCCTCCTCTGCTAGGTCGATCGTTTCGTATAGAATTCATGCCGGGTAGTGCAATCTCAGCATCCGTGATCTCCGTGTGCAGCTGTTTCGGTGACCATATCTAGGTCCCAAGATGTGGAGACCTGACGCATATGCAGTTCGGTTAGCTAGCTGAGAAGACTTTGTGCATTTGTATACAAGCAGGTGAGGGCATCGATAGTCAGAAGCGTGTGTGTGAATGCGGGCTTCCGGTGTGGGTCTACGCCGACGTTTGCGGGATCGGCTGCAGGGCCTATTTTTTCTAGGACGGACCACACAGGCCTTAGGGTCATATCAGGTTGTTGTATAGAGCTTTCAGCGCCAACAAGTGGGTGACCATCCTGTCCTCTTTCAGCTGTCGGTGTTTTTCGGCATTGTTTCCCTTCTGAGCTACACGGTGACAGAATTGTAATGGTAAGATGTTTGCTTAGGGTTTCATTGTCTATCTGTAGCCCGTTGCCTATCACCTTGATATGTATTTAGGATGGCAGCATTTCAAGCTTTTTGTGCTGCATTTTGATCACATGTTCTACCATCAGTTCGGAGTACAATGATACTTCCATCACATGGGGACCAAGCCCTTTGTTGTTAGGTGATAGTGCTAACCTTGATGTCGAATTAGTGATAACATTTTCGAGTGTGCGTACTTCACGAATAAAACGCCATTCATCCCAGTCATGAGCTTTGGCCTCTAGCTCGCTTAGGGACTAAAGCTCGGGTAAACCATGAACTAGGATAGATTATGCGTCTTGTTGTTTACGGAAGTCACCCGGAATTTGTTTGCCTTTCTGGCCTTCTCTCCAAGGAACATCTGGAAATATTCGAACAGTGCATGTGGTGGTACGGATGCGAGTGGCTGACAAGAGAACTGCCAATGCATCATTACCTGACTTAATTGTTACTAGTAGCAACCACGGTTCACCCTAGTGTACGGAGTTTGGGTGACGGACGAGGTGTATCATATTTACTGGCTTAGCTTGAAAGCCTATTAGTTACTACAGGGACTCCAGTGTTAGATCTCGTAATCCATCTTGCGAATTACGTGGTAAATTTACCCCTAATAACCATATTCCTCTTGGAGTAAGAACCTGTTCAACAAGACGAAGTAGAACTGAGCTTTCAAACTACCGTCTGGTACCTTCTCCTCCGCTGTTCAAGGTCATGGAATCCATCACTGCCGATGCTCTGGTGTGCTACCTGAAAAACGGTAACAAGTTTTTTTCCAAGCAATATAGTATACGTCGACATCTATCATGCACAACAAATTAACTAATAGCAAGGAGTAGTTAGACCGAACAAATGGACACCGGAGAGGACCTGAACGTGATTTGCATAAATTTTTAGATGGTATTCGGTCGTTTAAATAAGTGAATTATCCATTTGAAGCTCCAGGATTACGGTGACCCCCTCTTGGCAGAATCCGCAATTTACGCCTTTAACCAACAATTATGGGCTATAATTTAGACCTCCTTAGGTGGTTGTAGGCAAGCAAATGTGATGTGCCTCAGGGCTCAGTCCTTAATCCACGATTGCTGTTCGACATACATCAATGACCTCGTACAGGTAAATGCTTCGTATTTGTTAGATTTGCTGATCATATCAAGAAAGTGCACCGGAGGCAGGTGGAGGCCGACCAGCATTTGATTCAGTGTTAAATAGATCAGGTAAACCAGTGTTTCAATTGTGATCTGCCGCAATTCAACATAAGTAAATTCAGGATACTCTGCATACAACGTTAGGTGTTGTAACTTTACTTTCGCCTCCGCTCTCTGTGCTGCAACCCAGCCGGGGCCGAAAATAGAGCATGGAAACATGTTAAACCGCACTGTACTAGCAATAGCTCCCGGTTAATTTGATAGGTCAAGTACTCACACTTCGCCTGTCTGTCACTGAGGTGCTTCACCTCTCTTGTGTGAACAGATTTGATCCTGATAGCGGACTTCACTGTCTGACATTAAGTACAATCAAGTCCGCACCATAACAACCTGTGCGGCGGTGATGAATTGGCTCCGTTAACTGCTATGTCGGGCGCGGCATCCTGTGAATTGTGGACTGAGTTTGTCATCCTCATGTGCAGTCTACCGCATCCCCGAGTAGTATCCCGATATGGTTTCCCGGCACTCATCTATTGCGGCCAACTATTACCTCCCCTTTCGAGTTGAATATGTCAGCGTACGATTCGAAATCGACTTTGTTCATAGGTTTTCGCTTTGGGATAAACTTGCAGCCATAGCGGTCTTCTCCGCTTTCGAGTCGGCCTGCATTGTGCGTCATCTGCTGCTTACATCTTAGGTTGTTATCTACATAGCCGCTCAGTTTCGGCTTCCAAACAAAACGTGGTTAGCAGGATGTCCTCTGGTGGGGATGGAGGTTCTGGGGGCTTTGAGACTTGCCGTGATTGGGCCTCAGCTGATTGGCATGCCTGACCCATTTCTCATTTCCTACCATTAGCTCGTAAATGACCCAAACTTTTCTGCAAATCAATCTTCTTGTCGACCACCTCCTCGATCCTCGGTATTACCGTGCAAACACCGTTCCAAATTTTGAAATGACGCACGCTCTCTGTCCGCTTTTCTCCCGCATGACAACTGCAATGTTTTTCTTTCATGCTTGGTATAAGGCGCTTTGCTCTGAGTATGGATTTAGTGACTGACTTGAGGTTCAGGGCAGCAATGATGATTCTGCAACATTTTGGACCACGTTGAAGTATTGCTTCTTGTCGACTATTCATCTGCTTAATCTGAATGCCAGTAAGTTATACTGTCACATCCTCAGGTTTAATGGGCACATTTGTACCCCACTACATAAAAGCTTCATTGTGCACCACCTGAATGTACACTATTTCAGTCACTGAATTTTGCGGAACAAGCGAGCTATAGCTCTGCCAAAGCCAGGTCTATCATGGGCTATATACTGAACTCAATGAGCTTGCTAGAGACTCGACTCATGCTTTATAAGTTGTGTGCCCGACCTATAGTATAGTACTGCTCAATAGTTGTTAGTAACTCACGCAAAGTGACGGGATGATTTTTGAGACAGTTCAGCGTTCGTTCACTATGTTCCTTCTAGGATCATCTGCGCTCAAATATCAAGGCGGCTGCAAGCAGCTTGTTCTGGAACCACTTCGGCTGCGATGACTTAAGTCCAAGCTTGTTTTCCTATCTAAGCTAATCAAACATCGGACTCAATTGTCGTTAGTTTTTTCAACCGTTTGACGATACACGTCATCCACTACGCCAAAAGACACATTCTCATTACCCAAAACACTGCTCCATACGTTTTAACTTCTTCCTCTATAAAAACGCTCACGTATTGAATAAGCTACCGGAAGCCCTCAGAGGATCTGATAGTAGCAGGCAATTCGCCACAGCCATAAATAGACTACTAAGTGTCTACAAAGTAGCAGAAGTCGTGGGCACTTGCATCCCCGAGGACCAGCTCTGGGAGAATGACCCCGAACATATATAGACTATCATTCAAAATCATCTTATTGTACGGAATGTTCTCAATGTGCGTATAGCCTTCTCAGATTTTTTAACCAGATTCAATAAAGCTTTCTTCATCCCGGATCTGTTCTCTCATTATCACGCTCTTTGACTGCATTTTTTCTAAAATGGGATGGCAAACTCAGTGCCCTGCATGACCTAGTCTCATTTGACCAGTCTCTGACTGCATCCATGCCTATCGAGATGCAATCGGCCAAGGATCTGCGGACTCAATGTTAAGTTTCCCGCAACAAAACAGCCGGCTGCAATTGCTTACACTTTATTAATGTAGTATTTTCCTGTCCATTTCTGCTGACTCTCCCTATTTGTCATCCCACCTTGACTATACTATTCAACCTCAAAGCGCCGACAAATTCAGTCACGTCGGATCAGTCACCTGCTCTCCGACTTTTCTCAGGCTACCGTGGCTTTAACTGCCAATATCCGGAATACGGAAAGCTCTATACACTTTAACACGAATGGCTTATTGTATTTCTAAAACCTTATCAGAAAATATCTTTCAATCCCGACGATTCCTCTCTTATAATCTCGCTTTTTGTTCTTAACAGGAGAGCATTACTGGTTTCTCCACAACTTAGCAGTAAAGCTCTATCCATCACAACCACGTCAATTAAATGCTGCGCTCTGTTTTCAATCATGCTTCAATCGGACAGCCAAACCTCAGCACCTTACTCTAACCTAGTCTCATCTGACCAGTCTGATTTTCTTGGACTTCTACCAGACTACCGGAATATAAACGGTCTAGGCTCTGTAGATTCAAAACAATCTCTCCCTGACCTCGACAGCTTGCTGGACTTGTTCAAGCTTTGTTAATATAGCCACCTCCATCTCTAACCTGTCCATCTCTTAACCCACTCCATTTGTCCTCCAAAATTCACTGTACTATTCTATCTCAGTGCGCCGACTAAACTATTCTTATATGAACGGTCTTCTGCTCTCCTACTACTTCCAGACGTCCGTCCCATTTCCGATAACGGTTTGAACAATGATGAACAATGATTTATCACGGGATAAAAGCAAGTGCTTGACACGTCCCGTAGGATGGTAGCGGTGAATATGATGCAATTAAAATATGTCTGGGTCATCTATCGAACGTCTGCCGAGATGAATACTTTGATAATTAACATCAGTGTAAAATGAAAAAGAAATATCGCGCGTAAATATTCAGAAAGACACTGGGGCGCAGTGATAGTTGAGGTAAGCAGTGAGAAAATAAAATATGGTCGCTCACTTAGGTCCATTTGATACATTAGTCCTGTTGAAAACATGCTTGGCGTAATCCACAACAGAGGAGCTTAGGTAACAAAATGTTGTGAGCTGACAGCAACATCTACTCGTTTTTTGAAAACATCCAGGGTAGGAGAGGATACTACTGAGTCTGGGAGTGCGTTCCATGGTTTGCAAACCCGTTAGCGGCTTCGCTCTATTCGACACGTCTAAATCCCTGTTGCTCTCATTTTACTCTTATCCATGGTCTACTCTGTTATTGCGCTCCGTTTTTATTCCCACGTCTATTGTACGGCTTACTCTCATTGAGCCGAACTAAGTTATCCTCGCGCATCTGGTCTCCTCCTCTCGGACCTCGCTCCTGCTTTCTGGCGGCACTCGGACCATTGCTAAGTGTTTCTTGGCTACCACTTCTGTTACTACCGTTATCTCACCTCAGTTCATATGCATCTGCCCTTTACCTTATGTCCGCATTTGCCTATCAGTCTGACTGTACCCGGGCGAAGGACTCCCAATGCACAGCAGTTTTCGGCTCCTGTGACCCTTTTCTCTAAATTCTGATGACCTTCAGACTATGGAATTATGAATGCATCAGCGTAATTATTCGCACTAACAACTCTTCGCACTGCCGTCCGCATCCATCCGTTCCTCTTCGATTCTCAGCATTTCCTTTTCCTCTTGAAACGTCGCTTTACCTACTAGTTGTTCCCACCTTCGGTCGAAATCTAGTTGGCCTTAGTTTCATATAAATTGCCTCTCGCATTCGGACTGCTGTCATCATCATTGGTTTATCTATGTTTCCCTATAACAATTATAGTATTTGCTTAATTTTGCAAACACGATTTGTTATATCGATTTTTTGACCTGCGCGTGCAGAACCTACTTCTTACATAGTAGTTGCAGTTTGAGCCACACCAATGACTTGATGTAATGAACACGCTTGCAAATCTTGTATACTAGGCAAAATTACATAGGTTTCTTAGGCATAGTTGCGTGCCATTAGACTTTTGATCGTGCGTCTTGGTTCTTTGCTGTCTATCTATTTGGCTGCTTCTTGTCCGTTGCCCGCTTTTCCAGTGATTCCCATAGATACACCGGCCGTCACAAGAAGTTTTGTCCACTGGGACTGGCTGACCCATTCACAATGGCCAGCTGGCTTCAACACTTGATCCTTTCTGCTGGATATGAAGAACCCACTCATCGGTTCAAATGTAACTCCTTTCGCCGTTCATCAGACGCCATTTTTACGGGGTCTAATCAAATAGGATTAGCTCGCCTCGTACTCACAGTATCACAATTTACTCACCTGGAATATTCTGTTTACATGGATCATCTGTTCCACAACGGAAGACAGATAATTCTGTCGTGATTACCTTCACTTCCGCAGACAGCTTTGCTTATTTTCACCGGCATTCAAAAATTGGTTTCGGTGCCTTATATTTCCGGAAGAACATTCAGATTCTCCGTTCACCTGGAGCTTTTCCGATGTCATTTCATGGACAGCTTCGCTGCTCCTCAATGGCACTCGAACAAATGGGTTTGGCTTCTATCATCTCTACGAGAATATTCTTATATCCAGTTACCTGCAGCTTTTTCGATGGCCGTTCATGGAGTTTTCACGTGACCGTGGAGAAAAGTACACCGAATTATTACTTACACTTAAAGAAATTATGATCCTATTTTACGAACTAAGAAATTCGTAACGTTCCCACACTGGACAAACGGAAGGCATTTTCGCTTGTTATGGACGTATTCAGCCACAAGGAACAACTGCCGTCACCATCCCCATGACAAGTCAGGCGGGGATAGCTGGACACGATCTGCCCAACCGAACGAGTATATAACAGAAGAAGGAGCCAGCCACTAGTAGTAATATTTTTAGTCAGTCGCACCACTTTTCATTCGACTATACGACTCTTGCGTATTTGACCGGTTTCAACGAATACTACCCGATCATTAACAAGCCAATCGGTCAACCAACGAAGAAATTTGGACGTCAATCGACTTCCAATAACAGAGTGCAAAATCGGTCTGTACGATGCGTCGCCGGCTTGTACTACTGTTCAAGAGAACCTACGGCAGTGTTCCAGGACTTGGTGGGTTTTCCCCTGGCAAGTGTTCTCCCTGTAAAAAGCCCAAAATGTCCGCTTAACGACACTGCAATGTGGCAATTGTGATTCGCCACTGAATAAGGACAAGGCTGAACATTTCACACTGGCGCGGACATCAGACACCTACGTAAAACCTGTGCAACCGATTTAGTTATGGAGAATGCTTTGATGGAACACCGAACATTCCGAGTTTTAATGGACACTGATGACACCGAATTCTTGCTTTGGCTCCTGTACTCATGGATTACTACCTGGAGAAATCAAACCGAACTTCTTTATTGACACAACAGTTATAACTGATTTTTACGCGCCCCGAGGCCAGCATGTTCCTTGGTCGGACTATTACCTGACAATATTCTCACCCTAAAGAACTGCGAACATTAGGGTTACACCTTTCATTAAAACGAAAGGTTTTACTATTCCAAAGAGGCACTGCATTTTTGATCGCGCCTTCACTGGTTTGCCTGGTTTTACCGGGAATATACCATTTATTTAGTTATTTATTTATTTTGAAATGGCAGTGTGGCAGAAGCGTTGCTTTCGCTGGCTTCCGAATTTGTGCCCACATTTGTAGCAGGATTCAAGTTGGGTAACCTCTGGCATTTTAAACAATTTCTTTCTATGTCAACTTCAGTTCCCGTTCCCATTCTACCTAAATGTTTAATTTTTGTGAGATTAGTTTGAGCAACTACCTCAGTGACTTTTTGAACTTCGACTGCTGCTGCTTCAGGAGTGCCTGCAATAGTTCGATGCTGACTGCCTTTCTGGGTTCGACGGGAACTCGCTTAGAGTTCGGGAAACTGAAAACGTTGCTGAAGCCAGATCTACTGCTCATACATTATAATCCGAATCTAGATATTATCGTGACCACGGATGCTTCAATCTATAGTATTGGTGCTGTCGTTTCACATCGGTTTCCAGACGGCTCTGAAAAGGCAATGGCACACGCTGCATGGGCGCTAAGCGCATCGGAGAAGCACTGCAGTCAAACTGAGAAGGAAGCGTTGGCCATCATCTTTGCCGTTCAGCAATGCTACAACCTGATATACGATCAACGTTTTACGCTGGTGACTGATCACAATCCGCTTCCGGACAATTTGGATCCAAAAAGTGTATTCCGGCATATACGCCCAGTAGACTTCAGCGGTGGGCGACTCTACTCTTGAGATATGACTTCACTATACGACATTTATCAAACATTTGTATTAGGCAAACAAATGTCCTGTCCAGACTAATCGACACCGGTAGGAGTAATCCGGAAGATGCGGTCATTATTTCAAGCGCCGCCGAATTAGTTGTCAGGTACAGGATACATCACGTCGTAAGTAACTTACGGGTAAACGAGATGACGGCTAAGCTGGCAACAAAACAAGACGCAGGAAGTATTAATTGACACAAGACGGAGGTGGCCAAGGAAGTGTCCGAAAGAAGCTCTGATACAATTTTATTCACGTCCCGACTCATTGTCTGAGGTTGATTCCTGCCTCTATTTCGCAGATCGTATCGTCATTCCTGAAGTACTCAGAGGACTTATGCTAAGGCAACTGCAAAATGGCCATCCAGGGATTACAGACATGAAGGCGCTTGCGCTCAACTACATATTTTGACCCATGCTGGATAGGCAGATTGAAGACATTGGTCATTCTTGTTCTAAGTGCTGCAGTGCCTCCAAATTAGCTAGATAAGTGACATAGAAATCTTGCCAAAACCACTAAGGACCCTGGTAACGGATACACGTGGATTTCACAGGGCCGATTGAAGGTGTTTCCTTCCTGATCATAATCGATGCCTACAGTAGGTGACCAGAAATTATTGTAATGCGAAACACATCCGCAACCAGCACAACCTTTGCGATGCGACATGTTTTCATTCAGCACGAGTTAACAGAAGCAATCGTGTTGTATAAAGAATCACAGTTTACATCCTGTCAATTTGCTGAGTTCAGTGAACAAAATGCGGTCGAGCATATAACAACTACACCGTACCATCCGCAATCAAATGGGTAAACGGAAAGATTTGTCGATACTCTGGAACGAGCGTTGCTGAATTCAAAAAGGGAGGGAAGGTTGGACGATAGTTTGGAACGGCTTCTGTTGAATTACCGAGTTCCCCCAAATTCCAACTCGCCAGACGGGAGGTCAAAAGCTGGAGCCCTTATGGGTAGAAGACTAAGAACCCCCTTGGATCTGCTAGATCTCACACATCCAGATCTACAACTAAGGAATTCAGTTATGGAACTGTAATCCGACAGGCTGTAGAGAGCACGAAGAATAAACTTCAAAGCCAGCGAACCTGTATATGCGGCCTCTAATCATTGTCGTCGGATTACATGGATGCCAGGATGGGTCGCACGGCGTCAAGGCATGGTAATTTACGGTGTTCAAGTTGGGCAAGCAGTTATGGATACGCCACGCAAATCAACTGAGACCACGGTATGCACGAGGTGCTGTCGTTCCGAATACCACCGGATTCGATTTCAATGAGCTGCTGGACAATGGCACGCCTTGAACTTCTGCAAGACGTAAAATTCAAGTCATGGAATGCTTGCACACTCAAGTGTGGCACTGGCCGAAATGAACCAGAAATTTTGTGCAGCATTTTCAAGTGGATCTCAGTCAGAAAAGCTACGCAACCCTCAGGTAAACAATTTTTACGAAGAGAGGTGTTAGGGAGATACTTATTTCACATACCTATATGGAAAACATTGTTACCAATTTTTTCTTTCAGTTGTCGTTGTTAGTGACGTTTGTTTAGATATCACTCCTCTAATATTATTGGCTGCTTTTGGTCACTGTTACTGCCCGCGGATCGTTCGCGCTTGCTTTTATTGCTTCCGTTGTTGTTCACCCGTCATTGGCTTCATTTTGCTTGCATGTTTTTAACAAAATGTTTGGCTGATATGTTTTTAGTGGATTCCCTTCTGACCATTCTTAAAACAATTTTAACAGACATGTTTTAATGCGTGCGATACTTTCCCCGCACCTCTTTGGAGTACTTCTTTCGGTCCACGAGTTAAGGCATCAGCTGCGACAAAACACTAGATACTCCAAGATGATAGACAAAGCCCATCATTTCAATTTTAATCAATACTTAATGATCCAGTAATACTGCTAGGTGCTGGATGTGTCCATTAATTATCAATGATTAACGCCTTTTTGTTAGTACCCAGTATCCCAACCATGGATATTATAATGGTGTTTTTCACTGATCACGAGGATGGCGGCTTCTGGCTACAAAGTTAGGGTATTCAGCAAAAGTGACGACATCTAAATGTCTGTAGATTAATGGCGGATAAGGGCGCCATCGAAGTTTCGGCTTTAGCAGTGTGTTGATCGACGTCATATCTTTTTGGATGTTCAATAAAGAAAATCCGAAATTGATTAGGATGCCATTTGCTGTAAGCCCCCTTCCGTATAACCTGGGCTCTGTTTCTAGGTTTAGAGAAGCAGCTAGGAAGCAACTAAGCAATTCACAGATAGCCGGCCCATCGATCGGCAAATCTTAGCCTTATTTTCATGGTTATTTTACCAGCTCCTTACTTTGAACCCCATCTGTAAGGATTTTTCCTCTTCCTCCTAAATTAATGTCAAGCCTAGTCAAAGTAGTTTTATGCACCCGGATAGGTGCATTCTCTGCATGGCACACTATAATTATGATGTATATGAAATTAATGTTAAAAAGTAACAAAACGCGCAAAATGGGTCGGCACATATCATTGAAGAAAATAATGTTGCATCATAGTGAGAATTTTTGTTGGGTCAACAAGCAAGCAGTTCAGATGCAATAGCATAGAATTGCGGTTGGATGCAGTCCGTGAAAATAAAATAATAAATTTGAAGCTGGAAGAGAAATAATATCTTGTTTATAATGCGTCACCATGTGGGGGGTGAAGGGGCTTGTTTAAAAGTTTGGAAAAAAAACTGGTACAAGCATCCAGGAGCTTGTTTACAACCAAATCCAGGAATTAATCTTCGGATTATCCTCTTTATCTGGAAATAAACTTTAGGGACCGTACGATCAATGTACTGTTTATTATATTTAACCCATTGAAGGTCACAGGGAAATAGCAGACCCAACGTGGCAGTAGAAATGCAATCACAAATCAAAGAATCCATTTACAAGTAACTGAAAGCACCTTAAGTCAGACAGCATAAAATAACAATAGTCTGTTACATACGTCAATGATATTGATCAGTAAGTTCGGCCACACCGCCTGCTTATTGGTTTTCCTCGCGTTGATCAATCAATAGTTCCTCACTCATGCTTTAACTCTTGTGTCATGCCATCCGTGTCGCACTGCATTGCCCGATACACTTTGTTTCATACTGTGTCTTGTTCTCTCTGACTGCGGTCTAAGCGCGGGCTTGCTTGGATTCATTACTATGCAGTATTGGCGAAGGGAGCCAGATGCACGCCATCATTAATCCACCTGCTAACTTTCGGTCTTCCGCTGAGGACAAAACCAGATTATCACACTGGATGTGGAAGAAATCATTTATTCCCTAAGCGCAACTATTGGCTGTTTCAAATCCCATGATTTCACTTTCGGAATCCAACAAACTACGACTATTAAGACAAGTGCTGGGAGATGAAGCCCAGTGACAGTATAAATCACTACATGTAGCAAATTGTGAAAAAATTATGTCCGCCTTGGATAAATATACCATACTGTGGGGATTGAAAAAGGTTTTCTATTGCGAGACACTGATTTTCAAAGCTTGTACAGAAATCGAACGAAAGCTTCAACTATTTCGCTGCACACATTCACCGGTTCATTCCCGAATGTTAATACTAGAAAATTTTGCTTGACCAATGTGAAGAAGTGAAAATACTGTGCTTAGTTGCGGGGATTCTGTACGAAAGTGCATGCCAATAATTGTTATCCTTGAACGTGTTAGATAGCACATGGGAGAATGCTTGCCTTATCGTTCGCCAGAGAGAGAATATCTCACACCAATTACGTGAATTCCCTGCCCATCCAGTTGTCGATGTTGTTCAAGCATTTGTTAAACCACGGACTCCAGGTGAACATCGAAAACAGTTCGTATGCTATCGTTACGAGATGCAACATGCTCGTGTTTCTGAGTGTCACCACAAAGGAAACGTCTGCTGAAAATGTGGCAAAATAGGCCACCAAGCCCGCGTGTGCAGGTCGGAACCCGCCCACCAACTAATGTCACTCAATCAAGGTGTCCTAACAAGCTGCCGGTTACGGAGAAATACGTTCTGGAATACCCAAGCAACGATCTAAATTCCGCCTACTTGAATACGGTATCACCTAACAAGTGCCACCTGTATACGATTAGTTTGATGATGGAGAGGAAAGCGATCGATTTGGAATTGGATACACGGGCTACAGTCACCATTATAAGCAATGATTCAATTAGGACTCTGCCGCCCATACTCCAAATTACAAACCTACACGGGAGGTCCAAATGGGGTCAGTGGAAAGTGAATGGTTATAGTCAGGTACGGCGAGCAGGAATTAACACTATTTTTGATCGTGTTACATGGGAAAAAACTCTTGGGCATAAACTGGATCCGCTGCTTCTAAGGAATAATATAGGTTAATAATATCGTGATCAATGACAGCAGTTTAAACGGTCAGATAAACCAATTTCTTTCTTTACGCGAAAATAAGTTGGGTAAGATGAAACATTTCAAAGCTACAATCAATCTACGGAAGAACACTAATGCCAAGTTTACAAAGTACGTACATTACCGGACGCTATGCGTCCGAAATTTAAAATAGAACCTAAGTGGCCACAATCCGAAGGCTTAATCCTGTCCGTACAACGCATGGCTTGAGAAAAACCAATTGTTTCTGTACTCAAACCCGACGGTACCGTTCGAATCTGTGACTATAAGTTAACCGTCAGTCAAGCTACCAAGGTGGTAAGATATCCTTTGCCATGCATTAAATATTTGTACATTACGTTATCCGGCAGTTAAACATTTTCTAAGCTTGATTTTAGTCAAGTATATGCTGAAGTTGAACTTCATGAGGACTCAAGCGAATTAACCACCACAACTACACGTCTCAGGCCATTGCAGTATACTTGTCTTCCGTTCGGAATAAGCTCCCTCCGCAGTATCTTCCAGCGGATTGTGGATGACATCGTGAAGAATGTATCCTTAACTTGTATATGTTTGGATGAAATCCTGGGTCCTAACCGAAGTGATGCTAAACATTGAAAGACACATCGGACCGTATTGGAACGTTCCGAATAGAATGGATTACAACTGAAGCAATCTAAATAGTTTTTGTCTAAATCTCTTCGTTAGATTAGTAGTAATATTAGAGACACCACTGATAAGAATTTGAGCTTCATGCGATTGTCACTGGCACGGTTTGAGCACTCCTACTATAACGGCTTGGAATACCGACCGATCGAACAGATTTGCGCTGACGTGAAGGCCTTAGCTAAGCCCGGAGTACGCGCTGGTAAGGCTTCAGAACGTTCATATGCACACGTATTCGGGTAGACGCTGAGGCTTCGTAACGAACGTGGCTACGCACACGAGAGAAGGTGATGGTAGACGCGCACTGGTGACTTAGATGCCAACGCTGCCCGGCTATCGACGAACACCAAAAGCACGTGACCGAACCGACTCCCAAGTAACAGCGAAGAGAAATCAAGACTAGTGGTCCTTTGAAAGCTCTTTTACGACAAATCAAGGGCGAATCACAGCCAATACTATGGGTCATTAAGTTAATGAAAATAACTACGTGACGGGGTGGTAGTTTGCAAAAGAACATCGTCAACTGGTGCGCAGTTGTGCCGCATCTCAGAGAGGCTGACTTCTGATACATAAGGGGAGGAATTGAACACAGCTTTCCACATTCATTACGCCAGTGTTTGTGGCGTGTTTTTGCCGGATATTTGACGGGCCCGCAACACTTGACTACAACCTTGGTAACAGAAGTATGTATGTTTAACAGAATAAACTAGGTCTACTTATTCATGCACCACAGCTCAAGAATATTGATGAACTGAGATCATTATTGGTAATCGTATCACACTAGCGTCCATTTTTGCAGGGGGTTTCAGCTATGTTTACTTCTTTAAACGCACTGTTACATAAAGACACCATGTGGTTGTGGAAGGAGGGCAGAAGTCCACATTCATTGGTGCTAAAAACTGTTTAGCATCAGCCCCATCTCTAGTTCACCACGATAGAAAAAGACCCCGATCATTCAGTGGGACGCTTCTCCATACCGAGTTAGAAAATGTTTGTGCCATATAATGCCGAGTAGTGCAATTCGTCCGATTGCTTTCGCTTCGCGTGCCTTACAACCGGCTGAAAAGCTTACAACTTCCTAGAGGGGCCCTATCAATTACCGTAGGTGACAAGAAATATCACCAGTATATTTGGGGCGGTCATGTTGAACGCGAAGTGATCACAAACCGTTGATATCCTTATTGCGTGAATCCAAAAGGATGCATCAACGGTTTTAACCTATAACGCAAAGGTGGACCCTAATCCTTAGTGCGTATGAATACATAATCTTGTACATCCCAGGCTCTAACAACTGTACAACGGATGACCAGATTCGGTTACCCAACGAGACCCTCACAGGGCCAATAGATGAACCGATGGAGTTAGTACATTTGATGCAGTATCATGATACAACGTCTATGAGAAGTGATGTCATACATCGATTAGCCGATCGGGAACCCAAAGTAACCTCCGTGATAGGTTTCACGAAGCTGAGCTGGCCCAGTAAAATTCCGGCTGAGTTGAAACCGTTTCGGTTTTGGAAAAATGAGCTGAATATACACTATCGTTGTTTAGTTTGGGGCTCACGTTTGGTTCCATCATCGAACGCGCGCAGCTGCATTCTAAATCAACTTCAGCATGGACATCCAGGTGTTACTCGAATTAAGGTCCTTGCACGCGGCTATGGCTGGTGGCCCGGCTTAGATGACAAAATTGAACACCACCTGAAAACGTGTGATCTTTGCTAACAACATCAGTCGAATAAACCTCCAGGTATAATACACCCTTGACGTTGGCCTGAAAAGCTATGGTAGCATATCCGTGCAGACTATTTTGGTTCTTTGAACAGAATATTTTTTCATGTTCTTGGGTGATCCCTGTTCGAAATAGATCGATGTTTAACTAATGTTTCATTCAACGGCTGAAACAACCATTACTTAGACGCGATCACAGTTTTCTGTTTTCAGAATACCTGAAACTCTATACAGATAATAGGTCCGGTTTTACCAATGACCAATGATCTTCAACACTTGAGTACAGCCCCATATCATCCTCCGACAAATGGATTAGCTGCAAAGGCTGTGCAGACGGCAAAAAGAGGCCTGCTAAAGCATTTATCGGGAACCGTACAAACGCGATTAGATCGATTACTTTTTGCTTACACAATAACCCCGACAGAACCCACCGGTCAATCCCTCGCTGAACTGATGTTCGGTTGCACAATTCCTAGTGGATTACACCTATTATATCCTAATCGTGGAGCGTAAATAGAAGCGAAACAAAACAAGACAGCTACATTAGACAGTTGATTTCCAACCTGGAGATCCTGTGTATTCACGACTTCCCAACGAACCGTCATGGCAGCTCGCAACCGTTATCCCAATTGCAGGCATCCAGTCTGACCTAGAGTTAAATGGTCGCGTCTTGAGTCGGCGTTCAGGTCACATACGTTCGCGTTGGGTAGAAACACGATAAAATGAGGAAAATATATCTAAGTCATTCCAGCCGGCCGTGGAACAAACCACTTGAGATAAGACGCAAACAACAAACTGCCCACGACTTCGCAGATCTCAAGGTGTATATAAACCTGACGAACATTATGTTCCCGCTGTATGACTTTCTCTAAGAGAGGAGGGGTTACATCTGTCGAGGATATTTATTTGTTAGTTCAACCACACCGCGTTCTTATTGGTTTTCCTCGTGTTGACCAATCAATAGTTCCTCACTCATGCTTTAACTCGCGTTTCATGTGGGCCATGTCGCACTGCTTCGCCTGATAAACTTTGTTTCGTACGGTGTCTTGTTTGGCCTAATCGCGGGCTTGGGGCGTGCTTTGTTTGAATCCGTTACTGCATATTACCGACCTACCTTACCAAACGTTTTAAAAACATGAATAGACCAAGATAAGTTTCGGGATAAAAATACCCCTAGAAATTTAATACTTGACCATAATGGTATATACTGACCGCTCACTGACAATGGAAAAGTGGCGTTCAAAACAACTTATCAACTCAGAGAAAGGATATTCTTAAGAAACAACATTTAGAGAAACTCGAACTCAGGACTCGGGACGAGGAATAAAGCAAGTGCTCATCTAGAGCATTTTGAATAGCAGGTATACCAACAATTGGCGTCACCCAACCCAGTATACCTTCGTCAGCATACTTGCAGTTAATGAAGGTAGATGGTACGGAGAGCCTTTCAATGTATTAAGAAAAAGAACGAGTAAGAGGATTGCTCATTGTAAAACACCTTTAGTAGATGGCAACGCAGAAGACCGTTCCATTAATCTGGGTGACGAGTGCGGTTTATGAAGCAGTGTTTAACTACACTGCAAACACTTGTTGGAACCCCAGTTGCAGAGAGCTGCTTGGGCAAGATTGGTCTTTCAATGCACCCACATGCATATGTATAGTCAAGAAACAGAAAACGTACTGTCCAAATTTTTTCAACTTTGCTGATGCTACAGAATACACGATATGATGCAGCTTTCAGTGTGGATCGGCCATGTTTTACGCACACTGGTATATATCGCCCCGTCGAAGTGAAATGTATGCGGCGAACTGTAAACTTTTGCGGAGACACCTGTGGTGGCTCGGTCATATGAGCCGTATGGATTCGACGCAAATACCGAAGTAACTGTTATATGGTCTGCTGAGTAATGGGAAGCTGCATGTGGGGAAAGCAAAGTAACGTTACCAGGATATGATTAAAGTGAGTCTCACACATTCTAATCTTGATTGCAGGTCATGGGAATCGAAGGAGGGCGCATGGGGCGATCTGATCACGAAGGCAGTTGTTAAGGTACAGGAGAGAGACCTCAAACATGCAGGGAAGTAGCAGCAATTGCGGAAGAGGCAATCACCGATGGGTTGTACTCCATCGACATCGAGCGCATGGTGGTGTAGCACATGCGGTCGCGAGTCCTTGAGTTAGGCAGGCGAAGTGAGCCTTGAGCGAGGCCAATCGGGGTCACCACAGAGGCGACGACGTGTCCTGTAGAGAATATCGGCAGAACCGGCGCAGCGTTAGTAGGTACGCTACATTAGATTTACTAACCGAGTGCTTGCATGCTGAGTCTCTTTAGTTCAGGTAGGGGTTTTGCTATATTGTCTCATTATTGCCTATGTGAACTATCTTCTATTAACTTGCACACGTCGCTCAAGTTAACTGTAGTTAACTTCGATAACATATTCGCGTTTTTGTGGCATTTTCTTAACATACTTTCTGACATCTTGGAATCATAGCGGATTTATTATGGCAACCAATTTATTTCATCTGCCCATTTACTAAACCGCTATGTCGGCATATCTGTATGCATTATTCTATTTATTTTATTTGTGCTTATCGTTTCGAGTGACTGGCTATTGCTTGATATCCCCGATGTGGCTGCGCTTGATGTGCATGTTGACAAGGTGTCTACCCGTCTATTAGCCACTACCTCGTCTACAATGGCTCTAGGACACAGTTGGTCGTTCCAGGAGGGGACGGGGTGCACGGTCCTTGTGGCCGTGTTAGGCTCAAAGAGCGGTTCCATGCACTCAGTGTGGAGCGGACTACCGTCCAGCCACCGCCTTGTATACGCTTGATTCCCAAATATAGCATGCATGTGTTTGCCTGTGTAGGAGTGTGGGCCGGCTCGGTTGATGAACCGTGGCTCCCACCCACATGCCTCCCGGTCTTATTCCCTCGGGTTTACACTGGCTATGGGGTGTGCGGATCGAGCTGTGGGTGGTGCAGCGCAAGCCACCCATGATCCTTCTGTAGGCGCAGGCGTCCTGCGGCTGGCCACAGTGACAGGAAAATCCGAAACCGCATGCCGCCAACTATATGTCTCCTGCATTTATGCGTGTTAAGATCAGAGCAGTAAGTAGTTTCTGGAAGATCTGTAACATAATCGATGTCCATGCTATTGGACGATACATTTGAGAGTCCTTATTTGAAACAGCTGTTATCCTAACATGTCTCCAGATGTCGTGGATGGTGCCCTACATCAGACAACGGTTAGAAATTTCGGTCAGATTTTTTATAAATTAATCTGCACCTTGCTTTAGGACAAGTTGTGTTAATGCATCGGGACCAGTAGCCTTATTTACCTACGCAATTTTAAGTTCTTAACAAGGATTAAACCCGTCAAAGGTGACAACCTGACCTGCGTTGGTAAATTAGGACAAATAATTAATAACATATTGAGAAGATTAGAATGCAGCGTTTATTTCGTTCACGACCAAGTTATCTATGCGCTCATTGGAACGTTGGATATGTAAATGTATCAAAAGTTTCCAAAGATCGAGAAACTCGTAAGAGCTCAGCACTGTGAACGTTTTGCTGTTGTTGGATTTGCGATACTAAACTTAGGGAGAATTCTTTAAGCTTTCGGAATTTTGCATTTAGTCTTTTGGCTTTTGGGTTGATGGCGTTCCTAGGCTAATAATTATCTCACCGAAGTAACTGGAGGAGTATGGCTGTGATACAGTGGACATGATATTATAAGTGTTCTACTGAATTTCAAATGATGTTGAAGAGAAAATCGTATCGTAGATGGAGTATCGAATTAAATTTTGGAAATGCTTCCAGGCAATACTAAGGGTAACATATTGGGTAGCTTAGTCGATTTTGGCATGCACTTCTATAACGAAAATAAACCGTAGTGTCGTGTGACAACTATGGGGTAGATTGTTGAAGATATTACGTTATGCATCGGAAATCTCCAGTGCGTATATTTAGTCTGGTACTTTGGCCTACCTAGCTGGTCTGGTAACTCACTGACTCTAGCGGCCAACACTTATAGTCGACAAGAAATCCGTATGCAACGGTAACAATAGTTGTGACGACCTATATAGTAATACCGATGCAAAATCAAAAGCTGGGGAGACATCAGTCATATACATACCTGTTAATTTCGGAGGAATTTAGATGCAACCGAGAAATATCATAGAAGAAACTGAAGGGCCTGTTAATCACCTAGATTCAGGGACCTATCTTAACTGCTCAAGAAACTCTTAGGTAGATCTCCGGTTTAGATGAGCAATACGACCTCCCTCCTCTTTGTGCTACAATCTTTTAGATGGAGAAGATAGTTAAATATATTTAATGTAGTATCCAACCTATCAGAACAGTACAAAGTGTTGGTGATGATGACTCTAGGTAAGATGCTAAGGTGAGCCTTCATATTTGGAAGAAACAACTCGTTTTTCATGAATCTTGCATCACGGTGAATAAGCAAAATTGTGTTCTGCACAGAAAAGCATTCCGTGAGCACTTCAGTACTTTGGGTATAAAATTACCAAATAGTCACTTAAGATAATATGTTGATGGAAACGCGTTTATTATTGGCATAATCGGGTGTCGGGGCGTTTCATCACCTTTGCAGCTGAATGCTTCAGTGACTTGCAAGAATTGGGGACACTAGGCAATACTGGGATCTGACTAACAATGATCTAGGTAAACTGCAAGAAGTGGAATATGACAAACTGCCTGCGTTGGACGTATCATTGGTAGAAATGGTCACGGAACGTCTCCGAATTCTAATAAAAGTGTTTGTATGAAAGTAGCGAATGTGATGAGCCGTGTGGGTGTGTTGTAGGATGGGATGTCGTACTGCTTATATTGCAATATTTTTTTGATTTTGATTTGTCTGGATCTTTCGAAGACTGAAAGCTAATAGATAGACCAGTAAGTCGGAAGTTGGGAAGCAGGTGTGAGAAGAAAATAGTTGTCACGGGTTGTATTCGGCCCGAAATAGCGCGTTGTGCTGCGATGTCAAAGGGGCCACTGATACAAAAACTTGAGTGCGGCAGTCTCATAGCTGCATATTTTTTGCAAGTACTAGGCGTCGAGTTGTTAACTTAGTCACCTCGTTGTAGTCCTGTGTGGAAAATTCCAGCACCTAAGTCAGCAAACGTACCTCGTCGTATGTTGCAGCTTTGGAATTCTTAGTCTGTTACTAGTGAGCAAGTTTCGCTATCTTCACTCCTCTGTATTATTTGACCAAATGAGTTTGGAGCGCTGAAACCAAGGTTAGGTCTACTTGTGTCTATTGTGTTTGGAGCTTGCAAAGTTAGCGTTGAAATAGAAATTTATGCAGTTGCCGGTTGTTACCACTCCTAGGTACGAGCTGTCCAGGTCAACCTTTATAGCTGTGGTTAGTACGGCTGGTGGGTTATATACAAGTGAATTTGTTTAAGGATTATGAACGCAGTGGTTCCCATCAATCGGTATTCTTACTGTCATACTGAAGCTGTATTGATGTGGGCATCACTTCCGAGGTGTTTGATCTGGCTAAATATGTGCAGCTTTGTACTTGGTCAGTGAGCAAAAAGAGGCCCGCTGATTCTTCACTTAAAACGTTAACGTGTTTAGAAAACCATGTTATGGTGCATTTGTTCAGCCGCAGATAATTAAAAAGTTCTCAGCCAGCTTGCAAGTCATAAGCTATACTTTTTATCTATTTCGTGCTGTACTTAGAATGAAAAAAACAGTCATCTTGTTATCTACAGTTTCTTTCATGCTTTTGGCCTGATGTTAATTAGCTATCATACCTTTCCAAGGCGAAGGGATCCACTTACTTCAAAATGTGATCTAGTATGACTCAAGATATGTTTTCGTTATTTATTCCTGCTTGTAAAGAGCAGATTCATCAGTAGGATCTGTGAAATCAACCTAATGGCATTTTCGGGATAAAGAACTATATGCACATTTTTGACAAAGGGGCTAAGCTATTCTTCGTCTGTTGATTGCGGTTGAACTATGGTACAGTAAGCTGTGCATGCTTGAGCAAACGAGGTAAATCTGAACGCTATAAAAATAACCTGCTATCACATCCATTGCTTCACTGTGCGTTGCGTCAGTTTACATCTTATCTGGATGCCATATGGGTTCAGTTGACTAGCAATGGGCCTCTTAGTCATCCTAAATTGCCGGAGGATTGTTTGCGGCAAGATGACGCTGGTTGACACAAAGCTAGATGTTTTGATGGTTACCAATTGAGCGGCAGCTATGTTGCTAAGATCGACCACGTAGTCACAGATACAGAGTTGCTAGTTTTTTCCTTGATTTCAGCTATCAAACATGTCAGATGGAAATGATAAATGGCTTGATACAGAGCCGTGATTGCACCTGTTCGTACAAAACAGTTATTTCTAATCAGTAGTGTGAATTCTTTTTATCATCATGGGTAATTCAACATAGTCCATACTCAGTCAGCATGGGTTAACACGTCTGGAAAAGCAGCAGACAGTGCTGTTTCGACCTTCTGGGTCTCCCTAGTGGTGCACCTTACATCGGATTCCTGCCGGCTTCCGACCGCTTGACTTATGAATGCCAACAGCTAGCGTAACTTCGCTTTGTATGACAGGCGCGGACCTGGAAGATTGGCGGTTAACCATGGTATATCCCGACTCATCATCCACTGTCATATCACTTACCAACTGGGCAGAGAGCAACCAATAGCCCCACGAGCTTGGACTTTCTGCCTAGCGCCTATGTACGACATGGCAAATATATGCATAGGCTTTATGTTGCTAATGAGTAGTGGGGGTTTTCTTATAAGTATTGAAAGATCAGCCGGGCTATACCATGGTCAGCCGTCAATTATGAAAGTAAGCGGCTGTAATCCATGGCGAATTGGTACTAGCTACCAGAATCCAAAATTGATGGGGACGAAACCCGGTAAGCTGCCGATGAAAGGTGCACCATTGAGGCAATCCAGAAAGCCGAAACAGCAATTTCTGGTGCTATTCCAGACGTACAAACGCCTGTTGACTGAGCGTGGATTATGATGAATTACGTATGACTATACAAAAATTCCAACAACTCATTAGTAAAAACAAAGTTGTCCGTATAGCTTCGATCCTACATGGTACATAAGCGCCGTGCGGCAGGTGGAAGCACGTGATGCTATTTGCTGCTATCTGCCTAGTTCGTAACTGGCATAGCAATTAGTGATGAGACGCGATATATCATAGTCAAATGTCAAGCACGCAGCTCCGCGGCACACACCCTTGGCGAGGTGGCACAAGCTCCTGGCTTCCGGAAGTCAAAAGTATTAAGGGGCTCAACGAGAATCAGGAAGCAATTCTAGGCGGCAGATACAAATATGTTTTTAAAGAACGCATTGGCATTTTACATTGTACATTACTATTCACGAGGACTCGTTTCGAATGATCCTTTCTTTTCTGCCACTTACCTGTGTCCATTGGCTGGCGTACATCATTTGTTCTCTTGCGTATCGACCAGTCCTCGCTCAGCCGGAATAAAGACGCGCTTTGTTCACACCCCAAACGCATCTCCTTCGGTTCATTCGGTGTTTGCGCCGACGGGTTATCCATCCGTCTCCTCTGTCTGTTTCGCCCACACGGCCTATCAACTGTCAACATGTGATGGGTACTGAGTTCTGACCTATGTCCGTGATAAGCAAACGGTGTGCATTTGAGCAGAACAAAGACCGTGTTTGACTCAGCACTTGCATCCTGATTTCGATTTGTTTCTTTGACTGGGTAAACCTGGTCGCTTTGTGGTCTTGGTGCTTTTACGACCACTGGCTATCTACCATCACAATGGGGTTGGAACCCTGCTGGGTTCCGATTGAATGCACACCACTGCCGAGAACCAGAAAGTTGAAACGTGGCTGTCTGATGCCTTTCCAGGCTTGACAACCCCTGCCGACTGAGAGTGGACTGTGATAAATTACTTTAGGAACAAATAGGTATATATATATATATATATATATATATATATATATATATATACCGGACGTAAGCTAGTTCGATGTGAGTGGACTAATTAGCTGTCCTATGAAATTGGTAGCACGAATAAAGTAATCAGGCGAGTGAAATCTTTTTGTGTATTACAGTGGATAGAGCTGGTATATTCGAATCGTAGCGCTTTATATTCTCTATTTTGTAATAAAATGAAGGAATAGATGAACGACGAAATGGAGTACCTAGATGTGTGTCCTTTCAACGGAGGAATGCTGGAAATTTTTATGGTATAGAAGCTTCAAGATAAAAACGAACCATAACAGACAAGTTATAAATATTGCTGCATTTCCAGAATTGCCAAATCACATTTTGCGAGTCACGCAATTTTGGCTTTCCTGACTCTTTCTGAATCACTTCTTACTGTTGGTCTTAAATCGTTGCGTTCTTTCTGACTCTACCAGAGTGGAAAATCTGCCAAGCGACCAACTAACAAACCTGAGGTTTGTGGACAACATAGTTCAAATTGGGTCTGACGCTGTGGCTATGCAAACACTATTACACAGACGAAGGCCTAGCGCTGCACGCTTCGGCATGTGGTTTACATCTTCAAAGTGTAAAGTACTTTCCAGGACTAGGCCGACACACCGGTTTTAGCTATCACCCAACGACCACTGGAAGTTGTGAATCAGTTTACTTACCTTGATAGCTGTGTCACCACTGATGGTCATATCACTGAAGAGTTTGCTTCATGTATCAGCAAGGCCCGTGTGGCTTTCCAGGGGCTCAAACATCTGTGGAGACGGTAGGATATCACTTGCCAATGAAAAATACGGAGTAAAACGCTGCGGTAAGGCAGGCCTAGCTTTATGGATCAGACACTGCGCAGTTCGCAGTGAAGATATTAAGAGGTTAGACTTACGGGTATTACGGTGCACTTCGAGGATGTTGCAGAGGCTGTCGGGTGGAGGAGGACCAAGTGAAGTTGGCTGCCCTGCGGAACCTCCTCAAGGGCATGACGAAGGCTATTCTGCATACGGCGCGATGAGCCCAGTCAAGTTGGAGTGGGGCTCCGCGAAGGAGACATTTGTTGCGAAGTTTGACAGCCCGGCCGACCGCCAAGACGCCATACGGCAGACCCGTTCGTCTTCACGGTTCACATCAGTGAATTACTGGCCCGGGCGCTGCCCAAATTGGATGACGTGTCAAAGCAACAACTGTTGGTGGAACCATTTTTGGATGATATCCCTCCGACCGTAGCCGATCGTCGTATTGTAGACGCCACGCAGAGAACTGCCGTGATGCAGCTTGTCCAAGTAGCGAGGGAGCTTACATATGAAGCACTTGTTGCTTTGACAACGGAAGAAGAAGCAAAGGAAGAGCGATTGAACGAGTTGGACGAGAGACTGGAACAGATTACACACAACACCGGAGCCCTTCGAGTTCCCTCTCAGAAGATACTGCTGAAGAAATGTTACCGCATTTGTAGGAAACGGGGACACTGGAAGCGCCATTGTCCGTCAAATCGCAGTACAGCTCTTGTACGAAATAAATGCTACCAATCGTACTGTTCTCGTGTTGGAGTAAGCATCCTTGGGGCGTCGAATGAAGGTATGATTGAGGCGATGGTAGATGTGAATGGGAAGGTGCAGAGGTGTCTGATCGATACAAGAGGCGCAGCTGCCTTATTCAGTCGCAGAGAAGGGGAGAAAACTCAATCGTGTTCCATGGTTGTGAAGGCTGTCGGTGGTTACCATATACGCATAGATTGTATGGCCGAACATGTGGTTGGCGTCATGGGTCGGAACTTGAAACATCTCTTCATCGTGTCGCCGGACACAAAGCAGTCATTCCTCGGTGCTGACTTTTTCCAAATCAGTGAAGCAATCGTCGACCTAAAACTAGAAAAGCTGGTTTCGAAATACGGAGTTATCCAGCCTGTTGGCAGAGAAGAAGCCATGAGGGTGTGCTCGGTCGCGGCCGTTTTACACACAAGTCCAGCCCTTCAATCGCTTGTGAGTAAGTGCGGTATCCTATTCACGGACGATAGTGGTCCTTATGGGTTTTGTGACGTGGTCGGACACACAATTCCACTATCGCATAAGCCGTATCTGCCGCGCGGATCCAGAAGATTACGAATACACCTGGAAGCTGAGGTCAGAAGGTAGGTGCAGGGGATGCTGAATGCAGGCGTACTAGAGGAGGCTCACAGCCCATATAACTCCAATCGTTATGGTGAAGAATGCTAACGGGAAGTACCGCTTTTGCGTGGGCTACACAAGACTAAACGAAATTTCGATGAGTCCATTCGTCCTGGGGCCTTCAGTCGCAAATATTTTTGACAAACTGCATAAGTCAAGGATATTTACGGTACTGGATCTGAGGTCTGGCAGCTGGCAATCCAACAAGAGGACCGAGAGAAGACAGCGTTTACCGTCGGTGACAAACAGTACCAATTTAAAAGGCTGCCGTTTGGATTATCTGGTGCCCCTTTTACCTTCCGACGTTTGATGCTGCGACTACTTGATGGATAAGAGAAGGTGACCGTATACGTCGACAACGTCGTCGTGTATATTGAATCGGAGACAGAACACAATGTCATCTAGGAGCAATGCTGCAACAAATTCAGCGGTCTGGATTACGGATAAACGGGCCGAAATCTCAGATAGGGAAGACGTCTGTGACACTGCATGATCCCAAGGTGGGTCAGAGTGAACTCAAGCCGCTTTTGGAGAAAGTATTGGCAATTCGAGGCACCCCAGTTCCGACTTAAAAACGCAGTCTCCGGGCCTTTTTGGGCCGCGCTGGATATTGCAGTACATTTTTCGAGAATTTTCACAGCTTGGTGTCACCTTTGTATGAGCTGTTAAGCGAAGGAAAGAAGTTCACTTGGACTCCAGAGGCTCAGCGAGCGATTGATGACATTCAGAAGGATATGGGCAGACAGGAACTGACTGATCTGACTAATCTCTGGGGAAACGTTCACTGTGGCCATAGACGCAAGCGACCTCGGAATCGGTGCGGTACTGAAGCAGAAGCAAGGCACGGTGGAATACGCTAGTAGAATGTTGACCCCACCAGAACGCAAGTATTCGACAATAGAAAAGGAGTGTCTTGCAATTGTGTGGGCTCTATGCAAGTGGCCACCATATTTGTGAGGTCAACGGTTTCACATCTAAACCGATCACAAACGATTGGAATTGATTAGGTCCTCCAGAGACCCCAGAGGCGAGTTAGCGCGATCGGCGCTGTACCTACAAGAATACGACTTTACGATAAACCACATACCGGGTAAAACAACGAGACGACAGCTTTTCTATCAAGCATGTCGACTGATGAGGATTATCTGAGTATTGACTTCGATGTCGGACGTCTAGTGCTGGAGTAGGACCCAAGTAAGTTGGCGGCTGAACAACGGAAGGATAGACTTTGAACATAGTGATACCAGTATGAATAACGAACCAAACTGCTGCAACCAAAAGCACAGCCAGCTTTTCGGATCATTCGCACGGAGTCTGGAGAAGCTGCACGTCAACGAAGCGAGAATTCTGACGTGGACACAAGCACGAGAAGCTACGCCGGTGCCGGTGATCCCCCTCAAATCGAGGAGGAAGTTGCTTATTTCGTGTCACGAGATGGCTTACACCAGGTGCACCAGGATATAGGATTTGTTTAAACAGCGAGCTTACTGGCCGAACATGAAGAAAGACGTCCATGCGTACGTGCTCTTATGTCAGTAGTGTCCGCTTCTGAAAGGAGACAATCGAGGGACACCATAACCTATGTTGTCGATTCCAGTGTCCGAGATCCGTGGGCTGTGGTCAATCGACGTGATGGGGCCTTTCCCGTTAATCAGACGGGGCAATCAGTACATAGTCGTGATGACAGGACACTTTATCTGATGGATTGGGTCGACGGCGATTCCCGATCAACGCGCTGGCATCATAACACATGCCATGATGAAACACGTGATAGTGAGTCACGGGGTTCCGAAAGCCACACTAAAAGACCAGGGCTCATGTTTTGAAAGTGATGCATTTCGGACATGTTCGAAGAAACTGAGCATCAAGAAGATACGGACCACTCTTTACCATCCTCAGACAAACGGATTAAGGGAGAGGAATAATAGAACGATTAAGGAATGGTTGGCGGCGAACGGGGAGATTGGGAAGAACCTTTACCACTACTGTTGCTAGCGTACCGAGCGTCGAGGCAGGCAAGCGCCAAGAGATCCCCATTCCAGTTGGTGTACGGCCGCAGACCACGATTTCCGTTAGATCTGGAGGTGGAAGCTTGGCTGAGTTTCCAGGTACCGCCAAGGGAAGCATGGAACGACTGAAAGTTAGCCAACCGAAATCTGAACACAACTCAGAAGCGGAAGATGGAAAGCTCTTGAGTCAACATGAGAAAACCGTCCATAGATTTCCCACTGGGCTCGAAGGTGAACTACCGAGACCACCAACCTGTGCCCGCATGTGACCCTGTAAAGAGGAAACTCCTGCCGAAGTGGAAAGAACCTTATGAAGTAGTCGGCTGAAGTGTCCGTACATACCATCGCCCGGCTGGGAGAGGACTAGTGAATTGCGGAAATGGTATGAACGAGCAGAGGAAACGCCAACATGCATGGAACAGCCTCGAAGATCGGACAGAGTACGTGCGAGGTCCTCTGTTGCGAACCGTTTGGAGGGAGAGGAGCGTAGTGCAGTACTTAGGAGTAGTATGGTTATCAACGAGGGTGCACAAGGGAAACAGGTAAATCATGAGACACCGGCAGAAGAAGGAGGTGCGGTGGAAAATCAACCCCACGACGTACACGAGAGGCACGAGGCAATCTAAACAAATGCTCGGTGAATGAAAGGTTCTAATGGCACATCGCTCTAGAAAGTTGCCGCGAACGTCATGCGCAAATTGGACTCGCGTTCCAATGTTCGAGTTATTATGGTAAACAGGCATGCGTTTTATTATGAATGTTTTCTCCGTCCATCGTTGCGTCCTCAAAGGTGTGAAGTGATCTATGCATTTCATTATCAATACCAGTGGCTGTTAATCGTATCCGTCTGTAAATGCATCACATTTATTGAACGGAACCGGGTTTCCATTCCCCGTCGACGCATTTTATTTTCGCAGTTCGATCGTGACTCTACTTTCTATGAAGATGCTATTTCAACAAATAATATTTTGGTAAACACGTTTCTCATTATTGATGTAGTTCCTCGCAGTCGCCTGTCATTTTGGCAGGCACCCACACCTGTAGTTTCACCAGGCGTATAGGGGACTGTCTGACGAAGAGTCAACGACTAAGAACATCTAAAGTTACACTTGCATCCCCACTACTCAACAGTAAACATTTCTCATAACCAGCATTTTTTGTGGTGATTCCATGTACAGAGACACTGAAGTGGATACCTGACGCCATTGCAATCCGTCAAAAGGCGACAGTGGTTCTGGTCCATGTTGCGCCATAGTTAAATTAGAAATACAGAACCGAACAACAAATAGAATACAACAAAAAGTGTACATACCAAATCTCTCTTCTATACAGGATAATGACTTTTTAAAGGCAGCCGCTTCGCTGCCCACCTAAACCATCAAGATAGCGGATAAAAAGTTGTAGCTTACCTTATCTCGCCCGACATAGTGCCAATGGTATAACAGTGTCAATAGTATGACAATAAAAAGGTAAGCAACCGGATGTGCGATTATTACCATTCCTTCAAACCGTACAGACTCCGGGTACAGATGGGCCAAACTCTGTTCTGTCATCCAGATCAACGAACCGTGGAAACACCCCGAACAATAACGTCAGCAGACTGATCCCAGCGGTGTCAGTCTAACACAACGAGCTGATACTAATACGTCAACAAATGCACTGCTAATACACGGACGCTCAAGTGGCCTACTTTCAGCTGCCAGAAATGCGCCTAACGTGTATTCAGCGATAACTTGGGGTATCATGGAAGTGACCGAAAGGCGGCTCTGCGTACTAGGTCCAAAAGTTAAATTCAACGAATGGCATGCCATAAGAAATGATGGTTCATCTCGTGATGGCGATATCTTTGTATACTACCGAGATTACCTCAAATCTGTGGGTCTTACTGTACATTTCTTTGTTATTCTTGTTGCTTTATTTTTATAGCTGCAAACAGCATGTTGTGATGGTAGATCTCAGGAAAAAACACATGATGTTTGCTTCTTAAGTTACCTAAAGGCTATCAAACTCCGAAAACAGCCATGATAGTCTTTTAAAAGCTATTCACACCACTGTTACGCAAAGTATTTGCACTGTCTGATAATATTTGGTTTTAATGTTCCAACAATATTACCTTCGTCCTCCATGTAGATATTCGTTTAAATCAAGTCTCTTGATTTGATAAAAACGAGAACCTCGAAACACTATTAGGGCTCACTCAAAGCTATGCAAGCTTAAGCAAACCGCTAATTAAAACTTAACGTTGCAAAGTTCGCCGAAAGACGCATGGAGCGAACTTGAAGGAAAACTCGAAGAGGTCATCCAATCAGCTTGCCAAAACGTGCCATAACAGCATTACAGCGAAACAACACCTGGATCCGAAAAAAACGAATAAGTGAAACAACAGTGAGGATATGCGCAAAACGCGTGGTATCATACAGAAAATCTGCAAAACATTCAGAAAGTATCACACGGCGCCTATCCCAGCCAACACATAAAAAAGGTAGTAGGGTCTAGGACTCAACTTTACTAGTAATGACAAAGTGCTTCATTAAATGTGAACGATCGTAGAAAGGTTGAGGGAGAAACACCACCACTTACCATGGACAGTGGTCTAAGATTACTACTGTGGATGTTGCAAATGCCATACTCCTACAGTTTAGCTCCATGGCTGCAAAAACCTAGATATGCAAATACACAATATTTCTATCCTTCATGTATCTTCACATTCCTTCGGATGCTGTTGCAAGCAAACTGCAGTCCCTCTAAGAGAAAAGTGTCACTGCTATTGGCAAAATTTATTCAAAGTTTCCCAACACGCTTTCCCATCTTAATAGTACCCCATGTGTTCATTTTACTGTGTCTACTTAAGCGTCATACACTCGCTTCTACACGGAAAGTGGAACCATCACTCCGATATACAAACGGAGCAACTGATGGGATCGTGGGAACTATCGACCTGTTACTCCTTTCGCAATTTTATCAAAAGCCATGGAGTCCTTAGTCACAGATGAACTAACTAGGTATTTTGAAAGTCGACATATCATTCCTAATCTCCAACTTGGTTTCAGACTCTGTTTTTGGTGTAATAATCTGCTTTTGATTTCTGACGACCTGAGCGACCGACGGAGTTCAGTTACACGTGATCTACTACGATTTGTCCACGGTATTTGATGGGGTTAATCACACCGTTTCTTTCCTAAGCCTAGTGGCTGATAGATCACTGTCTCCAAGCTCGTCCGGTTTGTGAGTTAACTACATGGGAGAGCATTCACACTGCAAGAGCCTGCAACTCTCTCCTGGTGTGCGCCAAATTTTATACACGGCCCGCTACTATTTCGGATCGATCTCAGTGATCTTTAGACTAATGTTCAATGCCATGTACAAACATGACGGATGATGCCAACATCTGGTGATCCACTTGCTAAACATTTGGTTGTGCCTATCTTCAGAACCACCTGGACCGAATTTATGAATGGAGGGAAACAACACGCCTCCTTCTAAAACCTCGAAACCGCCACCCGATGACACTGCACAGCAACTTCAAGTACGCCTACCGATTGAGTGAAACATTCTACCTCACGTACCTAGTGAATGACGCTTGGATACCATAGTTCAAGTAGATCTAGGACATTTATCCCTACGTTCGAGGGCAGTAAAACAGGTGAGTTTAGACTTACAGCTAGGGAAGTGGGCTCTTGGTACCTTTGAACGACAGTTGTTGTCTCTTTTGATTAATTCTCATAATCCTCAATAGTTTGAGTACGCGGTTCAAGTCAAGTGTATAGGGTTAAAGTGACCTATTCAACTTTTGGATCAAACCCAAGAGGAGCTTAGAAAGAAAAACATTAATCACATGGTTTCAAGTACGAATTGCGAATTCGAGCAATCGATATGTTCTCAGAATACCGATGGCCTCCCTTGATCTCACATTCATTTACCAAACATTATCCAAAAGTGCTCCCCCAAGTGAATCCTTGGTGTTGCTGGCTTCTTACAAGAAATGCTGATGCCATTATCTGACACTAGCAACCCAACACATTCGCTAGGCTTTCACTCCCTTAGAAACTGTTCACACTGGTATGCATTACTAGTCTTGGCTAAGTAACCAGATACCGTGAGCTTTAAAAGAACAAGTGAATGTAGTCTAATTGACAAATGCTTTAACTAAATATGATACATTTTCATAGCTAGACAACTGACATTTTGTGATTTGCGCTGGAAGATTCTGCTAAGATTTTTACCTTCATTGTCGTATGAGCCTTGTAAAATTACTGATATTTAGCCCGCATAACAATAGTAGACCATTACAAGTGTCGCTTCCCACGGATGGAATGGTCATGTACACACATAAAGTTGATGTCAAATTATGCGCTTACGTGCCCAAGTACCATAGGGTACCAAGACAGTCCTATGTCAAATAGTCCGCAAAGTTTGGTTGACTAGCTTTTATAAGAGATCCAGTGGTGGTTGTGTAAGCAGTAGACACTGGCTAAACTCTGATTACACCAAACGTTTGAAGCCTTAGGAGCGGATAGCTAGGAGATAGCCAGGATAGCCAGTCACTATGATTAAAGGAGGCTGCAAAACCAACTACTAAGTGCATTGTATTTAAAGTTTTAATCTTCATCATATTGTCAGACACTAATAAGCCGGCTATTCCAATAATCTGGAGTGAGGGGTTCTAGACTTGCGACAATAGGATCAGAACTGCGAATATCTTGTACCTAAATTTCTTGTAGTCCTTCCATAACGACTACAGTGTTTAAGAAAGCAACTCTATCCACAAACAGTGATTAGTTGACTATCGCTTGAAATGGCTACAAAACGAGGCATTAATCAAAGAGTGTTGCATTTATCTTGGCAAAGCCTTTATCTCAGAAGTGAATTATTACCTAGCAAACACAGTAACCGCTTGTTATCAAGCCTGAATCATACTTGCATTCATATTGTTGTGCATCGACCTTCACACATCAAGAACTAGCATGATCATAACTGTAACTCCGGATGGTTTTCCAAATAAAGACCACACCACATAACGACAAACACACAGGAAAAGTGCTGCGCAATAGATAGTTCACTGGAAATAAATTTAGCCAGACAGTAAGAGATTTAGCAAAGCGCACAGACACTCGCCGGCCTTATTTTCCTCATCAGGTAAAACTTCGACAATGACATTCCTCATGCTAAAAATGGGAACGGCATTCCATTCCATTCCATCCGGATGTCAGATAGTATGTGAGTCCAAGGATTTAGATGTTAACGCAACCCAAAATTCTGACTGCCATATTAATTGAAATACCTGATTTTGCGGTTAATGAATCGTTGGATGTATTTCCCAGTCAGGATGGATTGGATGGATTATACGAGACGTAGGCAAAGGGTGTTCAGTTTATATGGATTATTGAAATGCTATGTGCTCTTTCCTGAAGCAGTCCTGTAGTCACGGATACTTGCAAACCGAGGTAAATGTGATGGCCGGGTTACAAGCATATTTTGTACTAGCGTTTAATTTCCACAGGACGGCTGTGGTCGGTGACTTATTGTTACTAAGTATAAACACAAGCATACATAAACACATAGCTCGAAAGTGGACAATATAGTTGATCTCAAGGTCATTCTAAAGGAAAGCCACCTGGTTGGTCAAATATTTTATTTAGGAGCTTACTGATAATATTAAACATGCATATTTTGGTCCGGATTTTTTCCACCAAGCTCACATGCGTTGCATTGCAGGTGCCTTAGGAGGATCGGAAAGCCTACATTTATAGCCAACCAATTTAACAGTTAACTACTGTAGTTCATAAACCGCTTCAGTAACATGACGAATCGAGATAAAACGTCAACATTTCAAACGAAGCCGGTCTACATTAAGTTGCAGAGCAAAGCTAGTTAGTTGGTAAAATTCACCGTTAATGGAACAAACGGTTCAAGGAAAAAAGCGTACAATGAAGAAACACTGCGTTTGTTCGTACCCACAAGTCGACCAAATATATGTTCAGTGAGAACGCCGAGGTCGAAGCAGTGCATGCTCTGTGGTTTAACATGTCTGAACGAGCTAGGAAGACTGATATGTAGACGCACTGGTCTAACGCTGGGTGTAAAATTCTCTGAAGGCGTTCTCAAGTTGCTTCGTAAACAGATGGAACGCATGGAGGTCGCACCGGTTGGATGGACAGAAAATGTTTACCTCAATAATCACGATGCATTGGCTGAATACCAAGCACCGTGGCACACCATACACATCGCCTCTCGTCACAACATTAAAACAGGCCACCAAACGTATGACACAATCACGGAATTTGGTTGCATTTTATCTGAGAAAATTATGCTTTATGCTATGCATCACCATTTATGTGAGCACCATACCACGTCATGAATTGCCCCACGCATACCATACACACACATAAAATTTGTACTTAGCGCCTAAAACTGCATACTCAAATGACTGATAGAGGATTACAAACGCATTTAATAACAATTACTGTTAAGGCTGGTATTCAAACTAAACAAACATTATTGGGGATAAATAGTTTGGATGCAAATGCTCTAATTTGCTTCTGTGAATAAATACTTCAAATATCCTGCATGGTGGCTTTTTTACAAATTGTTTACTGTTTGCTGATATCACTGCAACGTGGTCTTTTACCTAACTTATATTTAATTTCACTACATTTCACTCTCATGCTACTTGCCGAAAAGTACAACACATTGAGCCAACCGGTGCACCATTTGTACAAGCCCAGAAGCTCGTAGGAAATAATCTGTAGCATCTGGGAACATTCTGTTCAGATTGAATATTACCGGAGACCTAGCCATTCTCCTACCCTACATACAAGGTGTCTGTTCCGAGTTCGACGTGTACCGCATTTCCCGAACTCGACAGCCTGGATTGCGGCGTTGAAGAGGTATGTCAACTACTTGCCAAACTTGGCGGCACCAACCCTGACGGACGTCATGGGCTTCACCCACTGGTTCTCAAGTCACTTTCGACCATTATCTCTCCTGTCGTGACTGACATTTTCAACCGATCGCTGTCTGAAGGTTCGTTGCCGATTGACTGGAAATGTTCGGTGGTGAAGCCGAAAGGCGGCGACACTTGCAAAGTAGACAACTACAGGCCAATTCGTCCGACACCTATTTTGACCAAGGTTGCTGAGAAAATCGTGGAGAAGAGATTGCTGAAGTTGCTACAGTCAAACGAGGTCCTGACGCCCGCATAACACGGTTTTATGCAAGGCCGCTCATGCATTACAAACCTGGCTTGTGACGAGGCATGAGTGGTTGAAGGCAATAACCAAGGGGAAGTCTGTCGACGTGATATCCATCGATTTCAGTAAAGGGTTCGATAAGGTCATCCATGAGGTACTCCTTCACAAACTCAGGACGTGTGGTGTCGGTGGTTCACTGCGTCGGTGTATCCGCGACTTTCTTGTTAGACGAAAGTGGAGGGAACAGGCCGACGACCATCTAACTGACTGTATCCCCCATACAATTGGCGTGCCTCAAGGCACTGTGTTCGAGCCCACTCTGTTCCTGATCCACATCAGCGATCTACTTCAGCTTTTCCGGTCACTGTGTGCCGTGTTTGCGGACGGTATGAAGATTTGAAGAGAAATTGACGCTCCTGATAACTGTGGCCTACTTCAGCAAGATCTCAACCGTCTATCCACATGGTCTGCAGCGGTTCGTCTCTCCGTCAACCCAGCCAAATCTGTATCTATGAGCCTGGGGAAGGGTGCTGATGGCCGAACCTACACGCTTGAAGTCCAACCGATATATCCCACACCCTCGGTGAAGGACCTAGGTGTACTCTCGCGCCACGATTTGAAGTCCGTGGACACCACGAACAGGCTATATCGTAACGGACTGCGCATGCTTTGGGCGCTCAAACGTAGCTTCGGCAAATGGTCTGAATCGGTTGCCACTCGCCATTTTCCTTCCATCATTAGACCAATGCTAGAGACACAAATGATCGAACGGGTCCAACACGTTGCTACCAGGTTCATCCCGACTTTACGTGGCTTGGGGTATGAAGACCGGTGCGAGAAACTAGGACTCGACACATGGATATATATGGGTGTTGTTCTTCCCAACCCTTATAGGACTCGACAGCTTGTCCTACCGTCGGGTGCAAGTCGACCTCATTATGACCTATCGTATTCTACATCTCGCTGACTTCCCCATGCTGAGGAAAATGCTGCACTTACGAGGGCCATGTAGCACACGTTTGCACAGATACTAATTTGTCGTGCTGGATGTGAAAGGTGTTCCCCACCCCCTGTGCTTCGAAAGGAGATTGGTAAATATTTGGAACAGTTTGCCTGAACGTGTGATGGAGGCAACATCTGTGCAGCAGTTCAAAACGTTGCTAGATTTATATTTTACCAATATGCGATTCAGAGAACGATTGTACAAATACGATGGCATGTCATATTTGTGAGTACTGCAATACTGTTTGCCTTATATTTTAAATGTCATATGAGAAAGATAACGACATTCACGACTGACAATTTTTACATGGTTTTCACCATATTACCAAAGAGTTGTACAGAATTAATTTCTGCTTGCTCTACAATACAGTATACAGTATTTAGTTAATGTCATGGTAACGAAATGTATCCCAAACCTCTGCCAAATACTGAGTCAACCCCTACGGAATATTACGCTTTTTTCTGGACCTTCCAGTTGACCAAGCCTCAGTCGTGTGTTTCTTCACTTTATGACGCATTAATTTCTGCAAGAAGCAGCCTGAGAATATGCACTCGTATCCATCCTAGCTAATCTGGTGGTAAATCATGGTTATTTAATCCTTGTGCAATTTAAATTTCGTCTTATATTTTCCATAGTATATCTCAGTTAGTATATCTCAGTTAGTATATCTCAGTTAGATTACTTTTCCTACATAACAAGCATTTCTGTAATACTTGTACATTATTTCTTAGGTTGTTTTGATATCTCTTGTCTATACTTTAGAAGAGAATTGCAATATAAAAGCATAACGGCAAGCGCAAGTCGTAATCCTCGTGTGAGAGACACAAATAAAATTATTGGACATCTAAATCAGTGCTATCTTTGTAAAAAGATGGACAGCCACACTGAAATTCGAAATTCTTTGTTGCATCCGTCATTATGCTTTTAGTGTATCAATATAAAAAAGAACTACATATTTGCTTTGTCGCTGTTTGTCGCATCTGCATTATGTGTGCTAAGTAAACATTGAAGCGCATCCTGTGCATCCGTTTAAGCTATACCTTCCGTTTCAATGAAATCCAGCTGCAAGCAAGAGAAACAAAATTTTCCACCTCTTACTAAAATGTGGTTAAAGGTGAATCAGCCTTGTGATAGTACAGTGCGAACGTAAATGAAAACCGAGGGTAATTTCACTGGAGTCTTGTCTAATATTTAGATGGCATAAAAGTGAATGCGATTAAATAAAAAGTTGAATGACAGATTTATATTGTTTTTCTTTTAGTGTCAACGAATGAATTACTACCAGATACACCTTTTTAGAAAATTATTGTGGGCGGGTTTCGGAAGTCTGCATGGGCCATACGAGGGTAGCAATGTTTCCGGATACGCAGTACACACTGGTTAGGGGCAGATGACTTGGCAAGAAAAATGTGAACTATAATCCATTCTGAATTATGTTTACGTTTTCAATTTACAGAACCCTATAGTTAGAGAACCCTATAACAGCAGCCTAACGCAGCTCACAAGTCATAAGGAACGCCATATTCTAACTGTAAGCATGGAACTCAGTCGATTGCACTGGAGGACGATAATTTTCTATGACTAAAAATGTGCTTTAACATAGCACCAGAAGGTTGAGTGAATGCGTGTCGCGTTTGGTGAAGATACGCCTTCAAGAACCAATGTGTCTGAAGGACATGCGCTACTTGGAATCACGTGATGCTAAGCGACGTGTTCCGACTGACGGCGAGCAAAATGAGACTCACAAAACTGTGTGCTAAAGGGAACAGAGATCGCGAAACCTGGTGGGCTCACACTGCATTGGAGATAGAAGTGCCCGCTTCCCAAGGTAATTATCGTAAGTTGTACTGTCGGATACTCGAAAAGCGATAGCAGGAGAACTGATGTTAAAGTAACTAAATTAACCGAGAACTTAAATGACCTGTCAAGGCGACCGAAGCTTCGGTGGAGCGTGTTAAGCGGCAAATTTTATGGACAGGAAATACTCGACTCAAGGTTGGGCTTGAAGTACCCGCCATGTGCTTGATTGCTAATCGCAATCGATATTGATTTTTCGGTACACCTTGAACTTTACTCCTTCTTATCGCAAGGACCGTATTCGTCATGGAGGTGTTCCGGTGTTACCCATCCCAACACCGGCTACGGGCTATTAAGTGCCTTGCTCTCTCGTTCATCCCTTGGATCCGTCAGTAAGCGCAGAAGTGAAACATAAGATCAGAGAGCTAGAGCTGAATAAGGACGCAGCAGCAGGTCGGATTCCTCCAGCGGTCTTCCGTTTAGGTAAACTTGCTCTTTTAGATTATTTGCCCAACGTCTTAGTGAAGGTGTGGGGACGATGGACTGTCCAAATGGGCTTGAGCAACTAGGTCACAGTCCCCATTTCCAAAAGGGGCTCACGTCCAGAATTCGGCAATCATAGAGGGAACAGGTGGATCTTGGTTACTTCTATGTTGTTTGCATCTATCTTTCTCTATAGATTGGCTGGCGCCCATAAAAGTCAGATTTGTGAAAGGCAAGACGGAGTTTGTTAAAGTCGGGGCTATATTGAACATATCTTCATTGTACATTTATTGTTGGATACCGCCATTTTACTGGCGAGCCACTGTAGTCGTTTTCCTCGAGGTGCCTTTAAGTCTGTGGATCGATGTGTACTTTGTTACACTTTGTTTAGGAAACATGTGCCGGATAAATACGCAAGCATGCTCAGAGCGTTGTACGCGCATACTTCTGGCAGAGTGAGGGTCATAGCAAATTGTCGCGGCTCTACAGCAGCACCAGCAATGGGAAATAAGGTTTCCTGATGTCACCCTTACTCTCTAATTTCGCCAACTACAAAATTATGGAAATACCTTTCGCCGGACATGTCCTGCAAGATGCGGAGCTGCTTCCTAGTGGTCGTCTTCTTTACTTGGAGTTTGCTGACAACATAGCTCTAATCGGTGACCGCTCAAAACTATCAAGCAACACTGAACAGAGTAGCACTAACTATCAATTGTGTGGGGCTTTGCTTTGCTCCCTCGAAATACAAAGTTCTTGATAAGAATAGAACACTAGGTAGTCAGTACCTGAAAATTGTGCAGACTTTTAAATACTTAAGCAGCAATATTACCGCTTGTTACTTATAACATCTTATGAACCAGACAACAAATGCTCGAATGGCTTTTGCTTTTCTTCTTCTGTCGAGTCGATGCGACATTCCACTCAACCTGAAGGGCATCGTCTATAAGGCATCTGTATGTTTAGCCTTCCAATGCCGTTGTGAATCTTCTCCTCTCAAATGAACAAACATAAACAGACTAGCTACATTCGACCAGCACTGCGGTCGCAGCAAAAGACAGCTGGTGGGAACACCACGTAGGCAATCAGCGCATTCAGTGTCTCGTAACTGATGAAAAAAGTGGGAGTAAACCGCTCAGCCCCATTACATCTCAAAATGCCCCAATAGATGGGTCACGTATTGCGTGACGGGGTCGGTGACGGTAGTCGGTGTGATAGCAATACGCGACGTGCATATTATTGCATGATTGATGGGTGGATAAAAGAAAGTGAGAAGAGGCCAAGCGATGAACTGGTAAAGAACTAAACGTTTGTATACACTTTTGACATGTTTTTCTGCTGTCTACTAAATAGACATCGAGTCAGAAAAAACAACGAAGTTCAAGGAATGACAGATGGAGTCGCCGCAGTACCAACATTATAGCGTATTTGTTGGTGAGCAATATAATTCAGATATTGTGCAGCAATTAAAACGAAATCTTATTTCGTTATTTTTTCAATCGCTATTCTTTTATTTCGCTATTGTAATTGTTAGGGCTAAAGTACCTGAATCTACACAAGTATGTACTCAAATCTTCCACTGGTTTCGAATGCGAGCCATATCCAGAAATGTTGACATAGCAAAAAGTTGATCACAATGATATTCGTGTTGTCAATACCCCCTTAACTTCCCCGTTCATCCACAATCTTATTCCCGATGTACAACATTATACCAGTTGGGACTTCATTTGATTTTATTATATAATGGTTAGTATCACCATTTTCAAATATATCACTTTTCATATTACAGCGCTACAACTGAGGTGTTCTAATCTTTATCTAAGGTGAATTGATGAGGAGTAGGAGAAAGAACCATATGATATAAACTAAAACCCACAAATTCTCCTTACTGAAAGTCACGTTGATGAATATCACTGCTCGGAAAATTACATCGCAAAGTAATCGCAAAGTTGTTTTGTTGTTTAAACCAACCACCTACATTCGTCTGTCTCATTATCAACATATGATGTACTAGAATGACTGGGAGACAGCATTTATGCTACAAAAGTAGGACAATAAATCCCGACTTGTCTAACTGTCACTGTGTACTTACCTCTAAGAATTTGGATGTCAGTGGATCCTTAATCACTATTTGTCAGATAAATTGGTTGTCCACTTTGTGAGAGCACCCCGGTGTAGATTGATCAATTAATTAATACGGGTGAAGAAACACCGCTTTATAATTCTCGTTGGGAGGCATGATGGAGATATCCAAAAAATAAGGATAAACGGTTTGTACTTTAAGTATTAAAAGAAAGACCTATCGTTGGTTCCGCCATAGCACTGTCATCCGCAGCGCCACATTTGACAATAAATAAATCGCGGGTATAGTTCAGGAGCAGGAAGGAGACTTACTCCTAAGTAACCAATTGGAAATGAATGAGTACCTCACCCAACGGAATTTATAACGATGTTAATGCTGACTCAGAAACGACCGAATCGGTGAGAGCACGCCATGGGTGACATACACGAATGGAAAAGAGATTCCTGTGACAATACCGACGGCTATACTCATTTGCTACTTTCACTTAGTGATCTCTCAGATTTCACATGCCGCTATGATGCAGAAAGAAGCAACACGCATGATGTGTTTCATTCAGGCCATTGTGAAGATGCCTAGTAATCTGAGATATCTTCGCTGAATTCCGCAATTTTTTCAGCCTCTGCTTGTTTGGGAGACTTCGCAATGCAGTGAAGTAATTGGATGCTCGCATTTGTGGTTTCTCCAGTGCATTAAAGTCGTGTTTCAACTATGGATGCCTGGATTGGATGGCGCATTCTACATGAGGGGTAACACATGCACTGAGCTGTTGAAATATAGATATGTCTATTTATCCAAAGGCCCATCATAACAGTCCGACGTGCTGGCTTTCAAACTTTGAGGCCTATTTGGATTGCCTGGAGCATTCTAAGTCATCTTTAACAAGATCACCCAGATCACCTTCGATGACCGATTACTCCAGTACATGCATTTCCAGTAGTTGATCTGGTGTCCCATGGAAAGTACCTTGCATTTAGCCATATAGAAGCTTTTGATTTGATCACTGATAAACTGTGCTTTATACTGAAATAGATGGTGATCGGACTTCACCTGAATCCTGCGCCAAATCCTGTTGCCTTCGGCGAACGGTAGGACTTTTGAAGCGATTACCCGTGCGAGTTCATTAATAAACAAGAAAAACAACCGTGGACGGACTGTGCGTTACTGCACACCCCGCTCGATTTCATGGGGAGGGCGACAATTAGCTGCGAACGCTGACCACTATTTACCATTGAGGGATAAGTTTAAAATCCAGTTTAAAACAGGGTCACCGATTCCGTAATACCGGAGCTTAGAAAGGGATATCTGATGAGCTAGACGATTGAGTACCTTCGACAAATCCACGTAGATTATATCACTGTCTTTCCCATCTGCAACTGACTCGGTTCAACTACTACTTGCGGATGGTAAATTCGTTGTTCCTTTTGGCTGTAGCCGGAAGCCTCGTTCCTCGAAAACACTGATGTTACACTTTTCCTCGTAAGACTCCACCGCATCGGTAGTGACCGATTCCATTGCCATGGACGGTACAAGAAGAAGGGATCCTGGGCTGTGGTTTGAACGCTCAGATCCGCTTCCCCTTTGCGAATCGGAGTTAATATTCTAAGCTTTCACATAGCAAGGACCTGGTTCTGGTCAAAGCAGTGCTAGAAGCACTGAGCCAAAGGTGCTGCTGGATGTCTTACTGCCGATCACGGTTTGTTTGGGCATATGGTATGGACACCTAGAGAGCTGTAGTTGTAGAGAGACATCAGCTTCAGCGGTAAAAATTGTGCGTGAGTCCTGGCGGCAGGAGGGGAAAACTGGGAGATTACTTAATGGCGCAATCGGAAAAGTGTGTGGCATATTTCATCGACAACTAGTTTGCTGCTCGCATAGTCGCATAGTGTTGGGCATCCTCCGTCTGGAGTAGGGGAAAGTCTTGCCCACCTTCCGCAGCCAACTGACGTGCTTGTACAGCAGTTTGTGGTTAGCTCTGAGGATTTTTGTCATATTCAGCTGTTATGCCCCTTTGTCTTATCCCAGCGGCTTAGTGCAGTAGTCAAGTTTAACTACTTAGTTCTCCTAATTTTCTGGCGTTCAAGCTAGTCTATACACTCGTCAGGCTGCGTTACGTACATTCAATCATTTTCGAGCTCTTCCCCTGACGAAAGAAACTGATTTAGGTCATTGCCGACTCGTGTCTGTAAAACATTCGCAATCAGTCGACTGAATTTGTTGATGAACTCCAGCCTGCGACTCCCTGGGGTTCTTCGGCAAGGAACGACCAGGTAGTGGCGCTGACCAGTTGGACTAATCCATCTTAGCGTGTAGTGGTTCGTACGGTATCATAGTTCTCACTCCGATATTCAGCATAGCAGATGAAGTTGAATCTAATAACTGCATGATGCTTGCTACCCAATGGACAGTCTACAACCAACACAGTAATCGTACGCTCCTCGTTTGTAAACACATGATCTAGCTCAGATGACTTGTTACTTGTTCTGAACCGAGTGGGCAAAGTGACGTGGTGGTAAAGCGAAATGCTTGATACGTGCTCCCGTACATCCGCGTTGAATTATTCTCCGATCGTGGTACAGTTGCTAAACAGTGTAAGAGCTATCTAGTTGATAGGTTGGATTACATGAGACCCAGTCCCATAGCTATCTGTTGGTGTACAAACTATTCAGCTTGAATACGCTGCCCTGGAAGCGATCTCGTATAATCATATTCCTTGGTGTACAAGATGTCCCTTTCGCAGACAATGATACTTTCATTACTAATGTGCAGGAGACTGACAATGTGAACATAAGAATGTTCGTTTCAGTTAAATGCCGGGCAGATAGACTTCCACGTATCCGGAAAAGCACCTGAAGTTGGTTATGTGCTACTGACACTCGTCAGCTGTGCATATACGTCAGCCCCAACTGGAACAACTGCAACAGCAGCATGTCAACCGATGGCTGTTGATAAGTGCATGCCCATCAAGGCTAATTAGCTGATTGCGATCAAACGTGGTTGATCTTCCCCTGTCATGCAAGCGACGGCCCGGCTACATAGTTCGCATTCGGATGCACAGGATGTGTATCTCGACTGTGACATACAGTCCCGTCAACTTTTATGTAACCAATCAATTCAGGCAGAAAATGGACCGGTAACTAAATTGTCATCATCATTATACTACTGAGAAGTAGTAAAACGCAACTCCAAATACCCTTTGGAACCATCATGGCAAATTACCCGGCCTTTCCAAGCTCACAGCCATATAAAATGCGTTCCCAACTTACTTCCACACAGAGGGTAGAACTGAAAAGTATTACTTTGCTCAATCACCAAAATGGTCTGAATTTTATGTTTTCTGTACGGTAAGTGCGAACGAGTATGGAGTGGTACGAGGTGGGTTCAAAAAGAAAACGAACTATACTATGACATTTCTATTGCTCATGGTACTACATTTTAAACACGGCCACTCTCAAAATGGTCGCTTCTACTAGCAATACACCGTTCGCAACGTTGTTACCTTTTTCAGAGAGCCACTAAAATGCACATTTTTGGGAAGTGCGCGAGTCGCTTGATGCGATGCCCTGAATCATCTCTGTGGTTAGGAAACGACACACTTCAAATGCAGTTTTAAGTTTGCGAACACGAAATAGACTGCTGATGCTATTCCGGAGAATACGATGGATGGGTCAAAACCGGATTTTGATGTTTAGCTATACCTGCGAACAAGGAGCGTTGTGTAATCTGGCGCATCGTCATAGTGCAGCATCCAACTCGGGTTTTCCCACAGTTTAGACACCTTCCTGAGCACAGCATAATTCGACCGAGCCAAATTTTCTGGTATAGCTTAGTTACTGTCTGACTAAACTGCTGGTGGACACTGAGTTCTCAATCAAAAGACCCAACCAACATCACCATGATATTTGGCTGCGTATTGCATGCATGTTTTGGATGACGATAGCCTTTTCATCCACCACAACGGATGAAAGTTCGTTTCCAATTCATAGTCATAGTCTCATGGCTGCTCGCCTCTTATGATGATAGGGAAGAAATTTGCATTACCTCTGGCAGTGGCAAGCCGTCCCTTGCTGATTTCAACTAGGTTCTGTTTCCGATCAAGAGTCAAAAACGCGGGGGACTTTTGCACTGACATGATTCACCACAAGCTTGTCGCTGAAACATGTGTGGCTTGATTCTACGCTCATGCTGACTTCCCAATCCACTTACCGGAGAGTTAAACGATGGATTCCATGGATCGCAACACGAGTTCTGTAGACATGGTCATCGTACCCTGACGTGTAATATTGTCCAGGCCACATATAATTTTTCCGCTGTGCTCAAAATTCCAAAACTACTTTAGCCCTGCATTGGCTCACCGAGTTCTCCTGGAATGCTTGGTTACTCAACTGAAATTTCTATTACAAGGTTTCCCAAGATTAGTCGAAAATTTCACACCTACACTTTCTTTAAGATCTTTTACCGTAACTGTACCACTAACCATACGAGCACCTTGTGCACGTGCTCACAACGGTGGCTATGGCTCACCAAATAACGGTCAGAGCGAAACGTGATAAATGGTAGCATGTGTAAACTAGCTTCAAAGAGCGCTCAGTCGAGGCGACTCATCCACCTGGGGTTGGCGCACTTTTTTCAAAAGTTTGGTTTCTTTTCGATCACAGCAATACCATTGGAGGATCGCATTTAGTCGGCAGAGGCATAGGTATCTTTGCACATGACTGTTCCTATCAGCGGATGGAAACAGTGGCGTTTCTTTATATCTTGGTTGTAATCGCTGCATTACGGAACTTATGTAGTTGAGAATTCCCACAATTAATCATCCTTGGCTTACCATCTATGCCTTGCACATTGCTAGTGTGTGCCAAACATCCGTTTTAAAAAAGACAAGTGGTTTGTCACAGACTGAATGGTGCCAATAGCTTAGCATAAATAAAAGTGAAAATCTACAGTGGATACATAGTTAACCAATGATTGTGCTTATGCAGGTGCAAATGTTGTACTGGAGTTACCGCCAAATATAGGAGAAGCGACCTAATCACACCTCGTGGATCACAGCCGCTGTGCATTATCTTGATACATTGCCTATTTCGTTGACAGAGATAGTTCAAAGCCTTTTTTTAACTACACGGAAAACAACAGAGCGCTTGGTGTTAATATCTGCTGAGCAAATCCAAAATGTTGTGATTTTTGGAAAGCACTGCACCAGCATGGTCAGACTGAACGACGGAGCGCGTTTTTGGTAGCCGGACTCCAAGTGTTTTATTGGTTATTGAAAGAAGCCTTGTCCCATTCGCTTTGCCAATGAATTGAAAGAAACAGTAAATACCATTTTGCTGTACAGCTCTCGAGAAAGCGAGGTACAGCCATCGTGATGAGGGCTGATCCCTGAACACGCGTAAGAGCCATCAATAGCCAAAAATATTTCAATTAGTTTATCGAAAGTACATAAAGTGGGGTCACTTCATCCACAGTTGACAACATGCACCCTTAAGCTATAATCGTGTCATCGTGTTTTTATACATACTTTTGTATCACACATGTTCGCAGATTCGCACGGTTATATGTGTAACAACAGCGTGAGGATCGGCTTCGAGTTGGTGTGGTTCTTATACACAATCCCCTAAAGCTTACTCTCTTTAATTTCCTCCATTGCACGTGGGTGAGTGGGTGAGGTCAGTGATGTTGCGAAACATGCTACCCTCTAGTCTTCCGTGAAAATAAACAAGTAGTGATGTTTAGCGGTCACATCCATAAGCGGATATTTAGGTGGATAGTATCTGCAAGCAGAAACTGTACTCAAATTTCCCCACTGGTAGTGGGTATAGTAGCTATGCACCCCATCATATATAGCGAATAGGAGACGTGCGACACATGACTGATGGAGCAAACAAGTGGGTAGATGGACGCTGGATCACACACTAACTCAGGCCCATGCTCGGTATCAGTAAACGCAACGCATAGATTCTACGATAAGTGTGAAAAATGTGAAGAAGTGATTCACTTAGTTTAGGGTACAATTCAACACATTTTTTCAAGTCCGTGACACGTCCAACGCACCTTTATTTGCTAAACCCTGAGGAAACAGAAGCCAGTGCTTGTAATAGATCTGAGATAGTCCATCACAATGTGAAAGCATAGATTTGCTCACAGAGGTATATGAACAATGGCTGGGTTGGAGGCACGTTTTCGCTGTCCCAGGCTGCCTGGAGTTTAACAATATCGTGGACACTGGTTCTATTCGGGTTGACGTTCAGCCCAATTGAGCTCAATTGATCCGTGTACCTAAGTACCATGGGTCCAACTGTTTTGACTCAAATCAGTAAAAATGGATATATGAATATTTCTATAGATAACAGCAGGACTTAAAATCGTAATGGGGGCTATAAAGAACAATGAAGAATATAAGAGCGTCACTGCCCCCTTTATATTAGTTGCACCCAACGCGGTGTCGAGCTAACAGTGTGACCTACCGTGAGGCCCCAAAGCAAAAAGCGATGCGCAAGGAATAGGTTCTAACTGCCAGTTTCTTCACGTCTTCCCAGTCCATCGTCTTGACCTTCATTGTTCGAACTGATTAGCCGTAGCAATGGTAAACAGTCCGTGCTATGGTAGCCAGTAAGAAAAAGAAAATCTGTATATAGATAGCTCAGGTTGTACAGCTTTTTTAACACTCCAATGCGACAAGTATCCTTGTTCATTATTGAGGAAAAAGCTAGGAATTCTTATTGCTGAGCAAATTGATCCCTTCGGCGTATTCTCTTTTGCATTGTTATCACGAGGTTCGTTAGTTTGGTCGCCTCAGTGCTTTTCTAGCCCGCTAGGACTCGCAATTTTTCGGTACATTTTCGGGGATCGCACAACCACACGAAAGGTCAATCAAATCAATAGCTGAGCGGAAGTTCGAGTATCCTGTGATTCTGTAATCAAACTTTCTTACGTGTAGTAATAGTCTAGAAATCGAAATCAAGAAGCCATGCTCAGGATTATATTCAGAATGACAGAAGCAGGGTCCGGGGCGGATCAGTTAGGAGCTAAAATACTCACCTATCTAAAGTTTAACAAAGCAGCTTGAAAGCTCTTATACTCTAACTGAAGTAGCTCGTAAGTTAGTTTTGGATAATTTGGGTCAAAAGGTTAGGTAAGCAAAATAAAGTAGTGCCATGTCCCCAACTTTGGGAAATCATTAGCAGCATCCGGTAAAACCCTGCATATCCCAAATATTAGCAGTTATGTTTCAAAACAAGGAAGAGGTGTGTCTGCACACCTTTCAGCATTAGGCAGCATTGCAGGCTTGTTTGTTCGACTGAATCGAAGGTAAAGAAAACGACCAATGTTTTGTTGCTGTGTGGATGTCGGGGTCGGGAACTGGATTAAGTTGGCACTTGTAGTTAATGCGACTATTACTATAAAAGAGGATTTTGGATTCTAGTGATTTGACTGGAATGAGAACTACTAGGCTGCAATGTTTGATGCAGTTGAGTCACCTCGCGACACTGTTAATAAAGACATTTCTTGATGATTCTTACAGAATGTTTATAGCGTTATACAAAGTGAATATTAGGGCTGATAAGCGTAAGTTGGTCAGCCGATCTACGACGTAACACAGTATTTTGAACAGGCTAGCCCCTAACAACTACCATGACATTGTCATTTGGGATGTGTCACACACTTCATTTTGATTTTCTTTGCCTACTTTCAGTAATACAACACACTTCTAATCTAGCAGTTGACTGAACTGCGCGGTAGAATTCAGTTAGAAATGGCGAACGGTTAGTACCAGTAAAACGCTCTAGTGCTAAGATTTTTGTATAGGTCCTACTAAATCGTTCCGGTAAATTATGGGATGGGCTTTCCAATGAGATACTCGAAATTAAATCCACCAAGCAGCTCCACAAGATCAATGAACCAATGAATCAACACTATAGCATGGAAAAAATGTATGTGTTTAACACGTGAAAGACCGTTCCGTCAAGCTACATATAACGCTCGAACCCAATTAAAATTAGCGCATTGTCGTTGCAACCTTTATTTCTGCTTTTCGTAGCACATATTAACAACAATATGTAAAATATTTGTAAATAAATGTTCATTTTATTAAACATTAAATTTTTCCCTAACGAAACTACGTTCAGCTTTACACAAGAAGAGGGCGACGTGAACTACAAACTATTTTTTCACAGAGCACCTATACATTGATTTGTTGCTGTAGGATGTCAGTGTGCGCTTAGTTTCATTCTTCAGAACATATGAACTGAACAATTCCATTGATTTGCTTCAAACCCGTTAACACTTCCCTTCTATTAGTTTGAAGAATTCCCATCATACTTGTAGTTTTCTTAGAGAGTATTACCCTCACCGCAGTTGGGCTAAACCATCTTATACTTAAACTAGGTCTTTTTAAGGTGGATATAATTCATTACATGTTATTTGGTTTGTTCTGCGTACTTTATAATCTTCTCCTTACTTGCACACGTCACTCACACAAATTGTGGTAAACTTGCGTAATTTTATGGCGTGGTATTTTTTAAATAACTTTCGGACATTTTGTACTTATCACGGATTCACTTATAACCAATTTCTTCTATATGCTCATTTAGCGGGTATTTATGTCGTCGTATGCGTTTACTTTATTCGATATCGGCATTTCGAGTGATTGGCTGTTGTTTGACATCCAAGGTGTGGCTGCGCTTGATGTGCATGTTGATAAGGTGCCTACCTGTCTATTACTCACTACCTCGTCCACCTGGCTCCAGGAGACAGTTGGTCGTTGCTGGAGGGGACGGGGTGCACAGTCCTTGTGGTCGTGCTAGGCTCGAAGAGTGTTTCCATGCACTCAGTGTGGAGCGGACTACGGTCCAGCCACCGCCTTGTATGCGCTTGATTCCCCAAATAGAGTGTGCTTGTGTTTGTTTGTGAAGGAATGTCGGCCGGCTCCGTTGATGAAACGTGGCTCCCATCCGCATGCCTCCCGGTCTTATTCCTTCGGGTTTACACTGGATATGGGGTGTGTGGTTGGAGCTGTGGGTGGTGCAGCGCAAGCCACCCATGGTCCCTCTGTAGGCGCAGGCGTCTTGTGGCTCGCCACAGTGACATGCAAATCCGAAACCGGATGCCGCCAACCATTACCTTCAATGCTGCAGATGTGTAGAATTTGTCAATGTAGCCTTTTTAAGAGAACGGTGACTTAAGTCTGATAAGATATTTGGTGTCTGTCTGTCGGAATACACAATTTGATACCGAACTTAACAAATTTACTGTCTAGGTAGTGAAGAAAATGGCAGCGTGTTTGATGGGAAACAGTTCGTCGACGGTGACGTTTCTGCGATGGCTCATAGCACTGTTGACAGCTGCGAGCATAACATACCACAATTCAAATATAAAGGCAAACTTCTCAGTTTGCCATTTTATCTCTGATAGTTTGCATATCAAAACGAGGGAATCTCATACATTTCATGAATCTCTTTCCTTCACTCGTATCCCGGAAAACAGGCAATCCGTTTTCTCGCACTACAGCATATTCAATGGCATGTTCTTCAAGCCCATGAAAAATATGATGTAAATTAGCGCAATAAAAGTAAGCAGCTTAGAAACACTCATATTCCACTGACAACTGACATCGAAACCCTCCTGGCCTGAGCTTCAATATATGATTGAATATTTGTCAACGTCTAAGATGTCGAATTTATAGTAAAAGCAATCGAAAACTAATAATAGTACACACAATTCTGAGCTTAGGCACTTGGTCATGGTCTTGTCTAAAAACACTATGCGCTGCCGTCCTGTCAACAGCATTTGTTCGGAGCTCTATGATGTACCATCTCTTAATATGTAAAATGCGCCGCGAGATACAGTAACGGCTAATGCACTTTCATGGTTTTCGCAGTCACCACTGTCCTCATGAGGGGCGTCACTTTCAACATGTTGACTATGAGAAATGCTGTAATATCCAGCAAATTCATGGATTGGACAATCCTCATCAACATCACAATCATCCTCCACACAAACTCTTTGTAACCCACTGCTATAAGTTCTCGCAAAACCTTATTTGCACTTTTCCTCCAACTAATACAAAATAATGGTGGTGTACAAACTAATGGTGGCGTGTGAATAGGAAAACAAAACCATGTTAGAGAACTACTGTCATTGCGACCGGCTACACGCCATCTCGGTAGCAGGAACGCAACTTTTCCTTTTCTCAAAAACCATAACATGTACCTAAGTCAAACTTCAGTTACAAGGTGCGACCAAAAAGATTAAAAGTCACGGACTATTGTTATACTTCTGTTCTGATTGCGTAACGCCTGATAAGATAATTGCTGGCACGGTTGGAGCACGCCTACGATAACAGCCTGGAACGCTGACCAATCAAACGGACTTCAGTTGACCTGATGGAGTCAGCTTAGCGCGGGTTCGCACTGGTGAGACGGAAATTAAACGAGCGTGAGAACGATCCTAGCCGCACGTATTCGGGCAGACGCTGAGCCCTCTGAACGGGCGCACACGAGAGCGTGTTCGGTAGACGCGCACTAGTGACTTAGACGCGAAGGCTGGCCAGCTAACGACTCACACAAAATCACGTGACTCGACCGACTCCCAAGTAAGGCAAAGAGGAAAGACAGGCGGTCATCTGAAGGCTCTTTTACGACCAACAAAGGGCGAATCACAGCCAATGCTATGGGTTATTAAGTTAGGAAAACTTTCTATCACGACGAGACGGTAGTTTGTAAAAGACCATTGTCAACATGTGCGCAGTTGGGCCGCGTCTCGGAGTGGCTGCTCACTGCTACGTTCTGGGGAGGAATTGGACCCCGCTTCCCACAGCCATTCTGTAGGGGTTTCTGGCGAGTTTTACGGGGATTTTTGACTGGTCCGCAACAACTATCTATAAAAAGAACTTAAGATGCAGAAACTATGCACACATAACATTGCTGAGCGGTCAAGGTGACCGCTAGTGCGTTATAGTTTTAACAATCTAAATGATATGACCAAGACTGTGATGTTTAAACAGAAAAATGTGCAAAAAATAAGATGCTCATTGATATTTTATCATAATATTCACAGGATGCATCTAGGGAGGAACGTAGAAGATAAGGGGGGGTGAGTGCTGGCAAACACACTGTTTGCCTCGCCATTTCCTTTTTGTACTTGGCTGTATTTCGCAATGTTGTTGGATTACGGCAACGTCAAGGCATATTTTAAACAAGAGCAACATGAAGTCGAGGAAATGAAAGGAAGGAGCGTATTCCATAACCGGCACGCATAAACAGAGCAAAATTTACGATGACAACCAATCAAATATATTTGCGTGATTAACAAGCGCGCGGCCTTTCTGTTTCTTGCTGTCATCAAGTTACAAACAGTTCTGTCAAACGTGGTTCCCTAATATATGGTAGGTCAGTATAATATACAAACTTATGTTTCGTTACTGACCACCTTACGAGACTTAAGCATACGTGGATATGGAGAATTGTCGTTATTCAGTATATAGTTCTGATCATGGAAACAGCTGGCTTCTGTCAGGGCTACATGCCAACCATAACCCATTTTACAGGGGGGCCGCCTGTGTTAAGTACCTTGGGTCAGACAAACGGATCAAGCTGACAGCTCTCCGCAGAAAACTATTCTTTCTGACAAATCGGATTTCCTCGATCCACAGAGGTCCTCCTGAATCACTACACTAAGGTTGACCTACTGGGAGAGCGAATGCCTAAGTAATCCATAATCTTATAATGAATATTGCGTCGTTGACGAATGCAAATCACTTACATGGGGATAAAAGTGTTTTGCTTGTATTGGAAAGCTACGTGCTTTTCTTTCCCGTAATCGCCCACCATACCAGTAACACCATTTAGGTGAATACAAATGCCAGTTCACTAAAGAAAAATCAATAAACGTGTCCCAATTACCGATAATTGTAGCCCTCTAAGTTATGAATGGATTGGCTCAGACAGGGCCTTCCAAAATCTATCCTGCGTGCGCCGCTCCACAAGAATATTCCAGTTCGCCCAAGGTCATGCTCCTCGATTCCCATCTTTGGGGATCCTGAGGTAACTTGCGGTAACTCAACTGACAGACGCTTTCGATAACTAGAGGTAAATGATATCGATACCTCTCATTCTGTCGGTTCCATCTAACTACTGTGTGCGATAAGCAGGTTGGTATTGTGTAACCATTGCCCCAGTCAAATTCTGTTACATATTTTGTATGGTCGAATAAACCACCGCGATAATTGTGCCCATCACTTTTGAGATCACCGCGAGGAGAACACCTGGGCGCTAGTTTGCGTGCTGAGCATTAATTCGATATTTCCACATAGTCGACAGCATTTGCATATTTCAAAACATAGAGAGGAAATTCTGTAAGGGCTCGGCCTTTTTGCTTTTCATACTTCCACTTCCATACTTTGAATGATATCGACCCAAGGCGAAGTGCACGTGTGCATGGAAGGCGTTTTCATCAACACATTCGCAGTGTTAAATGTGATTTAAGTACTAGCTTCGGGACGATGGGCATGGGTATGTAACAATGCTGGACATCACCATGGAAAGTCGAGCCTTATCAATTTCGAAGCGTGTTGTCTATTACTTCAGCTCGCTATGACAAGCATATCATTTTGTATTGTGCTGCAATACTACGGTTCGTGTTACGAGTGTGGTTACTATATTGATGTATTAGCCTGTTGTTACAAGAAGAAAGTATAGCAAATATTATCGTTGAGTCTCTACTGTCACGGACAAATGCATTACTGTGGTTTCGCCGGGTCCTCTAATCATCTCATATTTTGGAACCAAGATATGCTCTGACAATACGAAATACCATCTCGTTAACTGATATAAATTTTCGAGTTGTAATGCTTATAATCTGTGATTTAGTCAAAAGAAACCAGTTTAGTTTTTTATATAATTGTGATCAACCTGCCTTATTCGCCAAGGAAATGCACCTAGGTACTCCCGATGGATTCTTTTGTAAAAACGTTCCAATTAGTCATCTCATCCATGTCTTTCAAAATGCAAAGCGTGTGATGTGACACATCCGTTTAGTACATTTCTTCCACTATTTAACATAGCACACTGAGACACAAATATAATCACATGATTGCGCTGGTGTCTTTATTGACAGATTGTCGATCATAGGTACGTCATTCAAATGCAAAGTATAGCACACGCAGTCTAATTTTAGTCTCATAAAATGTGGTCGATACGAAGTGTCTGTACAATGTAATACTTTCGAGAATTAATTGATTCGCCTAGGTTTCTCGAGCAGTCCAACTCATGTTACGTAAATTAACCGAAGCTAAACGCGTGACTGTGGCAATGAATAATTATTTTTGTCTGGAAAGGAAAAAGGCGAGTGATAAACGACCGTAACGTTGCAACTGTTGTCGTACCTTACTTGTTAGCCGTACCCAAGAGATTCAGTAATTTGAACCTCCGGATCATACACGGACTCATTTTGTAAGCATTTGCGATAACATATAATTACGCCACCCCGCATGCTACTGCAGTTGTCTCGAAAAATTGATATTCCATGATTCCTGATCTCGGTCCACGCAATCTTTGAGAGCAATTAAGTCTCCGTCAAGGCAAGCAGGTGCCCCGCATTCGTCTGGCGTAGCTGACTTTCAGTAATATTTCAGAGTTTACTTCGGGTGGTTGCAAACACGTAGTAGGTTTGTTCGGTTCTCAACAGTGAGTTAAAGGAAAGGTATCTAGGATTGTCAGTTAACAAGATTTTTTCCATGTAGTTATGTTCGGTTTCATCATACTTACCTTCACTATCAACACAGTTTGTAAAGTATTTGCTGTGCTTATTTTCAGACTGCTTATGAGTACCTGGCTTGGAAGGGTTCCCATTTCTTATGTCTGCTCGGAGGGCGCTTTATTCCAGTAAAGCGCATTCTTATCCGTCTTGCATCTGAGCTCAGTTAGCAGTAGGTAGCGAATCGCGTGTCCGATTTCTAGCACCACGGGTTGCTTCGAACAACCGAGATCGTTTTGAACCAAAGCAGCAAGATAATTTTTTCCGAGACCGTGAGTTTTGCTCTGCTTGGAAATATTTGACATTAATGCTAAGGATCTAGATAAACCACCAAATATTTACTTATGACAAATGGAACAATTCAGCTTTGCTGTAAAGAAGCTCAATTCAAGTTATGTTTACCAACTTTCGATCTTTCTGATTAATGACCAGCCGCATTAGATTTATATCATATGCGAGAATAAACAAATCTAAATACATATCATGCACCAGTTCCGTAATGAAAATCAGGAATAAGTGCGTCCCCAGTATCGATCCTTGAGGCACAACTCATTCCAACTCAGGACAGGTACTTGGCCTCACACGAGTGTCTGTTTCCCGTGCTGATGTAGGAAAATTCCGACCCATCCATTGACATGGTTCCTAACCATGGGTTCACATCTTAGGGATAATGAGGTGGTGATCTATAAAGTCGCGTTATATTGTATTTGGCTCGTAAGTCTTGTGGGTCAGTCGACGTTCACCGCGACATAGTGGTATAGGCCGCTATTGATAGGTCATGGGTTCGGTTTCTGATGGAGTCGGCGGATGCGTACCACTGGTGAAACAGTCATCTGAAGGACTCATTGTGTTAACTGAGATCATGGTGGACCTGGTCTCGCATAGTAGTGCATGTTGGGATCGCCGATAAAGCCGATAAGTAATGGGTTTTACCAGCCTTAAATCACTATACTTCACGACTGGCTCACCTACGATCTTGTGATCGAAGTGATCAAAATTCACTTCTATGCGAATCGCGGTCCACATGGCAATTGCGCTTAAAATTCATTGACACAACGAGTGCATCAAAATGATATCTGCATTTTGTCACGAACCGTTGTGATAAGCGTTATTTGCTTTGACTCAGTGTCTTAGGACTAGTGGTTTTGATAACAACCCAAAGGCCCTGGGTTCGATGCATCCTTACTCTACCTGATGAAATCCAACAAGACTGAAACGCGTAGTGAAGTGCAGGAGGGTATTCGGACAGGCAAACCACCATTCTGGTAAGATTCAGCTACGGTCCTAGTGCTTGAAGTGACCAAGGTTCGCTCCAATGGGAATCCCGGCCCCCATTGAGAATGCGCTCCGCAATCCAATCATGCAACAAGTACCACAGAATGATCTTCCAATCAGTCATTGATCGTCGCGACAAACGTTACTCACTTTGACCCGGTGGCTTAGGGGTAATGCTGTTGATAATAACCCAAATTCACCGGGTTCGATGCATGCTAACTCTACCTGATGAGAACGATTACGTTGGAAACCGGTCATGGAGTGCAGCGTTTTCGAAGCGGTGACATCAAGTACTCATATGAGTCCTCTTACACTTCCTCGGATGCATGTTTTACCATCTATCTTTAAAGCTATCATGAACAACTCCGGATAGAACTATGCAAACAATCCCTAGCTCTTGAGTTCATATGATCAAGTTAATTGTTCCTACGAGATGAATTGTCTCGAACTCATGATTGGATGTTTGACGGTACGGGCTGCAGAACACTGCAGAGTCATTGCGAAAAAGCAGTTAGAAGCAACATCAGTCCCGTCCTGGAATATCTGGTATGAGCGGATTTCCAATTCTAATCAAACACGGTCGTATTTTTCTGCACTATTGGTCGTCTACCCAACCCCCTCTCGTGTGCGCCCGTTCAGAGGGCTCAGCGTCTACCGAATACTTGCGGCTAGGATCGTTCTCACGCTCGCTCAATTTCCGTCTCACCAGCGCGAACCCGCGCTAAGCTGACTCCATCAGGTCAACGCAAGTCCGTTCGATTGGTCAGCATTCCAGACTGTTATCGTAGGCGTGCTCCAACCGTGCCAGCAACTATCTTATCAGGCGTTACGCAATCAGAACAGAAGTATAACAATAGTCCGTGACTTTCAGTCTTTTTGGTCGCAACTTGTAACTGTGAAGTTTGACTTAGGTACATGTTATGGTTTTTGAGAAAAGGAAAAGTTGCGTTCCTGCTACCGAGATGGCGTGTAGCCGGTAGCAATGACAGTAGTTCTCTAACATGGTTATTTTTCCTATTCACACGCCACCATTAGTTTGTAAACCACCATTAGTTGGTACACCACCATTATTTTGTATTAGTTGGAGGAAAAGTGCAAATAAGGTTTTGCGAGAACTTATAGCAGTGGATTACAAAGCGTTTTGTCGAGGATGATTGTGATGCTGATGAGGATTTCCCAATCCAGGAATTTGCTGGATATTACAGCATTTCTCATAGTCAACATGTTGAAAGTGACGCCCCTCATGAGGACAGTGGTGACTGCGAAAACCATGAAAGTGCATTAGCCGTTACTGCCTCTCGCGGCGGATTCCACGTATTAAGAGATGGTACACCATGATCTCCGATAGAGCTCGGAACAAATGCTGTTGACATGACGGCAGCGCATAGTGTTTTTAGACAAGACCATGACCAAGTGCCTAAGCTCAGAAATGTGTGTACTATTATTAGTTTTCGATTGCTTTTACTATAAATTCGACATCTTGGACGTTGACAAATATTCAATCATATATTAAGTTCAGGCCAGGAATGTTGTGATGTCAGTTGTCAGTGGAACATGAGTGTATCTAAGCTGCTTACTTTTATTGCGCTAATTTACATCATTTTTTATGGGCTTGAAGAACATACCATTGAATATGTTGTGGTGCGAGAAAACGGATTGCCTGTTTTCCGGGATACAAGTGAAAGAAAGAGATTCAAGCAATGTATGAGATTCCCTCGTTTTGGCATGCAAACTCTCAGAGATAAAATTGCAGACTGAGAACTTTGCCTTTATATTTGAATTGTGGTATGTTATGTTCGCAGCTGTCAACAATGCTATGAGCCATCGCAGAAACGTCACCGTCGACGAACTGTTTCCCATCAAACACGCTGCCATTTTCTTCACTACCTAGACAGCAAATTTGATAAGTTCGGTATCAAATTGTGTATTCCGACAGACAGACATCAAATACTTTATGAGACTTAAGTCACCTTTCTCTTAAAATATGCTACAATGACAAATCCTACACATCTGCAGGATTGAGGGTAATACTGTCTAAGAAAACTACAAGCATGGTGGAATTTGTTCGAGCTAATAGAAGGGAAGTGTCAACGGGTTTGAAGCAAATCAATAGAGTTGTTCAGTTCATATGTTCGGAAGAATGAAACTAAGCGCACCCTGACATCCTACAACAACAAATCAATGCATAGGTGCTCTGTGAAAAAATAGTTTGTAGTTCCTGTCGCCATTTTCATGTGTAAAACTGAACATAATTTCGTTAGGGAAAAATTTAAAGTTCAACAAAATGAACATTTATTTACAAATATTTTACATCTTGTGGTTAATATATACTACAAAAAGCAGAAACGAAGGTTGCAATGAATCAGTACGACAATGCGCTCACTTTAACTGGGTTCGGGCGTTATAGGTAGCTTGACGGAACGGTCTTTCAAATGTTAAACACTTACATTTTTCCATGCTACAGTGTTGATTCATTGGTTCATTGATCTAGTGGAGCTGCTTTGGTGGATTTAATTTCGAGCATCTCATTGGAAAGCCCATCCCATAATTTGCCGGAACGATTTAGAAGGACCTACACAAAAGACTTAGTACTGGAGCGTTTTACTGGTATTAACCCTTCACCATTGCTAACTGAATTCCACCGCACAGTTCAGTCAACTGCTAGATTAAAGTGTGTTGTATTACTGAAAGTAGGCAAAGAAGATCAAACTAAAGTGTATGACGCATCTCAAATGGCAGTGTCATGGTGGTTGTTGGGGGCTAGCCTGTTCAAAATACTGTGTGTTACCTTGTGCATCTGCCGACCTACTTACGCTTATCAGCCCTAATATTCGCTTTGTAAAGCGCTCTAAACATTCTGTAAGAACCATCAAGAAATGTCGCTATTAACATTGTCGCGAGGTGACTCAACTGCATCAAACATTGCAGTCTAGTAGTTCTCACTCCAGTCATATCACTAGAATCCAAAATCCTCTTTTATATTAATAGTCGCATTAACTACAAGTGTCAACTTAATCCAGTTCCCGACCCCGACATCCACACAGCACCAAAACAGTGATCGTTTCCTTTACCATTGATTCAGTAAAAAAAACCTGCCTGCAGTGCTGTCTAATGCTGAAAGGTGTGCAGACACAACTCTTCCTTGTTTTGAAACATAGTTGCTAATATTTCGGATACGCAGGGTTTTACCGGATGATGCTAATGATTTCCCTAACAAACTGACATAATAAAAAAGGAAAATATATATCAGGACGAAATAATCAAACTAAACTTGTCTCACAACAGTGCAGTAGGCTCTCGTATCGTCTAGTGGGCCAAACGCTCAAATTGGTTGGTAGAAATAAGTTGATCTTCAAGTTATTAAGCGGTACGAAATTTACTAAGTAATATTTCGCAGCCATCCAACAGATCTAGACAACAGAAAAGCAGAGGTTGATGTACTTGATACTTTGATATTTGCTCTTTTGTACGATAGCATTCCTACCGAAGGTAGATCCGACGGGATTCATGTTAAGCGGACACCCATTATAAATACAGAGTAGGGTCAAAACAAGGTTCAGCATGAAAGGCGTAGTGCATCTCCGAACCGGTGTATGGAGGTAGAAAAAATCTATACTGGATAGAAGAGAAGTAATCAACTTCATAATGAAAGCAAGGCTAAAATAATTGTTAGGAGTAACGTCGCTGGTATATATATACATTAACTTACTTATCCATGCGTAGGTAAACATGTAATATTAAAGCAATGAAGTATATGATAAGTTTTACGTGTACTCATAAAGGTCATCTATATTTATCAGTTAACAAAACGCTGACAAGAGAATTGAAACAGTGAGGTGAACATTGATCATCATTTTGAATTAGGGCTTGATACTTCAGTTTCTGAAATTTGACGGATATATATGCCAAGATTAGGTATACTTTACCGTATAGACATTTGTGCAGAGATTGTCCTGTGAGATTTGTTTATGCAGTATGCTTTTAATGTTTCTTACTGCGTAACGATTGTGAGTCTGAAACTCTAATTGTGTCTGAGCTGTAAATATTAATCCGAACACTAAGCGGTAGCGTATGCTTAGATTAACTGTGATTCTGCGCAGCCATAGCGGCTCTACTTCTACAGTATCGCAGCGCTCACGTTAACTCATGAAAATGAGCATACTCAAAACGCCTTGTGAATGATCGCTGGATGTTTCCAGAGCTGTGATATCCACGTTTCTCCGGTTCCCTTACACTATTGGACTGTATTCAAACTTCGGCCTAACACCGCTCTTACAGTCTTAAAGCATGGAGGTGATCAAGATAAGCTAGTTTTGATGTGCAAAATTCTAACTTAAATTATTATGCGGATGTCGAACTTCATATTCAGTTTGTTTGTCTAACTTCAGCAACGACACTTGCTCGGTACCATAGCAGAACTGCGACGTACGGGGCACTGCTGGATTCCATTAGACTTTAATACGAATCGTCGGTGTCATCAAGTAACTGTTATACAATGACCCACTTCAAAATCTTGCTGAATACCAGTAGCTCCCGTTATGGATTAAGCTGTGCACTTGTTTACCGAGTTCATCCACTTGGCTGTAAAAGTTTCGTCACCTGTCAAGCGGACAGCCTGAATGCAGTTGTCTGCAGCTTGGTCGCGAAACACGTATCAGGTAAATGAAGAAATGGGATCCAGCAGTTGCTTGGTTGGTACTTATATAGATTATGGATGATATTAACTGCCCTTCGTCTTGTTTGGCTGGTCTTTGACGTGCTCCATAAGATTAGATTAATGTTGAGTGACTAAAAGAATGATGTTCCGAGTTCGGAATGTTCGCACAGTCCAGTAATCTGCCATTGGCGTTTCATCCTGATTAGCTGCTGATCGATGTACTTGTTCCGGTTAGATTATTTGTGGTTAGCAACTAGAATAATGTACCGCCAGGGAGGAGATTCTCGCAGTTCCATTTGCTTATGAAATGTGAGTCTAAGTGATTATCCTTTTTTTCCCGGCGTTGGATATTCTATTTCAAGCAAGCTTCCGAAATTTGTCTGGTTTCCTTCTGTCGGAGTGGTTGAAATGCTAAGTTGAGGTCCATATGCAAGTGGATTATTGTGGAGAGGACCAAAGGCTGTATGAATTACTGAATATCCCGCGTTCAAACACATGTTCAGACTCCGCCATAGCTACCTTGGAATCTCGAGTGAAATTCGGTGTGGACTAGCTGAGACGAAAATCTTCGCCTGAATGTGGCGCATGAAATAGGATGCCACGTGCATAGCTGCGTTCATTGGCTGAACAAACTGTAGTACTGGGGCAACGGGTTGGCGTAGTCTATAGAGGTCTGAGGAAGGGCGTAATCCTGGATGATAGACGCAATCTCGGCGTTAATGCAGGGCACATTGAGTTCCGTTGCACTATCGACTATGATCCGGCGTTTAGCATCAACGTTAGATAGTACATACCGATGATGGCAAATGGACTGCAGCAAAGGTGAATATCCAACGGAACATGCGGTGATGACCTAGGTTTAGTGTAAGCGGCAGATGACTGTAGGTGACTATTTGCGTGTTATTGGTGGCCATTAGGTTTCTCGAAAAGAAGTTCTTTCCTCACCTTAGGTAGGGATGTGACCTTGCTTTCCGCTCCAGTATCAACTAAGCACTGGGTTCCGGAATCTCAATGCTTAAGGTAGATGAGGCTACTGTGGGTTATTCGGACACCGTTAGTCGCCATTACGGGTAGGCCTGAAAGGTGCCATGTTTCCATTCGGAGAAAATGCATGGCTACTCACAGTTACGGGCTCCGTTGCCAAAACGCAAATAGAAATAGTAATAGCCTAGAACGTTATGTGTCATGCGACTGTGCGATAAGGTAGAGCGGCTGCGGTACTTATGGTTTAGGGCGAGCTTTTCGATTTTGCGCTGAAGTGAAGTTATTTGCAATGCAGAAGCGTTCATGGGTGACGGCTGACTAGCCTTGGTTTTTGCTGGAGCAGCAACAGTGTTGAATGCTCCATATTCATTCGCTGGCTGTTGTCTTTCGATGACGCGATGCGCTAGTTCTGCAACTGATGGAACTGGTTGGATGCTTGTTATGGCAAGGATGGCCTATGTGCTTTCCGAGAGACTTTGCATCCACATTTCACGGAGAATTACCGTGTCTACGCTTGATGTACTTATAAGCTGTTGCATACCACGCAACAAAGCTGAAGACATCCTGTCCCCTAGTTGTAGGTGCCTAAACGTTTCCTGCAGTCGTGACAATGTCGGGGGGCGTGATTCGCTGAATTATCGCCGACTTAAGTGTTACATTTCAAAGCAGGAGGATGGCAAAATATGGTTCCTCGAACCTGGGAGGATATACTTTGAGTAAACTGAGATATGAGTAGATGCTGCTTAGCACAATCGGAAGAAATACTAATAAGTGGATTCTAACTGTACAAAACTGGATAAAGGCTCATTCTCACAAACTAATGAGTGAGCAATAACGACTTACGGAGATGTCTCATCACCTAGACCATTCCTTACGAAAAGTGAGTCAGAATATGGGGCAGGTGAGCTAATAAAATGAGAACGGGTAATGGATCAAAAAGTACTTGGAACGAGCTCACCAGAATGGGAGTTCAAAATGGCTTAATGCGTGTTCTGAGTCGGGATTATCAATGGTTGTGTGACCCTTGCGATACTAGTCAATAACAATGACAACTAAAAGACGTGCCAATTACGGGAAGCTAGTGAAGATAGAGGCATCTTGAACAAACATATAGTCTACAGACTAAAAGGAATGGGAAGGAATTAAACAATAGCAGGGAGTCGTGTAGCACTGGAATCAGCAGAGCAGTTAATGCAAGCGGATGTAAAGTTAGTAACACAAACGGAGATTTTGGAGATCCTATGGAGGCCGCTGTGAAAGGAGGATCCGGAGCCGGATGTCACTAACGATATATATGAGTTTTCAGCAGTTTACGAATAGACACAGAGCCTTCAAAAGCCATGGAAAGCTAAGAAAAGTACAGTGGTCAGGAAAGGAATACAATACGTAACACAGAGATATCCATACTTTCTTCAGCGGACGCGATACTACCCGGTTGCCCAAGCCAAAGGGGAGCTTTTCCTTAGGGGCAGAAACTGGAGACTTTGAGTACATATCCCGCTCGAAATGCAGGGAAGCAAAGTCAGGGAATCCCGCCCACTTGAAACCGGTGACTGCTTGCAGTTCACGTGCCTTTCGTTTGGTCAGTAGCCAAACAGGAGCACATTCCTCCCAACAATAGCAGCAAAATGTTGCATGGATATACAATGCTCCACAAGAGTGAATCAAGGAGCAGTGACTTGATTTATTCGAGAGCTACATCCGCCACGTCGCACTGTCGTTAAATGAGTGACGTTGCATTTTTAGGAAGAATGTTTACCATGTGGAAATGTACCACTTCTTGTAACACTACCGTAGAACTATTTGCTGGTAGGATATAAACCAAAGGCACGCACCTCGCAACACCTGGTTGTTCGGCGATCATTAATCAAAAGACTCAAGTGGAAAATGTCGTGACAGATCTCAGCAGTTCATGCACGAACAGTTGGACTGGCTGGAAATGGATTGTCGTTCACTGTGTCTGATTTGAACGAAGCTTCGCTAAGTGGTGCAATGGAACAATGGTTTATTACGGGTAAAATAGCATTGCTTAACAAGTCCCGTAGGAAGGAATTTATTGCGAAAATCAATTGCATGATAAAGTGAAAAGCGTTGTGGTGGACTCACCATAGACTTATGTGAAATAGCGGAGATGTTCGCTTATTAAACGTTTAAATCCATAAATCCATTGGTTAGGCGTTTGGCAAGACACCGTTTGATTGCATTTTGTAGCCCCTGGATAACAAGTCATAAAATGAAATGTAAGTGAGACAATGCATCGTCAATACGTTTTTTAAATATCGCCAAATTGGGAGCAGAGACGACATAATTAGGGAGGGCGTTCCAAGGCTGACACATGCGGAGAGAAAAGAAACTTTTACGGCATTCAAGCCTGCTATACTGAATTGTCAGTTTCAGAGGGTGACCTCTTAGTTTAGTGTTGTGGTTCAATTCCAGCAGCGGACGGCAAATGTGGTTTGGGTTCTTCAGAATCTGGTAAACCATTATGAGATCCCCCCTCAAAAGCCGATATCTACTGCTGTAGATTCTTAGAGATTTCAGTCTAAGCTGATAAGGTAGATGAAAGAGGCCCCTGACGTTCTTGGTTGCCTTTCGTTGAGGGTCTCGAGAGCGAGATCTTGTTTCTGCCACGGCTGTTAATTGGGTTAGAGAGTGATCCCCTAACACTTACTTGAAGCTTCCGTTGGTGAAGGAAGCTGCCAATCCAACCAAGTACAGGACCTCCGATTCCGTATCTCTGTAGCCGTTGAAGTAGGATGCGGTGATCAAGGCGGTCGAAAGCTTTGGAGAAATCCAGATAGATGACGTCGACTCCGACCCCATCATCGACCACTTCCGTCCAACTACCTCGTGTAATCAGTAGGTTGGTGGTGCATGACCGGTGTTGACCTAAGCCGTGCTGTTCCGGTATCAAGATGTTGCATTTTTCCAGGTAGTCCATTTAAGCCTCAGCAACGAATGCTTCCATCACCTTCGCGAGCACAGGGAGGAGAATCACTGGACGATAGTTTGCAAGAACTGAACGGCTACCGCCTTTAAAAATAGTGGATGATAATGCCCCACTTCCACATAGTGCGGACATGTTGTTCATCAAAGCATCTTTTGAAGAAATGTGACAGTGGTTCAGCTAGCTTGTTGGCCACAGCCGTCAGTGCCTTCGAGTGGATGTTGTCTGCTCCCGGAGAACTACGCTCACGCAGTGAGAGTAACTTCCTTAACACAATTCAAGGGTTGAAAATTACATTTGTAAACAATGGGGTCGGTGATGTGCATGACGTTATGGGACAAGTAGAGGTTGCGAGTTCGAAAATTGGAGCGTATTGAAGCCGCAGTGCATTAGCTGCTTCTTCGGCGCTTTGTACTCTACCGCCTGTTGTGAAAAATGGAGGGATTCCATGCTTCATTTTACGAAGCTTATTGACATGCCTATATAGTGGTTTGTTGTTTGCCATGAATTTTTTGGTTAGGCACTGTTGATAAGTTACTTTGTCCTCACGGACAAGTGCAGTGCAATGGTTGCGATGTGTCAGGAAATTGCCCCAAGTCTCCCAGTCGGGGTTAATCTTGTAAGCACGCCATGCTGCATCCCTTATCGCCAGGCATTTTCGAGTCCTGCTCCTTAGAATTGAAGGCATTTTTGTGGGACGAAGGGACTTGGTCTCTGATGCTCTGTTGACGATGTCACTGAATCTATTAACGAACTCTGCCCAAATGTTGTCAAGGGGACTTTTGTTTGAGAATTCCCAAGCAGCTGCGTCGGCGAGTTCTTTCAGTACGTGGTAGCGTGTGATTTTATGAGTTAGTTCCGAGTGTTCAGATGGATACTCTGCATAACACACATAGTTAAACGTTATTACTACATGGTCACTGAGACCTAATGGACTATCCATCAATAACTTGTCAACCATGAGCTCTTCATTCGTGAGCACAAGGTCCAGTATGGACGGTTTGTTTGCTGTCCTGAATCCAGAGGGCGTGGTGACATGATTGTACAAAGGAATATTAGCGATCATTTCATGCAAGTCTGCTTTAAGCTGCTCACTGGAGGATGCCAAAACCTCCAGATTGTGTAGATTGAAGACCCTGGAGATGGGAATGTGGCTGTACCTAGTGCGTGTTACTCGGTTCAGGCCACGGATCAAGCGGGAATCCTTTTCTGGAGTTAACGTTGATGGGCGGTAAACGACAGCTACGAGACATGCGTCGTTGGGTCTTAGTCGGAGACGGCACCAGAGTGAGTCGATAACGTGTGTTGCCAGATCATCAACTATTGTACATTGTATATCGCTGCGGTAGTAGAGTATGACCCCACCTCCTCTGCTGGGGCGGTCGTTCCGGATGAGTGACATTCCGGCTATCTCAACCTCAGCGTCAGTCACCTCTTGGTGTAACCAAGTTTCGGTACTAGAAATTAGGTCCTAAGCATTCACAAGTTGACGTAGCCGAAGTTCGGTACTTTTACTGAGGTGCCCTTGGGCGTTAGTGTACATACATGAATGTTTCTCAGATTTAATCAATGTTTCGGAGGTTCTTCAACTCATATTTGAAGTTTCGCCGACCAGTGAGTGGCCGGCGACTAATCGCTTTTCGATGTGTACTTGGTGAAGGATTTAACGTCTTATTCATCGTCTGTGTTGTTAGTCCCGTGTCTAATCTTCGATATACATTGTAAGGTGTCTGGTCAATATCATCTTCCACAGGTTGTATGGGCTCATCGGCACACTACTGGTGCGATGTTCTTTCATAGATCCTAACACGTTTGGTTCTTTGAGCGACATATCATCTCTAGGATGCAAATCGCTGATTGTCTTCAGCCGAACCTCAGATGGTAGACTGCAACGGCACATGTACCAGCTTTTAGCATCCGTGCTACCATATGTTTTGACTGAAGGACCACCTTCAACGCTCTCGGGCCACTTCCTTCGTAGTTCGGTGAGGTACGCATTTGTGACACGGATTTCGCTAGCACATCATCCAAGCAGAGTGTTTCACGAATATAACACCACTGTTCTTTATCATGGGTTGCTACTTCATACTCATCAGATGCTTCAGTTTCAGCAACCCCGTGAAGATGTATGGTTCCGGTTGAAGTCTTCTTCCGGTAGTCCTCTAAGGTGAGGTTAACTCCATAACGCTCGCCCCATGAGATGTCTGGAAAGATACGGATGGAGCAGTGTTCATTTCTGAGACAACCTGTCGACAGTAGTACTGATTCTACTTCAGTGATGGAGTTCAGCACAACGCATAAGTCTTGGCCCTGCGAAATGTTTAGAGTTGGGGTGTCGTGTAATACGCACTACGTGTACACGTTTCAGTACAACTCCGATTAGATTACTAATAATGTCCCACTGGTTGAGGTCATCCGACTGTCTGCCTCTTATCGATGTCGACTTTGATTCTGGGATATTGGAGCACAATACGCTCAGTACAGGTAGTTGTTTCTTTACAGCTTTCGACAAGTCGCGGTTAGTGATTGAAGTACTAAGAGATGTGCCGCAGGAAACCGGTGGTGCTTGCACTAGGAAAACTCCGCTACGCTCCTCAGTTTCAGATCCAGTTGGGGGTGATGTTACTTTTAAATGACGACTCTTCTTGGAGGTAACGGTAACCCAACTTTCGCTTTCTACACACTCCGTCGGGAGTTTGGAAGTAGTCTTACGTGTAGCTACTCCGATCGAACTGGGAACCGCTTTAGTCAAATGTAAGCTACGTGTGGTATCGGGACAGCTGTTGATGTTCTGGACTCTAGGCGTCGTGTTGCTTACGGTGTTGTTAACAGTTCTTCGCGGGTTAGGAGCAGCAACCAAGGGGGAGGACAGGGTTGAACATTCCGTTATGCTTACCCCAACAGTAGTGATTTTGGTGGTCACCATTTCCTCAAACTTGGCTAGTAGCTGGTCATACTTCTGAGATAATAGGAGCACTCTTTTTATCGGTGGGATCGATGTGCATTCCACACAGAACCCTGGCGAGTTTGGTTTGTTTAATAACTTCGCCTGACTAGGTTTAACTCGGAAGCATCTCGCATGGAACAGAGTGCAACAGTTAGGGCACAAAATGCCCCCTTAACAAGTTTGGAACATGATCCACATAGATCTTTAGTCGGTGGCGCACTGGGCATCACGCTTGTTGAGCAAATGTTACGAACCATTTGAATGACTCACCCTCTATGGTAAAAGGTCGTTCTGTTATTGGCATTGTCGGTAAGGTCACAGTTTTCACGTTGCAGTTGTGTGCTTGTAGACTGTTCTCTGGCGTGCCAGTCGAATGTGTCAGCTTGAGCGTGGGGCAGAATACACGAAGGTGTGATTGAGAATTCTCGTGGTTAGGCCTATGGATCGCGCCGGGTGAATTTACTTTGAGACCTGTAGCTGCACCAAGCAATGTTGGATTTGAAAGAGTGATAGTTCGTTCGAAAGCCGTTGAAATGGTCTATCTAGTGGAACCAAACAATGTCTCCAACGGTTGGAGTTAGACAACTTTTGACGCTTGGATATCTGCGAAACACTGCCCGGAATTTAGAAATCAGAGTAAATGTGGGATGCACTGGATTATACTCGGGAAACTGGTATCACGAAGTAGAGCTTGTAAAAACACGATGAATAAGTATGGACCAAAGGTGTGCGACAAACTGTCACTGAACCACAGTTAAAAATCCACTAGTGCACAAGTGAGCGATTTGCAAGCAACTTCTCTCAAGGTCACTCCTCTTGTAAGCCTTGGTGTAGGATTGCATACTCACTCACAACTTGCATAGTTACTGCCTCGTCCGTCTGAGCGCGATCACTTTGGTTGCATTTGGAAGTCAATTTCTACATCCCTTCGTGTATCACTCCGACACAGTGCAGAAAAATACGACCGTGTTTGATTAGAATTGGAAATCCGCTCATACCAGATATTCCAGGACGGGACTGATGTTGCTTCTAACTGCTTTTTCGCAATGACTCTGCAGTGTTCTGCAGCCCGTACCGTCAAACATCCAATCATGAGTTCGAGACAATTCATCTCGTAGGAACAATTAACTTGATCATATGGACTCAAGAGCTAGGGATTGTTTGCATAGTTCTATCCGGAGTTGTTCATGATAGCTTTAAAGATAGATGGTAAAACATGCATCCGAGGAAGTGTAAGAGGACTCATATGAGTACTTGATGTCACCGCTTCGAAAACGCTGCACTCCATGACCGGTTTCCAACGTAATCGTTCTCATCAGGTAGAGTTAGCATGCATCGAACCCGGTGAATTTGGGTTATTATCCAACAGCATTACCCCTAAGCCACCGGGTCAAAGTGAGTAACGTTTGTCGCGACGATCAATGACTGATTGGAAGATCATTCTGTGGTACTTGTTGCATGATTGGATTGCGGAGCGCATTCTCAATGGGGGCCGGGATTCCCATTGGAGCGAACCTTGGTCACTTCGAGCACTAGGACGGTAACTGAAACTTACCAGAATGGTGGGTTGCCTGTCCGAATACCCTCCTGCACTTCACTACGCGTTTCAGTCTTGTTGGATTTCATCAGGTAGAGTAAGGATGCATCGAACCCAGGGCCTTTGGGTTGTTATCAAAACCACTAGTCCTAAGACACTGAGTCAAAGCAAATAACGCTTATCACAACGGTTGGTGACAAAATGCAGATATCATTTTGATGCACTCGTTGTGTCAATGAATTTTAAGCGCAATTGCCATGTGGACCGCGATTCGCATAGAAGTGAATTTTGATCACTTCGATCACAAGATCGTAGGTGAGCCAGTCGTGAAGTATAGTGATTTAAGGCTGGTAAAACCCATTACTTATCGGCTTTATCGGCGATCCCAACATGCACTACTATGCGAGACCAGGTCCACCATGATCTCAGTTAACACAATGAGTCCTTCAGATGACTGTTTCACCAGTGGTACGCATCCGCCGACTCCATCAGAAACCGAACCCATGACCTATCAATAGCGGCCTATACCACTATGTCGCGGTGAACGTCGACTGACCCACGAGACTTACGAGCCAAATGCAGTAAAACGCGACTTTATAGACCACCACCTGCTTCTCCTTACAATGTGAACCCATGGTTAGGAACCATGTCAATGGATGGGTCGGAATCTTCCTACATCAGCACGGGAAACAGACACTCGTGTGAGGCCAAGTACCTGTCCTGAGTTGGAATGAGTTGTGCCTCAAGGATCGATACTGGGGACGCACTTATTCCTGATTTTCATTACGGAACTGGTGCATGATATGTATTTAGATTTGTTTATTCTCGCATATGATATAAATCTAACGCGGCTGTTCGTCAATCAGAAAGATCGAAAGTTGATAAGCATAACTTGAATTGAGCTTCTGTATAGCAAAGTTGGATTTTTCCTTTTGTCATAAGTAAACATTTGGTGGTTTATCTAGATCCTTAGTATAAAAGTCAAATATTTCCAAGCAGAACAAAACTCACAGTATCAGAAAAAATTTATCTTATGCTTTGGTTCAAAACGATCTCGGTTGTTCAAAGCAACCCGTTTAAGTAAGGAAAATCGAAAAGTAACTTGTTGGTCCTTCCTGAAGAGCTTGCGAGTGTTTTAACCGCTCCCATGTGAATTGCTATATTCTGACCCGGTGACATGGTAAGAAAGTGATCTCGATGCAGTCAAGACTATACAGTGAATAGCTACTAAACTGTAGAGGAGTTGTTCTATTCCCCATACCAACTGTGGCTGAAAGCCCTAAGACCGTACGGTGGAACGTATCGTCCTCTATGGAGTGAGCTCATTCGGATCTAACAGAATTTGAAGAACAGTAGTCACATTTACTACCACCGCTTGGTGTCTTCTATTAGGCGAATCCTGTCAGGGTCATACAGTCAGTCCTTCAGGAGCTGGATTTCAGCCTGCAAACAATCGAAGTCCCAATTTCACTCAGCGAGAAATGCAAAGCGGGATAGCGAAAGACAAGTACGGATATACCGCTATAAAACCATATCAAATCTCCTACGGGATTTAGAACTGGCGATGAACCATCTGCCTTAGAACTTGTGTCCACCAAAGATAAACTAAGGTTTGATGCAGTAAGTAATGGTGCACCGCTTGGACTTAACAACCACGCGACGCTACTCTTCCGCTATATCTGCTATGCGAAATATAGCCGCGAAACCTTAGAGTAAGTTAACATCGTCACCCATACAGTACGCTGTCTGATCTTGCTCAAAAAACCAACTGATCCTTCCTAACTGTACAGCATCCTGACGTCGCATGGATGAAATATATGTTCTACTAATCAGCGGGAAGCTGCAAACGCGTCAGAAAGCAGTCTTTTTCCGAAGCAACTGCAGCCAATCCTGAGCAGCCAGCCACGGTAATGCATGGCCATAATGTATTCGGTCTGGCGCGCTTTTAAAGCCTGTCCGCATGCACGGGCCTTGGATGACTACTTAACTCAGTGAAGTCGTTGTGGCAGATCGGTCCGCAAGGACAGATTTAAAAACCAACAGGAAGTAGCGAAAAAATGCACTAATAATCCCAAGATGCTCTACAGGCAGGTAAAAGAATTTCAAAAAGTACAGCGCTGAATACCAGTTCTGCTGGCAGTAGATACGCTAGTGCTCACCAAACAAGATGCGGCCAAGGCCCTTCTGCAACAGGTTACCCCCACTTCGCAGAGTGAATCGTCGCTTCAATCTTTCTTGACACAGGTCACTCCGACCCCCAGAAGTCACGTATACTTTACTTCTGCAAATGCGATACAAAGACTGTGCTTTTGCGTGTGCACAGCATCCTAGTGTGGACAATATATGAACGAAGGGATTAAAAGCCATCGTCATGAAACTTGCCGAACCATTAGTTCGGTTCTTTCAAGGAGGCCTTGAGGAAATGCAGGATCCCACGATGTAGAACCAGGATGTCATGCCTTTTTACAAGAGTGGGAAACCTACGGAGTCCTCGAAATGCCTTCCAATCACTCTCATGCTAGTGTTATCCAAAGTTATCGAAGGTAGAATCGCACAGGCGCACAATGGAGGGTAACCACATCATAGTGTCACAGTAGCATGCATTCCTTCAAAAACGGTCGTGCACCAAAAACTCGTTGCTAGCCCGATTAAGTTGGACGAAGTCAGTCTATACCAGCTTAGAAGTCGAAGTCGTATACTTGGACTTCTCTAAAGCGTTTGACCGCGTATATCACCGCATTTTTCTTCACAGCCTTCGAAGATACGGAATCCGTGACCCGATGCCAAATTGTATGAGCAACTCCCTCATTCAACGTCAGCTGAACGTAAGTCCGCGGCTCCATCTCCGGCCCTAATTGAAGTCCACTATGGCGTGCCCCGGGGATCGGAACATCGACCATGTATATTCTTAGTATTCATCAACGATTTTGATATTGAGCTTCAGCCGAACATCCTACTATTCGCAGACCATGTCAAGATCTGACATGACATCAAGGCGGTGGACGACTGTGCGGCATTACAAAGGGATTCGACAAGGCTTACACATGGACATCCGATAACCCGCTCAAGTTTAACTTGGCGAAACGCAAAGTACTGAGCACTCGACATCCATTTACTCATAAATTTCGACTGCGTGAACAGCTACTACAACAGGCTACGCAAGAAATCGTCATATCAGCGCATACTCCAAGACCTGGGCTTCTAGAGCGGCAAACACGTTCTCCCGCTACTAGACATTATTGTGGTACAACAATCACTGACTAACCCCGATCACGCCTATCGCTAGCTGATGCACGTCAGCAACCATATCGACCTGAGAAGTTGCCAGCTCAAACTGACCGCACATCACAGTCGAGTTGAAAGCTGACAAAAGTTTTCTCGCTACGAGTATCCAGAATGTTGAACCCTCTTCGTTCTTACGTTATTTTCGCCACCACATTTCGCATATTGTTAAAAAGCTTTGGTTATACTCTGTCCAATTTACATTATGTGACACAGTCAGTTTCTAAACAGCCTGCTCACCAGTCCTCACCGCTATGTAGCGGCGAGGATAGCAACATACGTGTTCACGTGAATAACTCGGTAAACCAGAAATTTCACTTTTCCCGTGACTGTAAACGATTATTATCTAATCGCCACTCCGGTCCCCCTACGAGACTTATCAAGCAATCGCTTTTCGCCCGTTATGGGACAATGCAACAATGGTATAATATAGATAAAAATGCCAGGGCCTGACAAGTTATGTGGGACGTTTCATGTGAATTACGTAAAGTCAAAACAATGTTACAAGAATTATACGTGTGTGGACTCAATGGACTATCCACGTTAACACAAAAGTATATCCGTCTACCTCCATTTCTTAGGAGTTGGTGAGCACAATTTTGTCTGCTTCTTGTAGTCACTCGATGAACAGATATCAAGGGAACAATGGTGTATTATGGACAAAAAGGAAGCACTGCTTAACAAGTCCTGTGTGATGGAGATCACAGAGAAAATAAATTTTAAGGTTAAAGAAAGCATTTTGGTCGATTAACCATAGACAAGTTTACAGGAGCTAAGGTGTTCGCGTCATAAAAGTGTAAATCCATAAATCCATTGATTGGGATTTTTGAAACATCATTTAGTTGCGTTATTTAGCCCCATGGATAACACAGTTATACAATGAGATACCAAAAGTACAACGCATCGTCGAGTCGTTTTTTAATATCTGTATATTTGAGGATAATTTGGGAGAATACTCCACGGATGACACACACGGAGGAGGAAGAAATTTCGACGGCTTTTCAGCTGGCTGTTCTCTGTTGTCAGTTTCAGAGGATGACCGTTATTTTAGTGTTGTGGTTTGGTCCCAGCAGCGGGTGTCAAATATGGTCTGGATACTCTGGTAAATCATTATGAGGTACCCCGAAAACGCCGATATCAACTGCTGCATGTTCCCAGGGACTTCAGTCTAAAGTGATAGGGCAGAGGGAAGAGGCCCCTAACGCTCTTGATTGAGGGGTTTCGAGAGCAACGAGATCCTATTTCTGTCACGGATTCCGCGCCTGGATGGCGTACTCCACGTGCGGTCGATCATAGACTTTGGGCATTCGCGGGAAGATTGAGGGGTCGAACGTAACTAAGGCTCTGAGAAGAAGGCCAAATTGCTGAATGCCGGTTCTAGACGCCTTACCTACTTGTATTCATCATACGAAATCTTCCTGTACTAGTAAACCCAAGTCACTTACCTGCGGGGCATTCTGCAAACGTATACAACCTCATCGGTTAGTGACGCAGATGGATTATCTTGTAGTTAGCTGTGTTCAACTGAAGTAGATTCCTTGTTGATCATTCACAAATGCAACCTAGGTGAGAGTGTAGTTGATTGTAATATTTCTTGTTATTAACTGATTGATATATCTTGGTGTCGCCGGCGAAAAGCAGGAAACTGGAGGTGATAACTCTTTCCAGGTAGCTGAGAAACACCAGGAAGAAGCGCGTTTCGAGTATCAAACTCTCTGGAAAACGTCGATCGTGTTGGATAGTAAGCCCTTAACACACACTTAAATCCACTGCTGTTAAAGGAACTTGGCAATCCAACCGAGAGCAGGATCTCTGATTTTATACCTTTATGAAGTAGGATGCGTTGATACGGGCATTGAAAGTCCAGCGAGATGACATCGACTCTGGCCCCATCATCAGCCTCTTCCGTCTAACTACTTCGCGCAATCAACAGGTTGGTGCTGCATAACCGGTGGCGAGGAAAGCCATGCTGCTCCGGTGCCAAGGTGTTGCATTTGTCCAGGTAGTTCAGCGACGGCCGCTCCCAACACCTTCGCGAGCTCAGGGAGGAGAGCCACTGAGCGAGATTTTGCAGGGTTTGAAGGGCTACCGCTTTTAAACATTTGGTTAATAAGACCCTGCTTCTACGTTGTAGGGACTTGTCATTCATCGCTACATCTTTGGAAGAACTGTGGTAGTAGCTTGGTTAGCTTGGTGGCCCCAGCCTTCAGTGGCTTTCGGGCGGATGTTTTCTACTCCCAGAGAGACATGATCCCGCAAAGAAGAGTAACTTCTTAGCCCAGTTACTGGGTTAAAACTTCCATGTGTAAACCCCGGAGTAGATAAATTGCTTAAATGTATGTGACAGGTAGAGTCTGCGAATTCTACAATTTGGGCGTATTGAAGCCGCAGGACATTGGCTGCTTCGTCAGGCCTCTGTGCTCTACCGCCTGTTTGGGAAGGTGTAGGGCTGCCATGCTTATTGTAAGACGATTAACCTGCCTATACCATAGTTTGTTGTTTGCTAGAATATTGTTGGTTAGGTACAGTCGATAAGTTACATTGTCCTTACAGACTAGTGTGGCGAAATGGATGCGATGGGTCAGGAAGTTGACGCAAGTATCGGAATCTGGGTTGGCCTTGTCGGCGTGAAATTCTGCATCCCTTTTGCTATGTATTTCTTGTCCTGCTTCATAGAACTGTCAACACTTCTTTGAAACAATAGGACTTAATTAACCTTTCTTTCTTAATTTTCTCACTTAACCTTTCAAGGAAGTCTATCCAAAGGTTGTACAGGAGATTGGTGTTCGAGAACTTCCAAGCAAATGCCTCGAAGAATTCTTACAGGACGTCATAGCGTGCAATTGTATTAGTTTCGAGTGTTCAGGTGGTCACTTTGCATACCAACATAGTCAAGCGTCATTACCACCTGGTCGCAGAGATCTAATGGACGCACAGTCAATAATTTGTCGATCTTGAGCTATTCATTTTTGAGTACAAGGTCCAATGTGGACTGTTTGTTTACTGTCCTGAATCTAGTGGGCAAGGTAACATAATTGTACGAGGGAATTCTAGCGGTGTTCATTCAAGTCTACTTTGAGCTATTCCATAGAAGATGCCGATACTTGCAGGTCGTGTACATCGAAGTCATCAGCGATGGAAATGTGGCTATTACGTGGCACGTTATCCAGTTCAGTAGGAGCATCAAACGGGGATCCGTTTCCGGTGTGGAGGTCGGGGACGGTAAATGACAGCTACGTGATATGCTTCTTGTGTCTTAGTCGGAGATATCACCAGAGTGAGCCTGAATCATCATTTATTGCACACTGCAGGTCACTACGGTAGTACGGAAGGAGCCAATCTCCTCTGCTGGGACGGTCGTTCCGGATGAATGACATTCCGGCTATCACAACCTCAGCATTAGTAACTGCTTGGTGTAACCAGGTTTCGGCAATGAAAATGAGGTGCAAATTTCTGTACGTTTACACTGGGACCTTTGGGCGTTCGCGCCCATACATGACATTTTCTCAGATTACAACAATGTGTTTGGGATGGTGCAATTCAGACGGGAAGTTTCGCCGACCCAGTAAGTAGCCGGCGACTAATCAATTCTCCAGTGGGAATTGGCGACTGATTTGACGTCTAATACATCGGCTTATAGCATGTCCAAAATCTAAGCTTATATGCGCATGGTAATTCACTCCAGCAACTGGTTGCACGAGCACACTAGACATGCTACTGATCCTCTATTTTACTATAGATCCGATCGCGTATGGTTCTTTGGGTGACACTTCATCTCTGAAGAGCATATCGTTCGTTGCCTTTACCCGAGGCTCTGATGGCAGTCTGCAACAAAACACGCACCAGAATTTCAGAAGCGTGCTGCCATTTATGTTATTGTAGGACCACTTTTAACACTCTCGGGCCACATTCTCTATAGTTCGGTGAGGTGCGCAGCCGTGACCCTGATTTCGATAGCATGACATAAAAGCAGAGTGTTTCACGGATATGACACCATTGTTCCTTAGCATTAGTCGTTATTTCAAGTTCATGGCATACTTCAGTTGTAGGAATGCCGTGGGCAAGAACTGATAAAGTTAAATATTCCTTCCAATGGGCTTCTAAGCTGCGGTTGCTTCAATGACGTTTGTCCATTGGAATGTCTGGAAAAACACGGATGGAACAGCGTTCACTTCCGAGTCGACCTGTCTCTACAACAAACTGATTCGAATTATGTGGTGGAGTTCAGTATAACGTGCAGCAGTCTTGGCTCCTGTAATGCTTAGAGTTTGGGTGCCGCGTTATTCGCACTACATATGCAGGTTAAAATAGAGTACAGAATAGGTTACCCATAACGTCTCGATCTCTGAGGTCGTCTAACTACCTGCCTTTAATTGTTGTCAATGAACGATCGGCTTAAATCTAAACACGACGTTATTGTTCACCTACACACCTAACATCAAAAACACTATCATGTTTGTATACTTGCCCCTAAGGTCTTCTTAGCAAGTTGGCTGAACTTACAGAAGGCCAGATGTCACAACCGCGGGAACTCATCATGATTACGGAGACCTGGTTAAGCCTTGAGACAGCAGATTCTGAAGTCAGTTTACCTTGTATGTCGCTGCTTAGGAATGACAGAACTAGAAGAGATGGTGGCGTAATTTTGTATTGCAAGGCTAAGTTCCGATGTGAAGTTATTGACCACCCAGAGATCAGTGCCCTGGATTAGCTTTGGTGCCGGCTATGGCTGCGAAATAAAGATACACGTCTCACGGCTGTACTTTAAACGTCCTCCGTTATGCTGTATCACAAAAGTACCCTTACTATTTTCTAATGGGTGACTTTAATGTTCCTTCACTAGCATCAATGTCTCTTAATGGACCATCATTTAAATCGAAACTCCTTGAATTCATGGATATGGTAGTTTTGCATAACCATGTGCATCGACCAACCAGGCAGCGCGGTTCAAACAAGCTTATCTAACTAATGAAGGGTTGATGGTTGTTTCAGTAGCATATGATCTTCCACTGGGCCGTAGCGACCATTCAGTCAAAATATGTTGTTGTGTGTTATGCCAGTAATGTTGCTAAAGAAAGAGCTACTCAACGAACTATTACGGACTATTTTAATCTGCACAACTTAGCAGCAACCGTTCAGTGGGACCTACAGATGCACAGCTAAGCGAATGACTCGTTGAATGAACTGAAAGACAAAACTAATTGGGTCATACAATCAGCATCGAAGGTTGTACCATTAAAAGCATCCCGTCGGACCAATACTTGGATCCGGAGCAGAACACGTAAATGGATCAACAGAAGACATGAAATCTGGAGGCAACAGTCGCTAAGGCCATGTGATATCAGATGGCAGAATTACAAAGTCATCAGAAACTACTGCACGTCGCTCATTAGAGTCGATAAGTACGAATGGCAGCAGAACATGGTGCTGAAATTTACGAGCAACACCAAACTACTATACAGATTTGTGAACGGCGAAAGAAAGCTTAAGCCCGGAATGCCGCCAATCAAGACGGCCAGTGGCCTAACAACTACTGATGTGGATGTCACGAACTCTCTACACCTGCAGTTTGGTTTGGTAGCTACAATTACAATGGAACCTTCGCATTATCAATTCCAAACAAATGTCGTTGGCTTATCCAACGTCACCCTTACCCCCAGCAGCTGTTGTAAACAAATTACAGTCTCTCTTGCAATACAGTGTTCCTGAAATCGACGTGATCTGCCCAAAAGTATTGAAAACCCATTCTCCCACCATAGCAGCACCACTTGCAACCTTCTAGGGTCTGCTTAACTCCCATACACTCCCATCTGAGTGGAAAAAGGAATTATCACTCCAATATACAAAGGAGGTAGGTGATCGGATCCTGCCAACTACCGACCTATTACACTCCTTCCTGTTTTATCAAAAGTGATGGAATCGGTAATCGCAGATGAACTGACGCGATACTTTGAAAGTTAACAAATAATACTGATGCCCAACATGGTTTCAGACGCAGACGATGTTGTCTCACCAATTTGCTGATTACTCGGGACTCATGGACCAGGGCGGCTGATGAAGGAGTCCCCATAGATGGAATTGACTTGAACTTTTCTAAAGCATTCGACAGGGCCAATCACCTCGTTCTCCACCAAAAGCTTGCTGCTTACCGTACTAACTGTTCCCTTCTCACCGGGTTAGAAGACTACTTACACGACAGAGCAATCAAGGTAAGAGTAGCCGACCTCACTCTGCAAATCTGTACATTTCCAGTGGTTTACCACAAGGATCCTTCCTCGGCCCCCTACTGCTTTAGTCTACATTAATGTGCTTCCAGTAGGCATTCTATCTCCGATGCAAATATTTGCAGACAATGCTAAGATAGGGAGAGCAATTCGCTCAGCATCCGACCGTGTCTACCCTGCCAAGTGCCACCTGCGCAGCAGCTTCGTCAACACACCTTTTGGGGCAACACGTCCTGCAACACATGACTAGTGAGCGTGACTTTGGTATAATCGTGCAAGAGAGTCTTGGCAAATCGTTCCAAAGTTCGAAAGTAGCAAGTGTGGAGAACTTGAACCTGCGACTTTTGAGGCGAGCTATCGGCACCTTTGAGCGACGGCTAGTACCATTGCTGAATAACTCTTACATTCAGCCTCACGTTGAATACGCAATTTAGGCCTGGTGTCCATGGTTAAAAGGAGACATTCGCCTATTGGAAAAACCACAAAGAAGAGCCACAAAGGCAACGCATGGAATTTCCGGCCTAAGTTACTAACCTGTCTTCCTGTACTCCGTATGCTTTCATTAGAATACCGACGGCTTCGCGTAGATCTTACTCTCACATAACGAATAATAACTGAAAGCGAGCATCCATGTACATCACTGTTGACTCCAGCCCCTTACAAACAAACCCGAGGCAACCACTTGAAACTAATGACGCAAAACTCCCGTCTGAATTGTAGAAAGTAGTTTTACTCACTTAGAGTCTCTTCTCACTGGAATGCATTACCGAAATAGGTGGAGAACGCACCAGACATGTCGACATCCGGAAGACTCTTAAACTTTCATCTTAGTGATAAGCACTACACAACGGTTTGATAAAATACAATGGTTTAACCATTGATATTTCACCTTCCTCGTTGGAACATTATGATTTTACTTTTCTTTTCCATATCCATCCTGTGGCTCTTGTAAAGTTATGCTTTTATCCCATCATACACTATAGAACTATTACCGTCCAATAAACTCCGCGTGTAAAATGGACTCCAAACTGAACCACGTTCTTCAGTTTGCTTTGAGCAAGACATACAGTCATATTCTCATCGCAGGCGAATATATTGTGCAAGATTTGGAAATAGGGACGACCGATAGCGTTTAGTTCATAGCCTGTTTACAAGAGGTAATTTCCAGCTACCCTCAGTACAACCACGTGATCTCTCCCAACAGATTTCGTACTGCTAACAAGCCCTCGATAGTTGAGCTTGTGCTCACCAAAGAAGAATTGATGGTAGACGGAATAATTACCAGCACACCACTGGGTCGCCGTTAGCATGTGAATCCAATGTTTAATTTTGTATGTCATGCGGAATATCCTGAGGAAGAGAATGATAAAGTATATACGGTCACCCACTGCAACGCGTTATCCGAGCGTGTTAAGGAGGTATCTTGGATCTTCTCAAGGGAAAACCCCAGAAATCGCATGGGACACTTTCACAAGGGCATTTACCACACTGGTAACGCACGTATCTGAGCAGAAAGCCTTCCATCATCAAATGAGAAGGAAGTCATTCCTGAGGAGCAGAACTCGCAAATGTATGTCCTTGAGTGATATGCATGGAGAGTTCACAAGGACTCCCCGAATCCCGAAACCTGGACTGTTCATGTGACACAGCGGAACTTCTGTGTGAGTTTGATCCTTGAGGACAAGCTGACGCATCAGCAGGAGTTACTGGAGAGATTCCGCACAAACCGCAATCTCTTATACAGGCATGTTAATGGCCTTCGTAAGGTACAACGCGGACTTCTAGCATTGATCACGACTGACGGATGCATGCGATCAGCAACGGAAACAGCCGATCTCTTACGGTTCTATTACTCATAAACTTTCCAGAGAGTAACGGGCCCAAAAGCTATCCCTGTTTCCATTGTCCCACCGACAGCCTTATCCAAAATTACTTTTATTGCAGAAAGTGTGTCAAAGAAACTGTTGTCCCTACGTATCTACGGCTCTCTTGGTGTCGATAACATTCGACCTTGGACTTTACAGGCAACAGCCAGTGATCTGGCGGAACCTCTGGCTATATTCTATCAATGCCATATGGAGGAGAACCATATTCCAACAATATAGAAGCGTGGAGTAATCACTCTTATTCCTAAAGGTAGTCGAACTGACCCAACTAATTACCGTCGTATAACGCTACTCCCTGTGGTTTCGAAAGTTATGGGGTGTATTATCGCTGATACACTCATGAAGTATCTGGAAAACCACAAGATGATAGCACCAGAGCAACATGGTTTTCGACAAAAGCGCTCATGCACTACGAACCAGTTAATTGCACGCAACAGCTGGACTGAAGCATTTAATGATGGAGCAGGAGTTGGTGTCATTTACTTGAACTTCTCAAAAGCTTTTGATCGCTTAAACCACCAAATTCTCCTCTATAAACTGCCGCTCTATGATGACCCACTGCTGCGTTGTATAGGAAATTTACTGCACGAACGTCGGTTGGAAGTTTGATTACGAGAATCGCTGTCCAACGCAATAGAGGTGGAGTGCGGCTAACCACAAGGCTCCGTGCTCCTGTCCCGTCTATTCTTAATTTCATAAGCGATCTGGCGAGGGAAATTACTTCCGATTCCATAATCTTCGCGGATGAAATCAAGTTATGGCAAATGATCAACGAACGGAACGACCACATAAAGCTCCAGCATGACCGCAACACGATTTAATACCTGGTCACTTTTGAATACCCTAACGTTCAATGTGGAAAAATGTCACACTGTTCAATTGCGTCATAGACATGATTACGTGTATAGGCTTCGGCCACATGTATTACAAGCAAATGCCAAAGAACGAGACCTTGGTGTGCTTATTCAAAGTGACCTTTACTGTTCAAATCAGTAAGAAGCTGATGCGAAGAGAGCCAACAAGCAAGTCGGCTTGCTGAGTAGAGCATTCGGGAGATTCGACTTATCAATCTTCCCCGTGCTGCACAATTCGACCGTGCGCCCTCACGTTGAATACGCCATTCATGCTTGGCAACCTTGGTTGAACCGCGACTTAAAACTACTAGAAGAACCCCAACGCAGGGCCACAAAGAACGTCAATGGCCTACTAAATATGTCCTAACATCAAAGCCTGAAGTAACTGGGAATTTTCAGTGGCCGCCACCGAAGGCTGTGCGGCGATCTCATATTAGCCTACCAAATATTGTGTGACCCTAATCACGTATACCGTCACTTGCTGAAACTCAGCCATAACACCAATCTCAGAGGTAACCCTCTGAAATATTGTGCACAGTTTAGCCGTTTGGAATTACGTTCCTTTCCGGTTTGCCAACCCAGGAACCCTCACAAACTTCGTTGATTCCTCACCGACATTGGATATTTTCAAAAATTGATTGGAGCTTGCCCTTGACCGTCATCACGTCGTTGCCAAAACTGTGCAAATGTGGAATATATTAATTATCCCTCCAAACCGGATTAGCATGTGACATAAACCTGAGGATGTGGGACAGAAGTGAGTTTTCTCGTTTTAACTTCTTCTCTCAGAGTACAACAACTATAACTGTCCCTATCTTGTCTCATCGTTCACATTCAATTTCCACTTACACTACTATTATTCAGCAGCGTAGTTGCTAGGTAAACGCTAAACAGACAACTCACCTATCTTTTGATAATTGTAGGTTGATCTTCACCAACCTGCGGGAAATGTCAAGCAACTTCCTTTTTACCTGACATAAATCATTGTTCATTGTTCAAACTGCGCTCAGTGCATGTTGTCGTTTCTTTTCATCTTTCACCATAACACGGGTAGTGATTGAAATACTCGGGGATGTTCCACAGGAAATCGGTCTTGCTGGCAGCATCATCATCATCATCATCATCATACACGTTAGCTAGAAGTGGGAAACACCTCAGCTACTGTGCCGCAATACAAAGAAAAAAGGAGAGAGAAAAAAACAACTGGTGAAAGCTGGCTGAGCTACCGGTAACGGATGGGCATCGTTTCGGTAAGCTACCAGCCGGCTGCTGTGCACCCAAAAAAAATTATTATGTAAAATTATATAAGGCTAAGTAATGAGATCGTGGTTGGAGGGGGAGGCTAAGAGGGATGGGGTGGGACAAAGAAACTCACAGCACGAACGCCACTGAGGTCGGCTCCTAGCCATATCAGCAAGATTGTCCAACCAAACGTGTTCATCGTCTTTCGGACCCCAACCAGGGAGCCGAGACGCTCCAACCGAGGCCAGCTTCGAAGTGAGGGTCTTCATTCCTCTGGACCAAGTCATCGCTTGGCCACCCATCCTCTTCTTCCATCCACACCCCCGGCGCGCAAGCAAAACACGTCGCGGAAGTCGGTGGGCTGGCATGCGTAACACGTGGCCGAGCCATCGGAGCCTGATGCGTGAAATAACGGTGCTGAGCGGTTCAGTTCCTTTTCCTGTGCCATAAACAAGGCGTCGAACACGCTCGTTACTCACGCGGTGTTCCCACCAAACGTGAGCTAAATTACGAAGGCACCGGTGCTCGAACGTAACTAGCCTCTTCAGGTCCGCTGCTTTAAGCGGCCAGATTTCACAACCGTACAATAGGGTCGAACGTACCGCTGCATTGTACACTCTACCCTTCAGGGCAAGTGTGATGTCGCGCCGGCGCCATAAGTGGCGAAGGTTAGCAAAAGCGCCCCGAGCTTTTGCTATACGATTCGTGATGTCATCTTCAATCCCACAGGCGCTGATACAACTTCTAAGGTAGTTGAATTTTTGAACGACTTCTAGCTGATCCCCACCAAGGGTCAGCGTAGGAGGCGGTCCAGACCAATCTTGGAGAAACGCTTTGCACTTCGAGGGTGCGAAGCAAAGCCCGAATTGACGGACAGTTAGTGCTAATCTGTCCAGTGCCGCTTGGCACGTTTGTGAGCTGTCACAGATGAGGGCAATATCATCAGCATACTCTAAATCAAGAAGTCGTTCTCCTGGGAGTAGCTCCACACCTTCCAAGCCGTGTCCTGTGAACGCGATTTCCATGACTTCGTCAACAGCGAAGTTGAAGAGGAAAGGTGACAGCGGGCATCCTTGTCTCACGCCGCTGGAGATATTAAAGGGCGACGACAACTTGCCCTAAGCCCTCACTCTGCCCGAGCTACGAGCGTATAATGCTCGGATAATATTCACATATTTCTCAGGTACACCTTTCCTGAGTAGACAGTCCCAAAGTGCATGTCTATCCACCGAATCGAATGCACCTTTGATATCGAGGAACACGACAACGGTGGGCCGCCAATACATGTGATGGTGCTCCAACAACTGACGCAAGGTGAAGATGTGGTCAATGCAGCTACGACCTCGACGAAATCCAGCTTGCTCTTCACGAATCTGGCTTTCATGAGTGCCAGCCATTCTGTGAAGGATGACAGAGGCAAGCAATTTGGAGGCGATGGAGATCAGACTGATTCCTCTATGGCTGCCGCATTTCGAGCGTGAGCCTCCTTTGAAAATTGGGACTATGATGGAGCGGCTCCAATCGGTTGGGACAGTTTCCTGCTCCCACAGTCTCACTAGTAACTCGTGTAAATCATCCACAAGAGCAGGTCCCCCGAATTTGAAAAGGGCTGGAGGAAGGTCATCAGGTCCCGCGGCTTTATTTAACTTGAACATTTTGATCTCATGTTCGACTTCTGAGCGAGAGGGTGGATCCAAATGGACAGCCCACTGAGCAGGGTGATCATTAGTCGGCGAGAAATCTAACAATTCCGACCGATTAAATTGCCTTTCAAAGTGCTCAGCCCAACGTTCCAGGCGTTTTGATAAATTGTGGATGGGATGTCCACTCTCGTCACGTATAGTTTCACTAACACCAGGTCTCCTGCTGCCCGTTTCCCATATAAGACGGAATAACTCACGATGGTTACCAAGGGCAGCGGCCATTTCCATCTCTGTTGCACGACGAGACCACTAGGATTCGCGGTCTCACTTCAGGCTAGCACGGAGTTTGGCTTCGAGCTCTTTGCGAGTTTCATTGTGTTCGCTTCCAGCCGGAATATGCCGGCGAGCATCTATAAGTTCCAAAGACTGTGAAGAGACCCAATGTTCATGTTGGCGATTAGACATACCACATGAGGATTTGCCTGCTGCTAGTAAGGCCTGTTGCATATGAGACCAGTGAGCTTCAATTGCATCCAGTGAGCGTTTATCCAACTCGGATGACAGCGTAATTTGATGGGCGTTCAGAACAGCTGGATTCACCAGTCTGCCGGTGTCAATGCGCTCACAACATCGTCGCGGGCGTCCGCCAAAGCGCATCCGCAGGTCAGCACATACAAGTGCATGATCGGTGTCAACACCTGTGCTTCAAATCGAGCGACAGTTCTGGACGCAGCCTCTACAGCGGTAACTGATAGCAATGTGATCGATTTGCGTCCATAGCTGGTTCGAGGCTGGTGGGCGCCAAGTCACCCTCCGGCGGGTGCTGTGTCGGAAATTAGTGGTCGCAAGAAATAAGCGAGCATCCTCACACAAATGAAGTAACCGCTCACCGTTATCATTACGGGAGCCTATACCATGTTGGCCGCCCAGATGCAGCTCATCTGCGGATAATTTTCTAACTTGAGCGTTTAGATCCCCAGCCAGCACTACAGTATCCGAGCTTTTTCTTTGGCGAAGGAGTTCGTTCAGTTGGCGATAGAAGTCGTCTTTTACCGAGTCATCGCTACAGTTTGTCGGTGCATAGGCAGCGATAACGAATAGACACCTGTTAGTCTCGCGTGACTTCGAAGTTTTGAACGAGCCAGCCAATCGGACCGCACACATCCGGCTACTGATTGGAATCCAATCAACCAGAGCAGCCTCAGCCCGGGGACTCAGGGCAATACCAACACCGGCTTGGCCGGTGCTCGAAGCTGCATCGTCACCGGATAGGCGCAATGAGAAAGTGCTGCTAATGTCACCTGAAGGGGATCGCAGAGTGAGTACAGAGCTCGTGTCTTGCAGGCGGGTCTCCGATAAGCAGCAGATATCGATCGAGAGGGTCTCCAATGTTCGGGCAAGTGCTGCCTGTTGACCAATCTGAAGCAATGTGCGAACATTGAGGCATGCCAGTCTGAAGGAGGATCGAGGGCTCCAAATGGAAGCCGATGAACTGGAATGGGCCGCTTGCTTGGACATGGGCCTGTTGACAGTGCAGGAATGACGCTCTGCAATCACCTGTGAGTTGAAATTAAAAGACAAGCGACTATTGAAGCAAGGTGGGGGAGGGCCGAGAATTGGGGGGTTGAAAACAGGGGGGATAAAAGTAAAGCTGGAACGGGACGATAAGGGTGAAAAAGCGCAAGAAGGGAAATAAGAAGATGGGAAGGCCTGAGCAGTAGCATCCAAACCCCTATCCACCCTGCTCGATGCAGCAGATAGGGCACCGTTGATTATCCTCTGCGGTGGCCAGAGCATCAGCAATTTGTTTGAGGAAGGATTCATTGTATTGCGTGGGCAGGATACTGTCAGGTTGCCCAGGCCTAGACAGGAGAACGATTAGGGTTCTCAAGCAAAGCCTTTGGTTCAAAAACCTGGCCGCAAGGCAGCGGATTTGGCACTGGACTACAAGGAGTCCGTTTTAAGGAATAAGGAGCCACCCTCATTCCAACCCTCAACCTGGAGGACCAGGAGGCTGAGTTTGTCTGGCCTCTAACCATTGACCAATCTGGTATGAGTGGCTCTGAAGGCGCAAAAGCACCACCCAGTATAGCTCAATGGATCACTGAGGCACACAAACCGTCGCACCACGGTAAGGTCCAGCCTCATTGCGATGGCTTGCTGGCAGCAGGAGAGCTCTGCTTCGCTCCTCACTTTCCGATCCAGTGTGAAATGCAAGTACTTTTAAATCGCGGCCCTTCTTGAAAGCAATCGTGACTCTAAATTCAATAGTACCAGCCCGTCCTCTTGCTATGCATCCAGTCAGGTGGTCATAAAAAACCTTGCGTGTAGTTACTCCGATCGAACTGAGAACCGCTTTAGTCAAATCTGTGCCACCCATGGTATTGGAACAGCAATTAATTTTCCGGGCCATTGGTGTAGTTTGTTTACGGCGTTACCAGCCTTTCTCCTCAGGCTTGCATCAGCACTTACTGAGGATTGCACAGCCTGTTAGGCATACCACAACTGTGGTGATTTCGGTAGACACCATTTCCTCAAACTATGCTAGTAACTGCTCATACCTCTGAGATAATTGGAGCACGCTTTTTTCAGTGGGACAGAGGTACATTCCGCGCAGAAACATATGGAATCTGGTTTGTTTAATAACCCGGCCTGGCTAGCTTTCACTTGGATACATTTTGTATGGAAAATCTTGCAGCAGTTGCGACACGGAATATCCGCTTTAACAATTTTCGTACATGATCCACACATATCTTTAGTCTGAGACACTCTAGGCATTGCGCTGGTTGCTCGAATGTTACGAAACATGAGAATGGCTTACCCTTGATAGTTAACGGTTGTTCCCCTGTTTCTGACGTTGGTGGCAAAGTCGCCCTTGTGTGATCGCAAATGTCTTTTTTGACCTACCGGTGGAATGCGGCGGCGTGCTCATGAAGCAGAGCACACATTGGTTTAACAGCCGTTTCGTTATCGGGTCTTTGAATGACGCAAAGAAGCTCTTGCCGAAAGACCTGTAGCTGCCCTAAACAGCGTTGCACTTGAACGAGCAGGAACCCTTTCGAAAATTGTTGAAATGCTCTATCGACTTAAGCCAAACAATGTCTTCGATGGTTGGAATTACGCAGATTTTGGCGCTTGGATATTAGCGAAACAAAGCCAGGAATTTACAATTCAGGGAAAATGTAGGATGTAGATTATGGTGCTTGCAAGCCAGGGCTTGTAAGGGCAAAACGAATAAGCATAGATCCAGTGGTATGTGATAAAATGGCGACTGAGGAACAGCGAAAAGCACGAGTGCGCAAATGTACGATCAGCAAGCAAGTTCACAACCAAGTAATGCAAGTGGTGTAATGGATCATTCAGTCGTTTTAATAGGCACAGAACTAACAGTCGAAAGAGCATTCCATGGCTAACGAATCAAAGGGAAAACTAATTCCGGCGGCATCCCAGTCGGCTGTGTTGGTTGGCCAGTTTTAGTTGGGGACCCTTCAATTTTGTTTTGCGGATAATTTTCAGGAGGTGGCCTCAAGTATGACCGGGGTTTAGCAAGACTTGGTACGCCGGAATTAAGTCGTTCCGTAGACGGTGACATCTTCCGCTGTAAACTTACATGGCTTACAGTCGCAGATGGTATGGTAGGTGAAACAATACCTTCACAACTTTCTTTGCTCTTCTCTGTGGGGTCTCCAATGCAACCAGATCACGTTTTAACAAGGGTTGTCAAGACTGGATGGTATACTCTATATGGAGCATTACATATGCACAGAGAATTCGAAGAAAGATGGAGGAGTCCAACTTCCCGAATGCCGTCCTTAAAGGACCAACATGTTTGTTAGTGGTTTTGGACGCCTTCAATGACTGTGCCTAACAGCAGAGGTCGTCTTACATCACCACACCATGAACGCGTTCCCGTGAGACGGTCTTAGAGATGCAGTCCCTAAGCATATGTGCATTAGTTGGATGGTGGCTAACATGCACTGCTTTTCACATGCGCACGGTAAACAAAGTAGATTTGGTTTTGACTGTTCAAAGGTGCAGTCTATGGCTCGTTACACCACGTCTTGAGCTTCCAGACAGCCGATCGCCATCCCTAGCTTAATTTTAACAACAAAAAGCAGGAAATATGACTTGCTGACACGTGTGAGGTCGTTAATGTAGACCAAGAATAAGCGCTTCCCCAACATGGGCCCTTGTAGAACGCTGCAGTCCACATCAGTAGGATAAGAATGTGAGGTCCAAACTCGCACATGAAGGCGATGCTGAAGGAGCGAATTTCCGATCCTTCAAAAGACGGGGTTCCCAAATCCATGCGATTAAACTTTTGGAGAGGTATGCGGTTATCTAAGCGACTGAAAGCGTTAGAAAAGTTGAGAGAGATGACATCAGCGTCAGTCAGCGATCTCGGTTTAAATGCCACTCCTTATCATCATCAGCATCAACAGCAGTACACCAGCCATTCGAACTGATGTTTCGCTGCCATACAACCATAAATACCTATGAAATAAAGAATAAGAAGTGGCGAAAAGGAAGACTTACACGAAAACCTTAATGCCCTAAGCAAACATTCAGGTTCAAGTCGCCTACACCTTGTGTAGACAACATACCGTCACAAACAGCTGGCTAGCGTGCAAAAACAAGGGGGTCTCGGCGAGACACCTTCCTTGAAGTTTTCCCTGCCCCGCTTCATAATCGGCCATTACCCCACAGATAACTCAGCACTAAACACACTTTAAACAGGCAATCCGATTAGGAGACGGCAGTGGACGCGCCACTGGTCTCGGTTGCGATCCATGTCCTGTAAAGTCTCGAGCCAAGCAGAATGCGAGTCCCGTGGACTCGAGCCTGGAAGATAAAACGGAACAACGGCACCCAGTTTGGTCGTCAGTGACTTCATTTCCGGCCGCCAATTCAACTTCCGTCCATCACAAACTTGAGCCACCCTACATCTGGTATACGGAACAAGGTGCCTAGGTAAGCGGTGACCAGGCATACAGTGCAAACGCCCGACCCAACACAACTTATTCAGTGCTATCTGTTGTTCTATGAAGCTAGCTTGATTATCACTACCTAGTACTCGCCTACGCACATCATCGTTGCAGATAAGCTGGTGCCATCCGACACCAATGCTTCAGAGACAACAACGATCAAAGAGGTGAAGGCATCTCAGTTCTTCAGACCGAAAGGTCCAAGTCTCACTATCATAGAGCACAACCGCCCTCACTGTGGCCTTGTATACACGACCTTTCAGACGAATGGGAATTCCCTTCTGTCGCCAAAATTGCCGCAGGTTCAAGAAGACAGCTTTGGCCTTTGCGATGCGTGAACTGTCCTTAATCCCGATGCGCCCATCATTGCTGATGCAACTGTTAACATAAGTGAATCGATCAACCACCTCGAGTTCCTCGTTAGCAAGCGTTAAGGGGTCATCAAGTGGCTGGTGGTCCTGCAGCAACAGTTTGCATTTTGAAGGTGCATACCAAACAATGGGACCACTCAAGACAGGCAATTCAGGGTTGATTGTGTCACCGCAACATCGTCGAAAAGCAAGACGATATCGTCCGCATAATCTAGGTCAACTAACCTTTCACCAGGCAGCACTTCAACGACTACACCGTGAGATTCCGCAACGGAACACTATGATAGAATCCACAACGAAATTGAACAGAAATGGGAAAAACGGACAACCCTGACGAACGCCACTTGTGGTCGGAAAGCTATTCGATAGGACACTGTAGACACTGACGCGGCCTGTAATGTTCCAGTATAGAGCACGAAGGATGCTCACACATTTCGTGAGAACACATTTCCGCACAAGAATTTCGAACAGAATCCATCGATCGACTTAATCGAACGCACTTTTGAAATCGAGGAACACAGCTATTGTCGATCTGCGGTATGCGTGGCGCTGCTGTAGCACTTGTCACAAAGTGAATATATGGTCTAGATGGCCACGTCTTGGGCGGAAACTGGCCTGCTCTTCCCTAATCCGAGATTCCCGTTCCGCAGTGAGTCGACGAACGAGAATCGAGGCCAGTAATTTTGTTACAACTGGCGCTAGGCTAATACCCCTGTAGATAGAACAATCCGTACGACTGCCCTTCTTGTATTTTGCTACTATAATGGATTCGCTTCAATTAGCCGGGACACTCTCTTCATTCTAGATACGTGCGGATAGGGAGGTCAGTGCTTTGCAGAGGACCGCACCTCCATCCTTAAATAGTGCAGGTGGGAGGGAATCCGGACCAGCAGCACGAAAACGATTGTGGGCTGTGATCGCGTTTCGGACCACGGACTCTGACGGAGGCCCTAAACTAACTGTCCATGGCTCGTCCTGCGTCACCTGAGTAGGAGGACGTCCGGGAACAGGGGGCCAGCTGGACCGATTTTGAAAGTGTTTCGCCCAACGAGCCATAAGACGCTCCTTATTGTGTATCAGTGCACCCGCGCTGTCTCTGATGGTCTCACTGACGCAGGGTTTCTTGGGACCGGCGGTGCGGATCAGCTGGAAGTGCTTGCGGTATTTGCCTACTGCTCCTGCTTCCTCCATTTCTTGAGCTCGACCGGTCCACCAGGCTTCCTTGTCAGTACGTAGGCTCTGCTTTATTTGTGCCTAATAGTCCATCTGGTCACATTGTGCTCAGAGCCAGCCGGGGGTTTTCTAAATTCCAACTGGTTCACCGACAGCTCGGATATCCAGTGACTGGTGGCTTAACGATTGATAGTGCCACAAGCGGATGCTCCTGGGTCACGCATGTCGGCCGAAATCCAAGCGGCATTTCGGCGCCCACTATGTCTAAAAGCAGTGCTACTAGGAAATAACTGATGCTCTGCACACAACTGCAGCAGAAACTCACCGTTGTCAGTCCGTTCGGAGTTAAGCCCATAATTACCATCCAGCTGAGCTTCGGAAGAGTTCAGACGCCCTACTTGTGCGCTCATATCCCCTGCAAGTACTATAATACCTGAAGTAATAGTACTGCGTAGTAGGGCGTTCATTTCGCGATAGAATGTGTCATTAACAACATTAGACCTGAAGTCGGGAATCACGGGAACCACAAACAAACAGCGTTTTGTACTACGTTCTGAATCAACCTTAGCTGATGTCGTGCAACGGGCAGCACATAAACAGCTGTTCACCGGAATCCAATCAACCAGCGATGGCACAGCCATGGAGCTGAGAATGATAACTACACCAGCTTGACCCGTGAGTGCTGCATCAGCATCGCCGGATGCGGGCAACCAATAACGAGAGGATAAGCCGGGTGCAGTTAATTCAGTAACCCCATCAGGGTCACTGATCCTAGTTTCGGACACCCAACACACATCAATACCCAGTGTGTCCAAGGTGCGTGCGAGGGCAGCCTGTTGACCTGTCTGTCTTAAAGTGCGAACGTTGAGTGTCGCCATGGAAACGGGATAGCGTGGTCTTATAAACTGTTGCCGATGGGCGTTGCGAGAAGATAGCTAGAGATGCTTATACTCCAGTGGCACTTCGGTTGCTGTCAATTAAGCTGGGAATTATAGAAGGAAGTTTAGTAATGTGGGTCGGGATGGGAGTAAGAGAAACAGTTGGAAAAGAAAGAAGGGAAGGGCTAGCAGTAGCATGTTTTCGCTCATCCGCCCTGCTGTATACAGCAGATAAGGCGACCCTTGATAATCTGCGCGACAGCCGATGCAGGATGAAGTTTATGCTTGAAGAAAAAGTCATGGTTGTATATGGGCTGAGGTACTGCCAGGGCGCCGAAACCTAGACAGGATTATATGCCACTGACAATCAGTGTATTGGTAGTACATGACCGATGCTGACGGAATCTGTGTAGCTCCGGTGCTATGATGTCGGATCTTTGAAACTGTGCCATTATTGCCTCGACAAGGATTGACTCCATCACCTTCGAGAGCACTGGGAGGAGAATCACTGGTCCCTAGTTGGCGGGCTCTGAACAAGTACTACCCTAGAAAATTGTGGTAATGACACCCGTCTTCCATAGGTTAGGAACCTCCTGTTCTTCCAGGCATCTTTTGAAAAGCTAGATTAATTGCTGAGCTACCTTCCTAGCTACCACCTGCAGTGCTTTCAGGGCAATGTTGTCAGCTACTTGGCGATACTATGGGGGCATAGCGATGGCAGGTTCCTCAGAATGGTCACTGAAATAAAGATGACATGCGTAAATACTGGCTTCTAGGTAAATAGGACAAATACGTGGCATATGATGGTGGCGCGTCGGAATACTGTAGCGCAGTTTAGCCGGAGAAGGTTGGTTGCAACTTCGGTCAGTTTGAGCACACTCATTTGCCTAGATATATGGGAACAGCACGCTGCACATTCCAGAGGCTGTATCTATCTCCGTACACAAACGTTTTGTTAACACAAAACCTTTCCGTTAGGCTCTTCTGGTGTAGTACATTGTCCTCACGGATAAGTGTGGTACAGTGACTACATTGCACTACATAGTTCCTCAGTTGTTATGGCCAGGGTTCGCTCCGCCCACATGCTAAGCTGCGGTTATTAACGCAATGCGTTTTCGGGTTCCGCTCCGAATAAGTAATTGCGCTCCTACAGAGCGAAAGGACCTGTTTACCGATGCGGTTTTAATCAGATCACTGAACTTATCATCAGACGCCATCCACGCACTATCAGTGAAACAGTCGAGTTAAAACGCCCGGATGGCATCTCTAGCTATTTCTGCCAATAGGTCGTAGTGTGTGATTGTACGAAACAAGTCCCTATGTTCTGGTGGATATTCCGCACAACATATATAGTTCTAAAGCATTGGTAGTTGATCACTCTGTCCCAGAGGGCTATTCGTTTTTGGCTTCTCGATCATGAGCTCTCTGTTCGTGAGCAGTAAACCAGGAACAGGTGGTTTATCACCGCTATCAATCGCATGGGTGAATTGACATGTTCGAAGAGCAGAACACTCGCAATACGCTTTTGCATATCGGCCTTAAATTGCTCGTAGAGTGATTCCGGAACTTGCAGAGCATGGAGCTTGAATATGTCTAAGATTATAACATGACTGTATCTTCGTTGTAAGACCCTTCCCATGACTAATATCAGGCGGAAGTCCACCTCTAGAATGGACATTGGAAAACCATGAACAACAGCCACAAAGCGAGTGTCGTTGCGTCTTAGTTGCAGACTAAACCAGAGTGAGTTTAGGAGCAGCGTTTCCGTCTCATCCACCGGTTCGTCCCGTAGCTCATTAAGGGGAGGGTGTAAACTGAAAAATCTGAAAATCTGAAAAATCGTAATTTTTGACCATTGTAGAAAACCACAAAAATGTCAACTGCAGTCATCCTAGACTATAAATCTGCGAACCATTTTTCTGTTAGCATCTTTTTAACGCAGTATTTCAGCATTTTGTGCAGGATGTGTGACTTGTTTCTCTATGTATTCAAGCTCATTATATTTGCGTAAATTTTAAAATGTTGTATCTCGGCTTGTAGACGTCCTAGAAACTTCATTCAAGTTGCGTTCGATTCGGCTTTGCAAGGCCTATCTGGTAATTTCGCAGAGAAGGTGGTTTCAGATCAAAAGTGGCGTGGTCACAGTTCTCACATTGGATGGCCATAACGCGAAGGTTCCCGACACCCCATTTTTGTCAAACTATTGCAACGCTTGTGCAAAAAACCAGAGGAATCAAACTGAGACCGAGTCTCAGGCATGAAAGTGTTCACATGTACAAGACTGCGACAAGGATCACAGTGGGTCAGCATGCAGCATGGAGCTAGCTGGAGCATTAGAAATATTCCGCTGAAGTGAGCAATTACATGGACTGCACTATGTTTCTTTTCTTGGAGATAGTGACAGTAAATCTTATGCATCAGTATCAAATGCAGAACCACCTGTGTATAATGATGTGAACATTTCCAAACTTGAGTGTTGTGGGCACGTGCAGAAGAGAATGGGGCGACACCTGACCAATAAGGTAACTGAGCTGAAAAAATAGACCTTTATACACAATGGCAAGAGTGTGCAAGGAATCAGTGGGCGAGGTTGTCTGACAAAGAAGGCAATGTTAAACATTCAAGGACATTATGGGGCTGCAATAAGAAGAAATACTAATAATGTGCCTCAGATGCAAAAAGATATATGGGCCATATGGGAGCACCGCAACCGTGATCACACTAACTGTGGAGACTGGTGTCCTTCCAAGATGCAGCCAGCTGGAGACTCGGACAGGAATGCTCTCCCTCCTAATGTGTGCAAGGCTATCAGGCCTGTTTTTGAAACTCTTGCCAGTGAGACATTACTGTCAAAGTGTGCCCATGGAGGAACACAAAATACAAATGCAAGTTTTCACAATTTAATTTGGCAAAGGTGTCCAAAGGCTGGTTTTGTTGGAAGGCAAAGGCTTACTCTTGCAGTTGCTGATGGTGCAGTGGTTTTCAATGATGGAGAGAGGGGTAGGCTGCCTATATTTGAGAAGCCTGGAATGTCTACTGGACTGTATACCAGACTGTGTGGTAATGAACTAGACAGAACAAGAATTCATGCAGCAGCAGCCGGACTTCTGCCAGCTGAACGACGAGCACGGAAAGCAGCGGCTTCAAGGAAGCGTGAAGACATCGAAGATTTCTATCTTGCTGGTGCCCATGAGTAGTCCAGGTTAGTTTTTCTACGTAAATCATATCATAGGACATCACTAAAATTTGTATAAATTACCTATATGCCAGCAAAGTTTAAATGATTTTCATTTTTTCATGTACTTCAACTTTAAAGCCATTTTTCTCAAAACTGCGTTTTTTCACTCTTACGTCGGCGTTCTGAAGATAATTTCAAAACTAATGGTCCAAAGTCAATAAAATTTGGAGGAGATGCTCTTCTTTAGTTTCTGCATGGAATAAACTACTTTTAAGTGTCCTACACTTGTGGTCAACTTTTAACCTCAGTTCAGATTTTTACGCAAATCTGAAAATCAGTATTGGAAGATCTAGTTCAGATACAGAGTTGAGTATAGTTCATTCTAAAGCTGAACTATATCTTAATAAATGCACAAAATTTTAGCTCTATACATAGAATACTTTTTTGATGGGACCCAGAAAGCCACAACAGCCAATTCGACATCACTAATTTAGGTACCTTACTAAAATGTGAATAAAAAAAGATGAACACACTTATCTTTATTTCTCTATCATATATTATTTGCATGATAAATAATGATGTTCCCCGCAAAATTTCATGAAAATCTGACTATATCTAGACATATATATCGAGCTTTGAAAAACACACAATTTTTTACTTTTTCAGCTTAGACCCTCCCCTTAAAGTGGTAAAAAACTACCCACTGTCTTTGTTAGGGCGATTGTTTTGTACAAGGGAAATACCAGTTATCAATAATTTCTGTGTGCAACCAAGTTCCCGTTACAAATATGTGGTTCAATGCATATGATCCTTGACGTAGCCGCAGTTCAGCAGGCTCGTTCAGACCTTATGGAATTGTGTACACACAAGAACCTTTCTCCGTTTCTCCGAAGCAGGGTGTGTGTTTTGGTGCAACGGTTTGCTAACAGGTAAAATGCGGGCCATTAATGGCTTTTGGGTAGGGCGATGATAAACTCACCTGTGTCAGATCCAGGGAACCCGCCATTACCAACTTGCTCCACTGTATGTGTGAAATGTATTGGGTGAGATTCTGAGTTTAGTTGGTTAGTTGAGTGAAGTTATTCGAACTGTTCTCTGGAAGTAGTTCCGCTAAATACCTGATTTCGTGCAATTGCGATTGGGCCGCAGCTTTGACCTGGTGCTTGGAAGGAAGTCTGCAGCGATCCGCATATCAGCACTTCAAAACCCTTTCTGACAGTTATTGGATTGAAGCACTAATTTTAATCATCGGGCCACATTCTTTGTAAATTGGCGATCTGCGCAGCATCTGGATCGATTGCGCCATGAATGTTTCCTAGGACAGGTTATCTCTAATGCATCGCCGCTGTTTCTAGTCGTGAGTGATCATTTCGTGCTCATCAATAGCTCCGGATTCGGGAACACCGTGTATAGAGATGATTTTAACTACATTCCATCCGGTATTTTTCCAAGTTGTGCTTCGCCTGTTTGAGCTCGCTGCATGGAATATCCGAGAAGAAGCAGATGGAACATGACCGATTCCAATGACGTGCTGTCGAGAACAGGACAACTGTTTCATCAACGGAAGTAAAAACAACTCGGAGAAGTCTTTGTGCACCTTAGTACTGTGTGTTTGGAAGACAGGCTTAAATGCAATACCTATGATGAGACATATGAAATTCCACTGGTTCGCATCATCGAGTGGTTTCCCATCTGTATATGTCATCAATTCTGCAACGATGGCACACTATGCGCAACGCGGGTTGAGGTCAACCGCCCTCCTGGTCTTTAAACAACTGATGCAGGTTGTGTAAGTACTGCATCCTCTTTATCTAATTGGTGAGTAGCCGAAGTCCCAAATTGCCGGTTGCATGTTGGAGCCTCCATGTTCCAACCTTCCTTGGTGTCGACGTCCTTCTGAATTTTCGGAACAGTTTGGAGGGTGGATGAAGCCTTGGCCGTACTTAATCCAATCGGGCTGGCTGTGTTTCAGGACTATTTGCTCACTGTGGCATCGATGTTTAAGGCCACATGTAGCGCATGTTTGACGCGCTACTCAACCTTCTTGCGATGATATGAAGCTGAATCTAATGGGAATGACAGGTGATTGATCTCTTTCATGCTTTCTAATGTTGCGCTGCACCTGGAATATACAGCTACTATTTAACGGTAAATATTACCGGCAGAAGGACGAGGTGGACAAGCCATTTCCCCTGGGTCCACTGCTGGCGAATATATTCATGGCAAAGTCGGAGGGAACTGCATTTCAGGCGGATATAATCATTGTTAAGCGCTACTATCGGCACATGGGCGATATATTCGTTGTGATGGATGAGCACGTTAACCTAGAGGAAGTTCTTAACAGTTTTAACCGAGCACTTGCAGCACTGCATATTACTTATAAAAAAGAAACCGAAGATCAGCTGCCTTATCTTGGTTTCTTAACTAGGTGACCAGACGGTTCAATCCAGTGGCAGATCTAAGAAAGCCAACTTGGATTGAACTGTATACGAATTTCCACAGCTTCGTACCGCTGAAATGTGAGCGCAACTTGATTCACTGTTTTACCACGATAGCACGTCCAATCTGTTTGGAAGACACCCAAACTACGGGACTGGAACGTTGGAACAATGGTTTATTACGGGTAAAAAAGCATCGCTTAACAAGTCTCGTGGGATGGAAATTATTGCGAAAATCAATTGCATAATAAAGTTCATATAGAATATGTTGCGCGAAAATGGATACCACGACAGATTTATTTTAAGGAACCTTGAGGAAAAGCCTAAACAGGTGCCAGTGTTAACATCGGCAAAGAAAGAGCTATTCATACGACTACCTTTCAATGGGGACGCAGTTACTGAGCGTTTAAGTCGAAGTCCTTCGGATGCAATAAAGTCGACTTTCGCAGCAGGTACTTTAAAATACGTTTTCGACGGAACCACCTATTCGTTCACGAAGCAAGGATATGCTGCCTATGCTGATCGCATCAGTGGTTACTTATCAATTGGAGTGTGCCTGTGGTGTAACGTAAAACTGTTGAACGGGGCGGCACTTGTCCAAACGCGTAAATGAACATTGCCCACGTATTTTAACATCAAGGTGGCATCGGGGCCATTAACAGTTTCATTCTGGCTCATACTGTCGACAGTGGGTATCAGGTGGATCTAAAGCATGCCTTTAGAGTTGTATACAAGGTTCCACCGCACCGATAGAAAGGTCAATCCCTTCGTACACTTGCGACCGTGTAAGCAATTTGCATTCGATGATTTCAAACGTCCATATGCTCGCAAACGGATCTAATAAAGGCTCTACAGCTTCCTCGCCCGCAAAAACGGGAGATACTGAGGTCAACAGCATGAGGTCAAACTCTGTAACGTGTAAATAACTCGTTTCGATATTTTGTCTGTTACTCGTAGTAACTGGCTGGATATACTCTTGCCTATTTTAACCCTATATATGATTGTACAGGTCTGCTGAGGAATCATTGAAAGCAGTTGCACACCAAACGGTCTACTACTTCAGATTAATCGAATTTGGTATTATTCGTTTGTTCAGTCATTGCCAGTACTATTTGCGATTTTACGATATTTCATGTGCTATCTTTACCTGCGAGATGACCAAACAACCTGCACAGTACCACAGAGAAGCTAGTCTACTATAGTGTGTATGTTCGAGTGGGTTACAGTGAGCAAGAACACGGAATGAAACTTGCCGTTGCAGTCGGAACACTGGATTCTTGTTCGTACATTTTTCAGGCATGACGGTTAGCCACATACTACTGACGAGCTGGGTGCTTTAAAATGGGGTTTCGATCGGTCATTACAAACCATTGCGTCGATCGGTAACTTTTCGACCAATGAGCGAGTGCTTATGGTTGTCTGCGGGTATCCTAGGCGCTGAATTGACTGCATGTTCAATGTCAACATGTTCGATGCATCCAGCCCTGGCCGAGCAGGTTTAAGCATCTATCTCCTTCGCTCCGTAAATAAAGCGACTGATCGATACGGACACCAACTATGCCCAACGACCGACAGCTGTGATTGATGACTCGTCGGATGGATAACGGAGTCAGCTTAGCTTTGAAACCCCAAACAGCACTGTTTGGTTTGTCATTCGGAATAGTTCCCGATTATGTTTCTGCCAAACGGTGAGAAAACTGCAACGTGCGGATAAAAGTTAATCCACACGAGCTAGATCCGAAAGATGGAATTCGCGAAAGTGCGCTGCTGAAGCTGGATCATGTGATTGTACACGGATGTATGTGATGCGAAATGTGTCAGTAAATCCGATTTCAGTAGGTGGCCGGAGATCTCACGTCTGCACAGCGCAGTCAACAGTACCCATTATACAACATAGAAATAAGGCGCAAGTACCTTACTTTGGCTGAAAATAAAGATGGCAGGATTGCTTCCTAATTTTGTTCCGTCCGTATGCATCATGCGTAAAGCTCTCTTCCGGCTAATAACATCTCTTTGTTCACGTTGTTCAATTTTAAAACACGATTCGTGGATGCGATAAAACCATTGCGTTACTTGATATGGCTTACATCCATCGGTGGTTTTATGCAGGTATACATGTTAAAGCTAAACAGTTCTTGGTGAAAATATAAAATATAGAAAAACTGTCACCAATCTAAGGTTCACACAGACAGACTCACCACGATATAAGTATTTTAAAATGTAAATCCACGGTAAAATCATAGGAACTGATGAGAAATCGGAAGTTTGTGAATATCTATTTTGACAATTGACCAGCAGTGAAATATCTATCAGGCGCTCGTGTTTAGGTATAGGCGTTGAGTCACGTTATACACTGTAGCTAAAACAGTGCGCGGACAAATCAGACTTTAAACTCTACCAGAGCCAGAGCACAGATGACTGATTATCGCACGGCATCTCACACTTGGCAAATACGTACGGAACGGAAATGTCCAAGGCTTTCCAAACGACTGTACTGATGTGTCAGTTTGAGATGGCGAACTCTCAATTTATTGTTATTACTGAGGTCCAGCAATTGGCATAATGTGGGATTTCTCAAAAGCCTTCAAGTCAAAAGGAGGACCCCACGCAGTCACCGATATTGTGCGCTGTAGACACCTTCGCTCATACGGCAAAATATACAAATCTTTAGCATTACTGGTTGCGTGGCGCAGGGTTACTCCAACGCCGTGAGTGCGCTATTCAGCCATGTCTGCCGGATCTGAAGTGTGTAATCCACATCTTGACGTGTGGACGATCCGAAAAGCTGTTGAAAATCGAACTGTCAAATCGTCCGAAAAGCATGCCACAAGAAGCGCACATGTTGGGTGCCCCACTTAGCAGCCGTTTTAGACAGATTCGAACAGCCAATTTCGCCCTGGACCAAAAGGTCTAGATCCTTATCGCCAGAAGGAGTTGGAAGTTTTTGTTGCTGAGTTCGTAGAAGCACACCACTTGGTTACGCAAGTGCAGTACTTTACATTTGTTCACGTTGAATCGTAGTAGACGCTGGATTGATCATGCGTATATAGTATCCAGGTCGACTAGAATTACTGTGATATCCTCTGGTGATTTGATCGGCCTCCATGCCTTGAGATCATCGGAATAAAGCACGCAATTCGAGAGTTTGAGGCGCGGAATATCGCTGACGCACGTCGAAAATAACCTTGGTTCTAGTACCGAACCCTGTGGTACTTCGTATTCAACATAAATAGGATCTACGAAGAATTCACGCACTTGTACCTTCAAGCGCCGGTTTGGGAGAAAATCTCTGCTTTACGCTAGGAGAGTGTCGCCAACACCGAAAATGAGTCTGGAGAGCAGAATTACATAGTCTAACCGCTCGAAAACCTTCGAGAAATTGAGAAAAAGCAACGACTCCTGTATCAGCGTCTGGCGTTTTGCTTCAGCTGAATAGTGATAGCAATGGATTTATATTGCACGATAATTTCCTTTGCAAGTCATGCTATTTCGGTGCAAGGTAGTTAAATCCATCCAAACAGGCCGTTAGTGCGTCAGATAGCTTTCATAATTTTGAACGTACCCGCAGTAGGACTGCGCATTTAGTTCATCTGGATTCCCCCTAGAATATCTGTGGTCACATTATTCGCCTGTTATCTCAACATTTAAGCGAGATGGTCCTCATCCCGAAGGCGGGGTTCTACAGTGTGACCTTATTTCCCCAGCTTTCATTATGACCCTAGCTGTTGCGCTTTGCAGAGCAGCAGACAGTCTTTGGTTTTCCCCAGCAGATCCCGTCGACTACCTAGCTTATGCCGACGGCGTTGTCACTTTTGCGGAAAATCGAACGGCTTTGGAGAACCACGTAAGTTGTCTTCATGAATGCATGCAGCTACTCGGATACGCTAATAATCAACTAACAGCTATGACTGCGAATACTGTGTTGGATGCAAAGGGGAAATTTATATTGTTTGACGCGTCCTCCCTTAACTGTGAGATGTTCAAGTTCATCGATACAATCCGATGATAGTTTAAGCTTACTCGCTTCCATTTAATTAAAAAGGAAAATTGTCTTCCTCATCTCTGGAGTACTTCCTAGACAACTGAAACCGTCAACAATTGGATATTTTACGGACATGTTTAATTCCTCGCCGTATTCAAATCCTCCCTCTCCGTGGTTCCCCGTAAAACTCTGTAACACGTAGATTGACTAGTTTGGGTTTATGTCCGCAAGTGGCTACGCTTACCAACGATTACCTTTATAGTGTACTTACACGCCGCCATCAGGGATGTTGCACTTGGCATTCCGTCCTTAGCTACTAACAAATCGTTATTGCTGAACACGCGGTTGGAGTGGCAAGTTGCAAATTCCCAGCCGAGTACCAGTTTGCTGTTTCGGGATCCGGCGGCCACTACTAGCCCTCGACCGGCAAACTCACCTGTTTATGTCGGTAATCAAGTCAATATGGATAAAACCCCAGCAGCAGTACACTGGAAAGTAGCCCTTTTGAGGTCAGCCGATGGGTGTGCGTTACGTAAGAAGCAGACAACCCAAGTATCGCATCACTGGCTGAGGGAATCGGCGAGGACTTTTCCAAGACATTTTATCCGATGATTTCAAATACTTGGAGTCTTCTATCAACTACGACTCGTAGAACTAGAGGTCGACCCCTGTAGATACCTCTTTACTTAATTGTCGCGGAACTTGCTGGTAACGAGAAACAATATCCCGCCTAGTGCAAACTAGTGAAATAACACACAATGCCCGTTGTAAATAGCACAAGGTATCACTCAACAGGTTGCCAAAGTCTTGCAAAAATGGTATGCTCGCATTATCGCTGACCCACGGATTGTAACTCCCACATCTTTTATTAAGCCGGACAATCTAGATATCAAAGATTTCATTCTGGATCCATAAATATGAGACGGTGATGGAATAGAGTGCACATACTGGATTAAAATAGATACATACGGGGTGGGCGCAAATACTTCCGCAATGTCACAATATACTCAAGTGCAATCTTCAGAATCATGCGGAATCGTTCACCGGCCGATTTTGCTATACTAAGAGACTTAAAACACCTGGCGTCAGCAAAAATCTCTCTTTATAGGGACTGACTAAATTCGATATCTCCAATATCCTTGAGTGTTTACGACATGTATAAGTGAGGAGCTTCTTCCCGCTTGAATTAAACACAAGCATTGGCGGATTACTGTGACAAAGCCAACGGTTGCGTCTCAAATGTCTGTTTTTAGTTTGCCATTTGTTTCATATTCCACTGAGAAATTTGTCCCATCTTGGCGTATTACTCTAATGTTCAGTACTTGAGCAATGCATGTCATGGCCAGATATATATGTTAATTGCTGAATCGGAACAATCAACTCCCGCATGAATAGGGATAATCAACCCGTGTTTCCACATGCCGGGCACGTGAATCGCGTCAAAGCAGTCTCAGCTAAGTTCCCCCATACCGCTGCTAGCAATTTCCGGTTTAAAATATCAACTCCATGTGAGTTGTGCTTAAGCATACTGGATAGCTTTTTTAGTACACCTTCTGCCGTGAAGGATATGTAAGTGAGTTTTGAGGTGAGACAGCCATTGTCACAGGGTTAGGTAGCTAGTCGTCGCACTGGAAGTTTGCAGGATTTTGCAGGCGCGGTGTATTCGCAGCTTCCTTCTGGGTACGTATGAGTTCGTCCGCTGTTTGAAGAGAAATTCACCGTTTCACCTCACGTAGACTGGTTACGTGCTGAAACAGGTGCTTGTGATTCGAGGTTATACGCAATGCCAGCTTCTGCTGGTGTGCAGTTATATCCTCGTGAACAAACTGAGTACAGTGATTACGTTGAGTCGCGTAGACCATCCAGGTCTTTGTGCTCAGAGAGAGTTTATAGATATGCCACGCTGAGTTTAGCACCCCTATGCACCTGCGTGCCCTGCTTCGCAAGAAGGAGTCAGCGTTTCTCAAGTGGACGGTCATAGTCGTTGATGCTTCGGCAACCAGAGTGTTAAAGTAGCTGACGAACGATTGCCATGCGCTAGCCGATGCCTCATCTGTCAGAAAGGCCCAATTGATTGTCTCAACTAGTTGGCTTAATATGTCGTAGCGTGTAATTGTTCTCGTTGTGTCGGCCATTTCCACTGGATATTCTACATAAAAGACGTATTCGAAGATTGATTACATGATCGCTGCGCTCCAAAGGTATACAGGAACCACTCAATCGCTATAAAAGTAGGTTCCTCCAGTCTCAGAGAAAGGTTGGAAAAAGCGAACAAATAAGCGAGATAGACATTTGATGTCGAAACGTACGATTCCGCTAACTAGCCACCGTTAAAAGGTTCTAGCTAAGGGGAGAGGTCTCGAGGCTAACACAAACCTCTCCCGCACTCTTTGTAGCGGGAAGGCCGGAAGCGCGTGAAATACAATTCGTCTGGTTTACTCCAACACACGTAGCCATCGTTCGAACAGGCAAGCTTCTTACGTTGCATAGGTATAAAAGAAAATTATAAATTTATCGTGTTATACACACCGTACCCAGACAAACCAGGTAACCTCCACGCCTTTACAAGGGGTTGTAGACGATTATCCTCTCGACCACCAGTACGTTGTTGGTGAATATCCCATCCAATATAGAAGGTGTGTCGTTTTCCCTGTCTCTTGTGGAAGAGTTGATGTGGCCATACAGGAGAAAACTGGTGGCAAGTTCCTGTAGCTTCAACTTAAGGTATTCTCCAGGAGTGGCTGCAGATTCCATTATGTGGATGATGAAACCATCATTAGTAAGAATGTGACTGTGTTGTTGTTTATCTCCCGCCTTAATGAAAATCCATATAGTTCATTTCAGGAGGGAGGACGGTAAACGACCGCCACCAAGCAGTCGTCATTGCCTCCTAAAGCTGGACGGCACCAAATGGAATCCCGTTTCATTTTGACCGGATCCTCTATGGGCTACCATTGGAGGTAATGGCGGAGATATAGAGCCAACTCTCCACCTTTGCTGGGTCGGTCATGCCGAGCAACGGACATGCCCAGCATATGTCACTTATGTCGGGACGTAACCATGTTTCCGTTATAGTGAGGTGATCACTGGCTTCGGTTTGTGACAAGGTCGCGGTTCCGAAACTTTAATGCGTAAGCTTTGAGCATTAGTGTGAATAAACAAATAAGTGGTATATTCCTCTGCGGTGCATGGCACAGTCTAACTATGTGGCCTGATCATATACATATATGAAAGCTTCTTAGATGTGTTTAGTTCTTGCAGAGAAGCATAAGAAGGATGCGTATCTGTGCCGACCGATGAGAGGTCAGCACCAAATCGCTTTTTGGCTGACTTGCCAAATATCGATATAAATGTTGGCTGATTTTTGTGTTACTTGCACCTGCCGTATGTAGACCATATTTAGCTTTCTCGATAGTTGCTGGTCTTAGCACACAGTTTTCTAAATCGCTGTTGCGATTATATTAGATCGCGGGTGGTGTCGTCTCCTCGAGGACAGCGAGTGACTGCGGTATTGCAACGACTGTCTTCAGTAGAAGTTCCGAAGGAAGTTGCGGATAAATTCCACCGCCATCTGTTGTGACTGTACCAGTAGCTTCAGATTTGAGCCCCTGCCTGTGTAAACGTGCGAGCGACTGAAATATAACGTAAACCGAACAGATAGCTCCGCGGATGTACCACCATTCCCCCAGGTCATCAGCATGGGCATCTTTGTACTTAGATGCCGGTAACTGGGGTACGCCATAGAAGAAAATGATTGTTCTGCTACTCCCTGCGTGGTAGTCGATTGAACATTTTTGACTCGCTGACGTTTGCTGCATTAAACATCCGGAAACATGCGTATCCCACTGTCTTCAGCCCACAGGAGGTACGTCGGCAAATCACCGTCTCGAAGTCATCGGTGAATCCTAATGTTCTTCGCATTAGCCGGGACACAGCTTAGTACATCGACTTTGTATGTTTAGTTAAGCGCATTAAATTAACCGACCTGGCCTTACCTCTTTCTCGATTCACTGCATTAAATATTCCAATCGTTTACCCCTTAAGAAGTTTGTCTTGGACACAGGAACGTTGGGACATAGGAATGTAAAAGCACCGTAGTTCCACCTGGTCTTCGATGCGGTGGGGAGTTCTGTTATCGGCAGACTGCAATCTGTCGTACGGCCGCACTTTATCTCGACTCTCGCCTCACTCGCTGTGGTCACCACTTCTCCACACATTCTTGCATGTGTGCTCGTTCGAACCAGTTCGACGAGAACTACACATTGCTTTCCACTTCCTGGATCAAACTTGTGTGGATCATACTCTTACTTCCGTTCTCAGTTTTAGCACATTCTTCGTCGAGTTCTGCTTGTGAGCTCACATCACTCCCGAGCTTTACAAGAATAATCTCATTTGGTGTAAGAAGCTGAGGGCTCTCAAACTACTCTACAACCAACCCTACAGGCGGCAGCATGAAGAAGTTACGAGATATTTTGCGTCATTCACCTACTAAACATCGCGTCCGAGGCACTTAGGGTAGTTTGCCAACACTCCGTGTGCGTCTTGTAATGCGACCCCATCAATACACGCCGCGACTTTCTTGTGCTTGTGTGCGCACAGCTGCATCCCACGATCTGTGCGTGACCGCAAGTGAGAGACATTGAGACATCCACGGTATCAGCGGGCTGTCCTTGACGCCGGATCAATCAATCCAGAGTCCTGGGTAGGACTAAGCATCATACGTTCACGTGCCCTAATGAGTGCAAATAACCGAGCCGTGGATCCTTAAGGCTCTTGTGGAACGTGTAATAAGATGGTCAAAATAAGAATTTTTGTGAAAATTGCCAAACTTATTTCAATGCGAAATGCGGGAAAGCCACACCAAGCGAGTGCAAGCTGATCAACAGCAGGTCTTACTCATTTGGGTCATGTGCGATGTGTAATACTGTCCCACTAGTTAAAATCGTAATTGCACTGTGCTAGAAGTACGAAAGGCCTACAGACGTAGTTGAGAAGATGCTAGGCACCAAAATTGCTTCCGTAGAAACAATCATAACATAATGTCTGACATAGGCCCCTTCACCGAACTCCACTGAAAGCCAAATCAACAACTCCGAATGCTAAATTAATAAAGTTTCTCCTGCAAACACTGCCGATAATCCAAATCGCCCAAGCGTTTCGAAACACTTCACACCCAGCCTATTTATAACATTTTCCTACAAATCCACCTCCTCTCACCAGACTTCGACGAAACCCAGGAAACAAACAAATACCTGTGGCAGATGCACCGTTGTAGCATCAAGGAGCACTCCAAAATCAGAAGCTGCTGTTTCTATAACCACACCAATAACGAATGTGAAAGGCAACGCTGCACCGATGCAAAGCAAATCGCTGGGCCTTCCAACTACGGTCCACACACCCAAGAAAGGCATTCAGAAACATTTGAATGCCTAATCTATGATATGTACCAACGTTCCTGAGTCAACATCGAATTACTTGAAGGGGAAACAGGTGGGTGACCTGAACAAATAGAATGCCATAAGTAACGTCCTCGGTATTCTGACTAAACCCTTCAACTTAACAAGGATGACCCTCCACCCGTGTTCCAAGTATTATGGCGAAGCCAGGCTCTTCGAGTTGTGCTAAACTCTGTCAATAAGGTGAAAGCAGCGTTGCTATCGACTGCTCCTTTCTTGAAGGAAATCGGTCTGGCCCACCTCTTTCCAGACTTCTCCGGTGAGGGTGCAAACGATCGAGGCACGGCTTAGAAGATTTCCGGCTAAACACCGCAGCCAGAACCATTTTTTCCGCGGCGTCCCCCAGTCTCACGAGCACGATGAATGCAAAGCAAAAGCACTCGACCAAGAGCAGTTGAAACATTTCTCTTGAATGACGTTGTTGCTACTTCTCTCTCGAGGCTACTAATGTCCGAAAGCTACAAAGGGTGTGGCCCAATGAAAAATTAAGGTTGCGTTACGAATTAGGAAGACACACTTACGCTACTGAAACGCTGGCATTCTCTATGGAACAGACTGGCAACCGAGCTCTGATGCAAAGCGGCGAGAGATACTGTCGTCCGACTTAAAGCATCACCACAGCATGCAAACGAATTATTGGTCTTCTCCGAAATTCACACTGGAAGCAAGTCTGAAGGAACTGAGGGTTCTCCTGTACAATCCTGCAGCCACACCCCATGCGATGTGCAAACTGTATTGTCAGAGGGGCTAATCACAATACCACGGAACCCAACTCCAAACGACCTGCAGATAATACAACAAAATACGTCTAACGGCCGACCATACAACAGTCTGCAAAACCTCTCATCCTAGACACAAGTGCCTCAGATCGTTGCTGCGCACCGAAACACTTTCCTGCATGTACACAAATGCCCAAGGCTTCCTCAGCAAAATCGTTGAACTTCGGTTGCGCCAGGAAACAAACGGTTGGGATCTCATCTCCATAACCTAGACTTGGTTGCACTCAGGGCCTACGAACGCCGAGACTGCGATTCAGGGTATGTCCTTGTTCCGACACGATCTTCCCAGCAGGGATGTGGTGATATCCTCTACTATCGTAACAACTTACAATGCAAACCACTGGATGATCCGGAGACGCTGGTCACGGATTCGCTATGGTGTCGTTTGCGCCTCACAAAACGATAACTTGTTCCTGACAGTCGTATACCGCCCCCCATCGTCCACTCCAGATGGATTCCCAGTTAATATCATCACTGACGAAATGAGTACTACCAATTTACTGTCACGTTCTTATTTCCGGTGATTACAACGTGCACGGCTTGGAAAGTTCGGCATCCCCCAGCGAAAAATACAAGGTCGAACTGCAAGACCTTATCGCTAGTATCCCGCTCTACAAGCACATAAGCTCAAATACCAGGTACAGAGCTGATAACAAACCATCCGTACTTGACCTTGTCCTTACAAATGAGGAACTCAAGACCGACAGGCCATTTATAGACACCTCACTAGCGTTAAGCCATCATGTCACCATAGTTTATAACTATGTGTGTTACGCTGAAAATTCTGAGGAACACACAGAACTAACACGTACTATCACACATTACAACACGTTGAACAATCTAACTGAGACTACCGATTGTTAATTCTTGAAAGGTGCCTCACCTGACAGCGAAGAGATTCAGTTTGTTAGACGCTTCAGTAACTGTTTCAGGAATGAAGAGGGTTCGCTCCACCAATGCCTCGTCTTTCATCAGAAGTAGAACTCGCAAGCGCATGTCAACAAGTAATGAACAATGAACGATGATTTATAACGGGTAGAAAAGCAGGTGCTTGACATGTCCTGTAGGGTGTTTAGCGTGACAAAAATGATAGCGAAGGGATAATGGATTCGTCAGTTCGGGCGCTTACAGATGTAACTGCACTGTCGTATAAAGGGATTTTGAAATGAGAATGTACGCACACAAAGCAATAAGGGGCGTGGTTATTGATCACATAACAGGCAAGAAAAATAAGAAAGAACAAGAACAACGCTTACTCGTATGCAACTATCTTGGGTTGACGGGATACAGAACTCCAGTTTCTACAGTAGTAGCGTTTAGCAAATTTTGTGCAAGGGATTTGGGGTGACTCATTCTCCAGTAGGCTTATGGCACTGTCCACTGTCTGTTGTGCATTAGTGCCAGCATCTGGTGGTCATGAGCTATAGCACGTAGTGTAAATGTGACAGGGTATCGTCAAGGTGTTTTTTATAAAGGGACAGGGTGGGTGCATTAATTACATGTTCCGGGAGGGCGTTCCAAGGCTGTGCCACTCGAAGGGGGAAATATTTCCGCCGACAGTCCAGACGGCTGTAATGTGTGACTAACAAACTGGTGACCTCTTAGCGGGGTGTTTTGACTGCGTATCAGAAGGGAATGGCATGGGTGGTTGGGGTTTCTCAGGATCTGGTACACCATTATAAGATCGTCCCTTAGACGCCGATAACGTCCACTGTATATTTTGAGGGTCTTCAGCCTGAGTAGGTAGAGGAGGCTGGTCAAACCTCTGACGCTCTTCGCTGCCCTACGTTGTGAAGTATCGAGCGCGGTTAGATGGTGCTTGAGCCAGGGTTACCACGCTTGGATATCGTATTCCGCGTGCGGCCTCACGTAGGCACAAAGCATTTTTGGAAAGACTGAAGGGTCATACTTCCCGAAGGCTCTGCGAAGAAGGTCGAGGTACTGGTTCGCTTTCCCAGCTGCCTTTACAGTCTGTCTCGAACAACCTAGGTCGTCTTGAACTATCACGCTGATATCGCGCTCGTGAGAAGCTCGCTGTAGAATTTGTGGCCCTAGGCGGTACTTATGCATACTCTTGTGCCGTATACAGAGAACTTTGCACTTGGTGAAGTTGAAATGCATCATGTTCTCGATGGACCATGTGTACGCTTTGTCCAGGTCCTCTTGTAACAATGCGTGATCCTCCACTTCAGCTATAGTGCGCCATACCTTTAGGTCATCAGCAAATAGCAAACAGTTAGAAGCTAGCAAACTCGCGAGATCATTTATGAAAACTAGGAATAGGCGGGGTCCAAGTACCGAGCCTTGAGGTACGCCACACTGAACTTCAATGGATTCTGACAGGTTGCTTCGAACCCTCACACTCAGGTGACGTTGCAGGAGAAAGTCTCCTATCCAGCCCAGAACAGGATCGCCGATTCCATATTTCTGGAGTTTGTAGAGGAGAATGTGATGGTCTATACGGTCGAATGCCTTTGAGAAATCCAAGTAGGCCGCTTCGACTCCTACACTAGCGTCCAAGATTCCGTCCAGTTTTCACGAGCAATCAAGAAATTAGTTGTACAGGAGCGATTTCTGCGAAATCCATGCTGTTCCGGAACGAGAATTTTGTTGTTCTCCAAGTACCGCATCAAAGCCTCAGCTACAATGGGTTCCATAACCTTGGAGATCCAAGGAAATAGTGTTATCGGGCGATAATTTGTTAGTTCAGCACAGCTACCACTTTGTAGATAGGAGTGATGATTCCGTGCTTCCACATCGTGGAGACGTGCATCTCGTTCAGATATGGTTGACAGAAAATTGCTAGTGGTGCCGCTAAACTCATGGCAGCAACTTTCAACTCCTTCGGGCGAATGCCGTCCGCACCCGGGGAGCTGAACTCGCGCAGAGACATCAGCCTCCTCAGTACAGTTGTGGAGGTGAACGATATGTGATCAAGCACTGATGGCGGCGTTGTCTGCTTAGACAGGATGTATGATGATTGCGCGTTTTGGAAGGTACGGCCAAATTGTTGTCCAAGGAGGTTGGCCGCTTCTTTTGCGGTTTGGGCTAAGCTACATGTTGTGTGCAGAGCAGGAATACCGCACTTAACACGGCGCAAATTGCTTACGTGTATGTATAGCAGTTTGGGATTGGAGTAAAACTAATCCACTAGACTTGTTGGTTTTTAAGTTTATCCTCCTTTACGTTTTACACAGTTTCTTTGTATTGTGTAGACATCCCAGGTATGGTCGTTCAGGGAGGCTATATAAGTGTGCCATGCCAAGTCCCTTAATGCCATGCATTTACGTGTCCTGCTCCTTACGAAAGAATTCACCCTTTTAGGCCAGTAGCGTATGGTTTCAGATGTCCTTGCCACGAGCTCGGTAAATATGTTAACGAATTAATCACCGGCCACCTCAGGGATTAATTCGGCTAAGAAAGACCAGCTGGTTGCATCAATGCAGCTTGGCACACTTCTAGAGCTCGTCCTTGTCCCGAAACCTGGAGCGATTAGTTGACTTAGCGCAACCACTGTCACATGCTTGTCCGTCAGGACAAATTGACCCACCAACAACATTTGGCTTGTAAATTTGCCAAGAACAAAAATGTCCTATACACGTATGTTAACCCTACCCGAAAAGTGAAGCTCGGTATTCCCCACCTAACATGCCAGTCGGAGTTGCAGAGTGCGGAAGTGCCGGCCAACTCCCTATGAATGCAGCATACCCCAACCTTCCAGAAAGTGGTCCGCCAGTGTTACATGCCCATATCCCTATCCCCAACTTCAACACTCAGTAACATCCATTTTACTGCCCCAGCTATGTTGAAGTAACTGTTTTCACTACGCACCTACAGCTCTCCTGGAACGGACTATATTCACCCAAGGTCGCTGAACGTAGCAACAACAACGCTGGCCGGGACATTATCGCATTTCTTCTAGAAATTGCTTAGATAAAGAAATTTTGCTTGCCACGTGGAAACATGCCTTAATCAATTCAATTTTCGAAAGCGGTAATCGCTCGGAAACCGTAAACTAGCGCCCAGTGATCCTCTTCCCTGTCCTCTCAAAGTTGATAGAGGCAACCATTGCCGAAACTTTAGTAGCCCATCTAGAACGTCACAACTTTATAGCACCCGAGCAACACTGTTTCCGCCAACACCGTTCATGCACCACCAGTCTACTGATTGCACGCAGTAGTTGGACGGAGGCGGCCAATACAGGCAAAGGGGCAGATGTAATTTACCTCGACTTCTCCAAAGTCTTTGACCGACTGACCAACGCATTCTGCTTCACAGGCTCGAACGCTATAGAGTTGTTGATCTTGTTTTCAAGGGGATCAGGAATTTCCTGCAGCATCGACAACTGCAGGTCAGAGTACGAAGTGCGCTGTCTGATCCGATTTATGGCGAATGGGTTCCACAAAGATCAGTTCTGCAGCCGCGTCTGTTTCTCGTGAGCACTAAGGAGCTTACGTGTTTGATTTTTTCAGATTTCTTGCTGTTCGCTGAAGATTTTAAGATATGGTGGACGATTGCCGACTCAGCAGATCACGATGCACTTCAGCGACACCTGGACAGAGCGTATAGTTGGTCACTCCACAATCTGCTACATTTCAGTTCGGGGAAGGGCAAGGTGGTTCACATTCGCCATCAGCCGTAGTTTACATACAAGTTTGGAGATCATGTACTGTGAGCAGTCACCTACGAGCGTGTCCTCGGGGTTCTATTCCAGGCTGATTTTAGGTGCTCTAAACAATCTGAGAAGGTGTAAAGACCGGAAAGGTTGGCATGCTGCGGAAGGTATTTGGGCAGTTTGATCCCTTGGCCTGTTCGTATTTAACACTTACATGTGGCCTCATGTGGAATACGCAATCCAGGTGTGGCAGCCATGGCACAAGCAATACCTTGCAGCGCTCGAGACTCCACCGCGACGAACCACGAAGCACGTCAAAGGGTTGTTCAATCTTCTTTATCAACTTAGACTGAAGACCCTAAAACTATACAGTGGCCGATACCGGCGCCTACGAGGCGACCTTATTATGACCTATCAGATTCTAAAGAATCGCAACCACGCCTGCCGTCACCTAGTACAATTTAGCCACAACATGAATTTGAGGGGCCCCCAGTTCAAGTTAGCCACGCACTACCGACGGCTAGAATGTCGACGGAACGTTAACTCTCTTCTTGTGTGCCAGCCTTGGAATGCCCTCCCAAATTAAGTTGTTTGCGCCCCCACTTTACCTGTGTTTAAAAACGCGTTGATATTGCCCTAACCCACCTGCGGTGCGAGATATAGCCTGTGTGTCTCCACAGATGATATAATGCGACGAAGGTTGCACAACTACCATTTACCTACACAATTGAGGTTGGTTCTTCCTTCGTGCCTCTGTGTTAACACTGTGGTGAGCCCACCAAAACGATTTTCATTTCAACCCTCTGTTTTCCATTCACTATATTGTGGTTCTCTTTTTGGCTAACCTACGGGATTTGCTAAGCATCCGTTTTTGCCCGTAATATACCGTTGTTAAATTGTCCCACTTTAGCGACGTCTCTTCAGGTTGCATCTGGTCCTTGTCTCGTGTTGTGTGTGTACAGGACGAAGCTGATGAAGTCGCAATTTAATTATATCCAGCAGCAAATGTTTCATAAGTTGATGGGTATTTAGAGGGCTTCGGATTTTGTCGGGTAATCGGAAGAGTAGGTGTGACCGATGTTGCATCAGTCGATGCATTAGATAACAAGATGTCGACGGTGGAGCTGGGCATGCGTCGGTCGTTCGCGACGACGAGTTAGTTCGCGTTTCCTAAGGTTTCTGATAATGCACTACCGTGCGAACACCTAGCCCTTTTTCGTGGTTTCGTGGTAGCAAATGACGAAGACGGGGAAGGTTAAAGCTGCTAGCACCACCTCGTGCGAAGCATTTTTCGCAGTTAATCCATGTTCAGTTTCGCCACAAGACTGTCGTACTTCTGTGCCAATGGCAGTACCTCTTTTACCAGTAGAACCTATTACGTAGTAATGAAGTCAAGCAAAGCACGCTTTCAGACCGTAGTCAGGCAGGACAAGACAACTGTACGAAGCAGAGTGTATCGGGCCAAAACTCACACAAATGAATTACAGGACACAGGATTTAAAGCATAACGTGAAGTTATTGATTGGTCAGTGCGAAGCAAAGCAAGAAAAACGCAATATGGCTGAGCTAACAAATCAATATCAATGAGGGACCTAACATCGCTCCTCTCTTGCAGATGGTCGTACTCCGGGAACGAAACGTTCAACAGCTTTACGTACACCTTGAGCTCCGCAAAGTGGTGGGCAGTTTGGTGTTTGTGTCGTACCCTGAGTGGTTTGTTCTGCTGTCGGCTGGATTGTGTCAGATGCACATTTCCCTTTTCTCGTGTTTCCACACCACGCGGACGAATGTTCTCTGAATGCCTTTTCAAGAGGCGAAGATTTAACTCTAGGTCAGCCTGAATACCATCAGTTATGTGTACGGTTTCCGGCTGCCATAAATGTTCTTGTGGGATCTTCCGGTTGAGGAACAATGTGGTGATCAATGTACCAAGTAGCTGTCTGGTTTTGTTTCGCTTCAATTTTCTCGCGATGACTGGGAAATAATAGGTACCGTCTAGTAAGAAGGGTTTGCGGTATACAATAAAGTAACCGTAATCGAAATGGATTAGGCTCAAACCTAGAGCTAGCAACGACACGGAAGAATTAACACACAGCAAGCACACGTCGAAATCGTCTTCAGTGAATTCGGAATTACGATAAGTGCGAAAACAAAGCAAAACAAGCGTACAAGATTGTTCATGCACAATCATCACATCCGCCGCAGTTCAAGGAAAGTTCAGTGTTTTCGTAATGACGACACTCTTTGTTCTTGAGTCTCTCAGAACTCCGACATTGCAATGGTGGAATTTCAGAAGCCACTTGGTCTGTTGAAGTTCTTTCTAGATTATACTCAACCAAACGATCGTTAGACCCAACAACAGCCTTAGTATTAGCAGAAGAATTACATTCAAATTGATCATAATATCTATCCTGTACAGAACCATCCGATAAGTCAAGTATTCGACACATACTGGAACCAGGGTGGTTGAGAATTGATGGTCGGTGATCATTACCGTGATGGTGGACAACTTAGGCGGATTCCAGGCGCATCGAGTTTGTCCTAAGCACGCATCCGTTGAACAACTATGCCGGGCTCTCTCCGGTGTTCGAATGGGCAACGTTGCTGTACGACATTAGGAAGTTGTCAACGCCTCCACGAAGCGCAACAAACGTTGTTGGTTTGAGGAAAGCGACTGCACTTTTAAGAACACCCAAAATTATTCCTGCAATGGCATTGGATTGTGGGTGCTTAGGAGAAGTGTACTGTTGGCGGCAACCCACCCCTTTAAGCCACACATCTAGGTTTTAGCACTGAAATGGCCACCGTTGTCCGTAACCAAAGTAGTCGATACTCGTTCACGACTAAAGGTCTTGCGGAGAGCGGTTATGATGAAGTCTGAATTGGCAGATATCGTATACTTCTGGCCAGCAGGAAAACTAATCCATTTTTATTAATGCATAGTATTATTTCTAAAAGGAACCCCAATAGTCAGCATGTACGCGCTGTCAAGCCTCCCATGACATGGGGCGAGGCATCCATTTGGAGAGTCTGGAATGCATTTTGTGCGAGCAGCTGACACAGTTCTTTACCGTGCGGAGAATATCAGTATTCAGCTCTAGCCACCAGTAGGTGAACTTAGACAAGGACTTCAATTCTTCTAAAACCAGATGGCCGGTGTGCAGGTATTCCAACACAGCAGATCGAAGTGTAGGAGGAGAAACCATTACATGTTGGAAACACAAAATTCCATTAGGCGTAACAGAGTTCGTCGCGTAGCTTATAAAACTGCGGAAATCGTCTTTTCAAATCAGAATTCCATCCTGTGCGAATTAACGACAAAACAGCATGATAGTACTTTCTTGTATCTCAGACCAGATAGGAGTGGGTAACCGGAAGTTTTTGGGTTAAAAAGCATTCTAAACTCCCAATTGCATCAGAAGTAGCATATCGTGATAAATAATCGACTTGGGGAATATGCCTAGCACTACGGTACTCTATGTCATACGAATATATTGCAAGCGTTATTCACTAACGCAGTACCATTGCTGTAGAATATATAGCCAAAGAATTATGAGGCAAAAAAATGAATTTCAAGACTTCATTGTCAGAAACAATTGCAAAATGTGTGCCAAAGAGATAGTTGTGTATTCGTGAGATTACACAATGCAGTGCAAAGGGCTTCTCTCAATTTTGTAAGTATCCACTTTCGGCGTAGCTGAGACGTCTAGAAACACACAATGCGGATGACCGTTTTCTTTTAGTACTGACCCTATACCAGTAGGCGATGCATCGGTTATTACGGTCGAGAGTTATTTTGAAGAAAAAGGACATAAAACAGCATCCGTGGAAGAAATCGAAGCATATTACGTAGTGCATCCTCAAGAAGTGGAGATCAAGCAAAGGATTTCTTAGATTGTACTTCAAACAGCGGCCCTGCCATTGCAGCGAATTTGAGAATAAATCTTGAGTAATACTGCGGTAATCCCATCAGTGAACGAAGTTCATCTAAATCTTTGAAGTAGATGCTTTGGAAAGGAGGCGAAAACCAGTTTTGTCAAGTAGATAAGCAAGACAGGAGAACTTTGTTGTACCAAAAATGCACTTTGATGGGTTAGCTGCCACATAGGAAAAACAAAGCCTTTCCAACAGTGCACAAAGTATCTCATGGTGAATGGATTTCGCAAGCTCATGCATAATTACATCATCTTGAGATACTGAATTACTAGTCAAGCCGGTGGTCACAGCATTCATAACATTTTGAAAAAGCGAAGGTGACGCACTGAGTCCAAATGGCAAAAAATGTAGCGAAATAGACCAAATGGCGTACTAATAGTGGTAAGTGCACTGGACTGTTCATCAGGAAGAATCTGCAAGTAAGCGTCTTTCAAGTCGACCTTCTAAAAACCCTTGGATCCGCTAAACTGTTGAAGAATATCCTCGGGCTCAGCAGTAGTGCAGCACCTTTGTAACAGGCACGTGTTTAGTGTAGTGCGGTAGTCGCCACACATTCTGGGAGCCTCGACGTTTGAGCGCAGTAACCATTGGTGCCTCCCAATCGGAAGTATGAACTGGCTAAATTATGTCTTTCGCAGCTATGTTGTCGAGTGATTTCATCACAGGCTCCTAAGACCAATTAGAATAGTTCGTCTCTTTATGAACACCGGAGTACCCTAAATATCAAGCGTGACAGGCTCAACAAGCAAGACACCTGAAGCATTGGAACATTTTGTGACAAGCGAACGAAGTTTTAATTGAAGTGTGTCAGAAAACATTGACAACAAAATATTTAGAACTTTCATGCTCTTCAGATCTGATGGTGAATGTAAATGTAACTTTGATCGGATTAGACTGACCAACTGAAAGAAATAATTCACATGAAGCAAGGAGGGAAATGGGATGTCCAGTAATCCCTCTAACAGAAAGAGTAGTTGGTCTTAGTAGAACTTCGGGGATTAGACTTGTAAAATAGAACTAGAGAGTAAAAGACATCACACTACCTGTATATAAAGACGTTGTGATACCACACTGAGAAAAATTGTTTGGTAATATAGAAATACTCGTCAGCGGAACATACAGTAAGAGCAATGGGTTGGAACACATCCGAGAAATGTTGCTCGCCTGATGCTTCTTGTACTAAACAAGATTTGTACTCCGACAAACAGCTTGAAGATGACCAATCTTACCGTACTTATAACACTTGGAATTGCGGAACTAGCAAGTCAGTCGAGAATGTTTATACCTCCAAGACTTAGTTCCAATGGTTTTCATAAAAGTAATACGTCTGCTATGTATGTCATCGTTAGTAGTAGGCACTCTAAACTGCCGCGGCTGTTGGTTACCAGGTTGTATCTTACTGCAGAAATTGTATAACGTGGCAGATTCTTTTCTCACTGCCACTCACATCCTGAAATTGCCCGCAGAATGCACTGACGGAGAGCAAAGTTGGAGCAGGAATAACTAATGATTTCTGTTTCAAACTGGAATGGTTGATTCCGGTGACAAAACGATCTTGTAGTTGGATATGCAAATGTTCGCCAAAATTGCAGCGAGCAGCTGGCGTTTAAAGTTGCAGACTGAAATCACGAATATCCTAGTTATCATTTCACATAAGCATGTGAAGTTTAACCTGTTCAGCTGCATGATGGTTGAACATGTTTCAGCAGTAGCTTTTGTATTGTTTCATAGGGCAGCGAAATTAGCGGGTCAAGGAATGAAAGGTTCTTCCAAAGTGAATAAGCGTCCTGTCCAATGGCAGTAAGAAACTGGCGGATTTCTTTTCATCTTTCAGATTTTCATAAGAATGCACCAAATTTCAAAGCGTTCAAGAGAATCGTTGATTTCACGAGAGCAAGAGTGGACATTCAGAATAACCAAGTTGCATAGATCCATGAGTAAAAATGGCTGATCGCGATGCCGAATGTGGAATTTAATGAAGTAACCGTAATGGAAATGGGTTAGGCTCAAACCCAGAGCTAGCAACGTCGCGGAAGTAACAACGCACAGCGAGCGCACGTTGAAATCGTCTTCAGTGAATTCGAAATTACGTTAAGTTCGAAAACACAGTAAAACAAGATGGGTACGATCTCGTTCATGTACAATCACCACAATGTTTTACCCAACATCAGTACTGCGGGTGGATTTTCCCTTGGCTTCTGTCGGAGTTATTCCGTAGGCAAATAGCAATCGACCTAATCGCGTTTGCATGGTCTCCGAAAACTGCTTTAACAGGCCTATTTTTACCATGTGCACTGGCATTTTGCTTAATGCATTTGATGCAGGGTGATATGGGGTGTAGACACGAGTAGAATGTGATCGCTTAGTATAAAGCTCTCAAACAATTTACTTGTAAAATTGGACTCATTATCTGCGCAGTTTCAGGTATTCCGAAAACTGCAAACAATGATCGCATTTTTGTGAAGATTGTTTCAACCGATGCGTTTCCAGTAGGCATCGACGAGTAACAAGAAAAATGTTCCGTTCAAAGGACCAAAATAGTCTGCCTGGATTGGCTGTCCTGGGTTTTCAGGCCAAGATCAAGTATGCATCGGACCTGGATGTTTAATCCATTGATCTTTTTGGCAGAGCTCACACGCGTTCAGGTAGTTTTCAGTTGCTGCATTGAAGGCGGGCCACCAGCAATAGCCGCATGCAAGGGCCTACATTCGGGAAACACCTGGATGTCCAATGTGAAGTTCCTTTAGAATGAACGAGCCCGCCTTCAAGACTAGAACCAAAAGTGAACCCCAAAATAAGCAACCATCGTGTATATCCAGCTCAATTTTGCAAAGCCCGAAAGGTTTTAAATCAACCGGAATTCTACTAGGTCAACCCAGTTTAGTGAAACATTTCACGAAGTCTAGTCTGGTATCCCGATCGGTCCATCGATGTATGAGATCATTTGTCATAGGGGTAGATCAAATGAACTAACTCCACTGGTTCCTCTGCTGGTAATCCGGGGGTCGGGTGCGGCAACCGACTCAGTGCATTCGCTGTACAATTGTTAGAGCTGGGAATGTAAGGTATTTGGTATTTATATGCACTCAGGATTAGGGCCCATCGTTGCATTCTAGGTGAAAACATTTGATCGATCCTCTTGAATTCACTCAATAAGGAAATCATCGGTTTGCGACCGGTTTGGATCTCAAAATGCCTGCCTAAAAGATACTGGTGAAATTTCTTGGCGCCAAAGATAACTGATAAGGCCCTTCGATCCAGTTGTGACTAATGGTTTTCAATAAATTGAAAGGCATGCGAAGCGAAAGCAAACGAGAATGAATTGCACCATTCGGCATTCCATGTGATAAAATTGCCCCAACTCCGCAAGGAGATGCATCATACTGAATGATCAAGGGTTTCTCGCGATTGTATTGAACTAAAACTAGCGCTGATGCTAGACAGCTTTTAACGCAAAGTAAAACAGTCTGAAGTTCATGATTCCAACCACTGGATGCTTTTATTTAGCAGTGCGTTCAAAGCAGCTGAAATAGTTGATACCCCCTGTAAAAAACAGCCATAATGTGATAACATTCCTAAGGATGATCGGAGTTCAGCCCTATTTTTAGGCTGCGGTGACTGTATGATTGGAGATATTTTATCCTACCAAACATGCCGACCTCCCGTGTCAAGTGTGTAGCCAAGGCTACAAACAGATCAGACAAAACTTCACATTTAAATCTCTTTGGTTTCAGTCCATTCTATTCCAAAGTGTCTTTAAAAGTTCGATGTCTTTAAACGTTCGGCGTCTTTAAATGTTCATCATCACTGCTGCCAGAAGCTAACAGATCATCCACATAAGCACAGGTAAAGGGTTAGTTCTTCACAATGTCATCCACAATCCGCTGGAAGATGCTGTGCGGAGTTTATTCCAAAAGAGAGACGCGTGTACTGAAATAGTCCAAGAGGTTTAGTTATAGTGGTTATTTCAAGTGAGTCCTCATCAGGTTCAATTTGAGAATATGAGTAAAGAAGATTAAGCTTGGACAATATTTGACCATTGGACAACGCAGCTTTTAATTATTTCGTCTCTCCTACCAGCACAGACTGCAGTCCTTGAGATTGTACAGTAGGGAAGATGAATATCGACGTCGGCGAGCAGACCTCATCATGGTTTACTAAATACTTACGAACCGCATTCACCCATGCCGCAACCTGTTGCAGCTATGCCAAAATACCAAGCTAAGGCCATCAGTTTGAACTGATTATGCACTACATTCGAGTTGGCTGTCCACGAAATGTTTCCTCCCTCCGTGTGTCCCGTGTCTGGAACGCCCCTTTCGACTCACGTCTGCCGTGCTTCTACAGTAACGCAATACAAAAACGCCTTGATGACACACTATCCAACTTGCATTATTTGGTGTAGTTCGTTTTACTCGGAGGACTAAATAACACAAACTAACCATGCGCTAAAGGCCCTCTCCCCAATGTGTCGATGAGGATACATGCAGTAGATCCTAGTAGCATGGATGTATCTACACTGGACTAACATAACGCATCTGTCATAGGAAGCAACGCACGAGTAAGCGTAGTGGTTTCCCTTTTTAATTTTCTACGCATTTACTGAACTACAACAGCCCTCTATATTGTTTAGTGTGCGCATATTGCCACTTCAAACTATCGTTATGCAGTGGTGCATTTAAATGCGTGAACGATTAAAATGATGAGTTACTTTTCGTTGATCCATTTAATTTTAAATTTTACTCCAACCATCCTACGGGACTTGTCAAGCACATCCTGATTTAGCAGTGATAAATCAACGTTCATTGTTCAAACATTTGATGCGTGGCAAGAGATACCTTTCCACCTTGGAAACTTGATTGGCAGTTAACTTATAGTCTCCACAGATGCGAACGGTATCCTCTGGTTTTAGTAGAGGAATAATTGGAGTACGCTAATCCTAGAGTTGTGCAGGCATGCTTACACCTTCAGATTGTAGCTTCGTAGTTCTCCTTCAATTTTGGGACGCACAGCATACGGTGATGTTCGTGCTTCGCAAAAGTACGCAGAGTTGTTCTCCCCTAGATGGATAAGAGGCTTGAAATTTTTCAGGTTCCCTAACATATCTTCAAATCAAAAGGAAACTTGGCTCAACAGATCCTTTAGATTATTTTCAATGACAAAACCTCATTTATCTGCATTGTTTCCGGGAAGTATCTGATCCAGTTTCTACCCAAGATATTTGGTCTTTTCCTCTGTACTATCGAAAGCGGTTGATCGGCGTGATTGGCGTGATTTAATCACGAAGGCAGTTACTGCAGCTGCCGCAACGAGAGTGGACCGTCGCAACGAGACTGGACCTTAACATGGTGCGACGGTTTGCGTACCTCATTGACCCATTGATCTATACTGGGTGATGCCTCCGGGCACCTTGAGAGCTACTCCTACCAGGTTGGTCAATGGTGAGAGGTCAGACATACTCAGTCTCCTGGTCCTCCAGCTTGGAAGTTTGAAATGGTATGGCGTCCATTTCTGCAAAACTAAACCATTGCCACCTCCCCGCTGCTTTGCGGACAGGCTTTTGAGCCAAAGGCTTTGGATGACGATCCTAATCGTGGCTATAGAATTGAAGACTGGTAGCTCAGGTTGTTCAGATGGCAGTTGAACTGTTCGCTGATCTTGGCAAATTGGTTGCAAGCGTTTGGTCGCCAATCGAGGTGCCATCATCAGTGCGTAGTTGAGTGGCGTGCCGTAGCGTAGAATAGCGTAGAGGAGCCTCTGTGAGACTGCGCTGAGCGTGGTGTGTGTTCGATGCTACACGCCGTGGTCGCCCGTGGAGGAGAGCAATCATATTGGTTGGGATTTCGATCGGCCTTCAGCCTGGTTGATGGGCAGATGACCTTTGACCTTGACTCCTTGTGTTTCATGGCATTTGTCTGCTTGCGCTCGTGAGCGAGACTGTCGTTAGTTCTGGTTGGCTAGTCACACGTTCCACCGGATTCAATCGATTGCGTTGGCGGTCTTTCGCCAGTAGTGTAGCGTATACCACGTCCAGTTCGATGTATCGATTGATTGAATTCGTTGTAGAGTACCACGCTTCCAAAAACGCCCTGGCGTGTTTCGTACTTTCATGTGCTAGGATCTTAACATTCTCCAGCTCGAAATGGTGGCCTTCTTGATCTTCGTGCGCATAAACCAATGAATGCGGATCATGTCTTCTGACGGCCGTTTTGTGCTCGGTGATTCGTGCACAAAGCTTCCTTCCATTTTGTTCGACGTAGTTTTTATCGCAGTCGCTGCACTTTAACTGATAGATGACATTGCATTGGTCGTCTTGATTACCTTTTTATTATGGTCTTGAGATCAATTTCCTTAGGGTGGCACTTGGTTTGTGAGTCACAGAGATCCTTGTGACTGCAGCAATTTTTCTGTCAGTTCGGAGACATTCTTGATGTAGGAGAGCATTATTCGTTTATTTGCTCGCTCAGATGACTGCTGCTGCTACTGCTGTTGATGAGATGTTCGTTTCTTTAGGCTGCTTCTTCGGATGAAATTTCTTTGATAACCTTTGTTTCTGAACACTTTATATAGGTGCTTTTCTTCCTGTTTCCGCAATTCGGCTGTGCTGCAGTGCGTTTCTGCTCTTTTGAATAGGGTTTGAATGCAGCTCTACTTGTGATTCATCGGGTGGTTGCTGTGGCAGCTTAATATCTGTTCCGTATGCGTTTTTTCCGATACACGCACGTTTGTAGAGATCCGTCGGGATTCCTAGTGACCAGTACATCCAAAAATGGCAACTTGTTATCCTTCTCTAACTAAATCGTAAATTTGATATCCTCGAACGTGTTGTTGAGCAACTCGTGTGCGGCATATACTCTGTTCCGTTTTACGATGGCAAATGTGTCATCCACGTATCGTATCCCGAGTTCCACAGAGGCTCAGGGAACTCCTGATCCTCTGCATGACCACTTATTTCCGCTTTGATGGACAAGTATACCAGCAACTGAGAGGAACTCCCATGGGATCCCAAATCTCGGGGCAACCACGGCGGTATAAAAACGCACGTACACAACGCTCAGCGCACTCTCACCGAGGCTCCTCCACGCTATTTTACGCTACTGCATTCCACTCAACTACGCACTGACGATGTCACCTCGATTGGTGACGAAACGTTTGCAACCAAATTGCCAAACTCAGCGAACAGCTCAACAGCAAACCCTAAAAGTCTTCCTGTCTTTGTCTGGACGCCCTGGCAGAATCTCAGCCCACATGCAACCATGACATTTTCTTCAAACATAAACTTCATCCTGCATCGGCCGTCGCGCAGATTATCAAGGGTCGCCTTATCTGCTGCATACAGCAGGGGGGATAATCGAAAACATACTATTGCTAGTGTCCCCCTTCTTTCTTTTCCACCAGTTGCTCTTACTCCCATTACTAACCTTTCTTCTATAATTCCCAGCTTAATTGACAGCAACTGAATTGCCACTGGAGTAGAACTATCTGTAGCCCCCATCCCACAGCATCTATCGGACGCCTATCGGCCATAGATCCTTATAAGGCCACGGTGTCCCTTTTCCACGGCGACATTCAACGTTCGCAATCTAAGACAAGCAGGTCAATAGGCTGCACTCGCACACACCTTGGACACACTGGGTATTGATGTGTGTTGTGTCCGAAACTAAGATCAATGACCCTGATGGGGTTATTGAATTAACTGTACCCGGCTTATCCTCTCGTTATTGGTTGCACGCATCCGGAGACGCCGATGCAGCACTCACGGGTCAAGCTGCTGTAGGCATCCTTCTAAGATCCAAGGCTGAGCCATCGTTGGTTGATTGGATTCCGCTGAAAAGCCGTTTATGTACCGCCCGTTGCACGACATCAGCTAAGGTTGCTTCACGAAGTAATACAAAACGATGTTTGTTTGTGATTTCCGTTAATGCTCCCACCGACTGCAGTTCTAATGCTGTCAAGGACACATTCTATCACGAATTGAACGAGCTACTACGCAGTGCTACTAGTTCAGATATTATCGTACTTGTAGGGAATATAACCGCACAACTAGGGCGTCTGAGCTCTTCCGAAGCTCAGCTAGATGGTAATTATTGGCTTAACTCCGAAAGGACTGACAACGGTGAGCGACTACTTCAACTGCGTGCAGAGCCCTAGTTTTTTCTTTGTAGCACTGCTATTGGACAAAGTGGGCGTCGAAGTGCCACTTGGCCTCCTTCTGTAGCTGGCCAGCGATGGACCTGTTAGGCGTAGCCTGGGATACTAGTCGGTAAGCAATGACACGATGTCGACTTTGCGGGGCCGATCAACGGGAGAAGTTTCCTCATTATAGTCGACTCATACAGCAAGTGGCCCAGAAGTATTTCTCATGGATAACACCACCACCAATGCCACCATATCGAAACTGCGCCAAGTCTTTAGCCGATTCGGCTGTCCTGAGACAATGGTCACTGACAATGGCTCACAGTTTACTTCAGCAGCGTTTAAGGAGTTTTGCAAGCAATGCGCCGTCCAGCACGTTCGCTCGCCGCCGTTTCACCCACAGTCGAATGGCCAGGCAGAAAGATTTGTCGACACATTCAAGCGAGCCCTCCAAAAATCAAAAGGGGAGGGACGTTATAGAGGAGGTGGTTGACCCGGTTCCTTTTACTCTACCGATCAACACCGAATCCACAAGCACCAGACGGAGTCTCTCCAGCACAGGTTATGATGAACCGGAAGCTCCGCATGCCTTTCGACGCCATCCGACCGGGCTCGGAGTCCTCTGTTGGTGAAAGAAACCGCAGAATGGAACAGGAGTTTAACCGGCGGCATGGAGCAAAGAAGCGATCATTCACGCTTGGACAGAAGGTGCTAGTACGTGACTACCGGGATGGCCATGCGAAGTGGACGCCAGGGACGGTCAAAAGCAAGCGCGGAAACGTCATGTATGACGTGAAGGTGGGCGCACAGGTCTGGCCGCGGCATGCAAACCAGTTACGTCCCACATTGTGCCAGCCAGAACAAGAAAGGCCTACTGATCTCCCGTTCGATTTACTGGTGGAAACTTTCAACCTGCCGAAAGTAACAGTGGACGACTGCCCAAGGTCGAGCAACGAATCCAGAACAAGAACATCGGAACAAGGCTCTCGGGCGCTTCTGCCAAGGAGGTGGACCGACAGGCAGAGAACACCGTCCCGAAGACTGCAAGTTGATCCCAGGCTTTCCTCTTGCACCTCGGAACATATCTCAGGAGGGGAGGTGTCCGGCAGAAAGTAAGAATTGCCTTGGAAATTCCCTATTTTAGCGATTAATCGATTATTAACGATTATCGCATCGATTTCGAACGTTCCTGAATGTTCTGCTTCTACACGTGATCAAAATCCACCTGACCTCTCGGAAAAAGATATGGGGAACCACTAACCTTGGCAGCTGACCTTCCAATTCTAGAAGTCGAAGGTCAGCAGAGACCTATAAATACAGCCAGGGTCCTCAGTCGTTGTACAGTGTTCGTTGGCTGCGATTAATACGTTATTTGTCAGGGACATTGGCGTTCTGTTTTTTTCCTTCGGTTGGGCTAGAAGTTTTGCGGAGCAGTGAATTGTTATTTTTGGAGTTGCGTCTAGTGAGAAGATTATAACAATGACATAGCCAACTCAAACAGATGGGTAGAACTAATACCACTAAGTTCCTTAATGGTCTTAAACGTCTCTATCAAATCCCCTCTCAATCTACGCCGTTCCAAGGAAAATAATCCCAAGCTACTTAGACGATCGTACGACTTCCCTCGTTGACCTTCGATCATCCTGGTCGCAAGTTTCTGAATGTTTTCTATACGAATGACGTCACTCCGGAGATGCAGTGCCCAGGCCTGAACACAATAACTTAGATGTAGCCTAACCACTGATTTGTATAACGGCATGAATACTTCCGCTTTAGTGTTACTCAGCGCTCTCCTAAGACGAAATAACTCTTGTTGCGCTTTATTGGCAGCATGGCGACACTGCGCCGAAGGCCTAAAATTGTTCGCTACGATGACACCTAGATCGCTAATTCATCAGCGCATCGTACTGATAGAGATCCTGCAGGAGATTGAACTGCAAGCCCGCCGCCACTACTGGTCAATAGTTGACATTTATTGGCATTTAGAAGTAGATCCCATTGCCTCGACCAATTCACCACAGTGCTGATGTCCTTAGCCAATGTCGCTCGGTTTCCCCTACTGACCAGCTTCAAGTCATCTGGGAAGATATAGCAGGGATCCACAAGAAGATCCAGGTCATTTAGAAACATAAGGAACAACAATGGACCAAGTACCGAACCTTGGGGGACACCGCTCTAGGCATGGCCAACACTAGAACTCGCTTCCCCCAACCCCTGACTCTGAATGTCCTTCCACGTAAGAATTCAGAGAGCCATAGTAATGGGACCGTTCTATCCGCCACTGGCGCGATTTTGAATGCGGACTGTTGTTCATCAGGACAACTTGTTTCTGCGTTCTCAAAAAGTAATGGTTTTATTGGAGCGTCCTACCCGCCACTTGGGAATAACGTTTTTTTCGGCAGTGTGATTCCGGTACACACGGCTGTAGGTTGTAGGTGGATTCTCCATGTCTTGGACAATTTACCATACATTCTCCCACTTCCTTCTTTTTTCCGATACATACAGTTGACTTCCATAAACCAGAACGGTCCCCGATATCCTTCAGTATCCTGTAGCGGTTATTCAACCAGTCTCTTCAAGAAGGTAAGCTTCCATGTGATTGGAAGGAGGCGACTATTGTTGCCATCCACAAAGGAGGTTCTAAGTCGGTGCCCCTTAACTATAGACCTGTTAGTTTGACCCAGCATCATGCTGAGGTGCTTGGAAAAGCTTATAATGAACGGGACCGTTAGTGAAGAGGCACTGACTTAGAACCTCCATTTGTGGATGGCAAATATAGTCGCCTCTCCTTCCAATCACGTGGAAGCATACCTTCTTGAAGTGACTGGTATAATTTAACTCCGTACAGGTATAATAAAGGTTATCAGCAGAGGCGTTAACTATTGGCGGGATGTTACATTCAGGAACCAGCTGATTTGTAAAGGGAGCTTCAAAACTGGCCCAGCTCATCGTAGAAGGAAAACCTCACCAAGAGTGAATTGAATGACACGGAATTATGAACTAAATGGTTAGAAGATGGATATGGTTAGGGAATGGAAGAATATTTTGGTGGTGCCACCACCAAGAGCTGCTAGCTGACGCTCGAAAACCCTTGCTCCGGTAGTTCACTGACTAACACTTCCTGGAAGCACGAATTCCAGCGAATCGTATAACTACTGCGCGATAACGAGTGGCGCCCCTGATACCGGTCAGAAACGCGGCTTTGTAACGCTTCATGGGTTGACGCGAAGCAGGCAACCTAACGGGCTAAATAGCCATGTTACAAGTCCGGTTCCAACCCTCCCAGTTAAAGCGCGGTAAGGAATTCACGGGTTTCACGGGTTTGCGCGCAGAACGAGGTAAGCGTAGCTTTTTTCGCGGTGGTTCTGACCTCGGGATCTTACGAAAGGCCCTCCTCGAGAGACGAAGCCATGTCTAGCTTTGTAGAACAGCAAATCATTATTCGTTGCAGACCATTTGGATTGATGACCCTGTGCTTGACCTCCTCTCCCAGAGGAATAAACCACAGTTGATTACTTTTACCGATGATCTGACGATTGAACGGCCGTGCGCAGTATGTAACCAACGGAATATAAATAAGTTCAAAAGAATGGCTTTTGTGTTGTGGTTTGTTACGAGCAAGTATGGTCTAAGTCAAATTGGGACGGAAAATAAATGGAAAATTACAATGGTAGTTCTATCATGTAGGCGGCGTTGGTTCACGTTAGAATACGATGGGCAAGTTCAGGTCGTAGTAGCGCTAGCCAACAGTACAGTACAACTCAAACAATGGTCAAGCAATCAAAACTCTAAGTGTCTGCGTTATTAGTTCCAGCGGCGCCGGCCTCGCGAATTAAAACTGGAAAACCTGAGACTGGTTATAAAGTCGATGGGCATGCAAGCCAGAGGACCAATGAAAAGCGTTGTTTAAGAGTAAATAAAAAGCGCTGATATTTGGCCAGAGCAAAACAGAAACTATATTTGGACGGATTTGTGGAACGATTCGTACCTATACAAGTTGAGCGCCTTTGGGGCGAACATTTTAAAACATACTGGTCACCGTTGGGTGACGAGACATTCTCAGGTTGGCGCGTTCCAAGCATCTATCACACGTCCGTTGGCCAAGGTGTGTCAAACCCGAACCCGATCCGATCTGTAGTTTGAAGAATTCATTCGGAAGCCAGTAGGAGAGTATCTATCAGTAGTAGGCTATGGAAAAAGTTATGAAGTCTGAAACTTTCACCCAAATCCTATAAGAATACTGAAAAACAAGTCGCTACGAAGACGATCTAGAGTTGTAACCGGAAAATGATCATTAGTTCGAGCAAACATGTCAGGATAGAGTCAGCTGCCGACAACCGTGGACACATTTGTTTGTTCCGATTTCAAGACCCGCTTCCACTACTGCAACTCTTGGTCACGAGTCAGAAAAAGGAAGGACGAGTCTGAAAGCAATACCTCCAGGCTGCGGTCTACTCTACTACCGTATCTAATTTAACAAACCTTTCTGCCGTTAGCGATCCCAATTGATTGTACGGATCATCCAGGGGCGCGCCAAAACTCCCTGTTTAAGGACGCTTTCTTTAACGTGTTGTGGAAATAAAATCTGAATCACAAGTGATCCCTAAGTCAGTTTATTAGGGATAGTGAGGGGCTTTTCATTATTCACAAACGCTAGCTGCGTAGTATGAGTAGTCGATCATTAGAGCCTACCGGGTCGAAATTGAACAACGTGCTTTTTTTTATTGACATCTGCCACAGAAGCAACTAATGATGGATCTGTTCTAGCGCACTGTTGCAGTAACTTCGGGGCCATCAGAGGGGTATTTACACCGTGCACTAAAATAACGTTGTTGGCAAAATCCTATAGGGTAGGCAACGCCTGCTTTTCCGGCTGCTTCATTGACTTACTTATGCTCAAAATGGGCATTGGACCAAGGGTTACTTCCTATCGAGACCAACCGTCAATAAATATCTGTATGTGAGAAATTAGCTGGAGCCCAACAAAGAAGACAAACATCACCTCCCTCCCCAAAAAGGGCGGTTATCAATCGGTGCACTGCTTGGAAACCTCATAGAAAGAAACGAAGCTTAAGGGAAACGGGACGTGAAAGCGCCGACAGAGTCAAACGTTTTGGAGTTGTTAATTAATCGGAGGATTTGGT